>JAFIRS010000977.1:0-480148 GCA_018342105.1 Gonioctena quinquepunctata | reverse complement strand
TTACATTCAAGACAGTCTCATAATGTGGATAGGATGACACCTCCGACACTTTATTATTAGTGGGGAATAATGCAGATGTCACGGCCCATGCAAAGCAGCATTGGTCTTCATTTTTATGTTGACAACACCTTTTCTTCTCTCAATGAATTCAGGGAAGTTTCATGTATGATGATCCGCTAAGTGGACTGTATTTGTTTATTTTCACCTCAAGGAACATAATTTTCTCACAACTCCATCCTGAAAAATTACTTTTATTAAACCTTTCATCATTTGCAACAATTATAACTACAAACCTGAATCACGCTCCTCAAACTCCGTACTTTGGGCAATTATAATGTCACGAAATGCATCGAATAATCCATTCAAATCAGTTGATCGATCTGCTATACGATTGGGAGAATTGAACGATTTGATGTCTGTCAATTCCTGTGTTTGAATGACATAACTTCCAAACACTTCCATGTTGACCTTGATGGCTGCTATACGATTGGGAGAATTGAACGATTTGATGTGCATACTCTGTATACATATTCTCACTAGATACTCTGTAGCTGGAAATGCGACATTTGAATGCATTTTTAATGAGGTGTACACCACCACCCAAGTGAACACATGAATTCGTCCTGTGTGCGAGTGTTCTATTGTGAGAGTTGACTTGACAATATGGAAATGTCACATTACAACAATTACATGTATAGAGTGGTGCAGGTGGTGAGTCATCGCCATTGTTCAA
This sequence comes from Gonioctena quinquepunctata, assembly GCA_018342105.1. Lineage (NCBI taxonomy): Eukaryota > Metazoa > Arthropoda > Insecta > Coleoptera > Chrysomelidae > Gonioctena > Gonioctena quinquepunctata. Next base: position 479,415 of record JAFIRS010000977.1, on the reverse strand, counting down.
TTTAACTCGTTTCACTGAAGGACCTCCTGGCACGTTTCACGTTGATGTCGACGTAGATTATCACTTCGAGTGAAATCTTTACCACAATCACACGAATACATTTCACCGACTTGTTTTCAATAGATCACTGGAGGAGACACTGATTCGAAATACTCTTCTCCTGGAATATTTCAGTGAAATACCCCCACCATACAACAAGTCCGATGCGATGCGCAATCTGTATGGATTTGAGGGGATTCTCTTGACATTCAGCGCACTCATCAATAATCGCAGTTCATTCTTAGCTCTCTCACAGGACAAACGATCTCCTCGCTTGGAGAGTACAAGGATTCATGAAGGTCATGACTGCACAGAATATGTATGCCTACACCACAACATTAGTCAAGGTCAAACAAACATCGAGATCAAATCTTGAGGTTGCCGAAACAATCCCAACATCAAAACTTAATGTTATGAATCTCAAGGTCATATTCAAGGTCAAGTCGAATCTCAAAGTCGACCAAACCCAATATCAAAACTCAATGACAAATCTCAAAGTCAAATCTCAAGGTCAAACACACACACACTGCACACCTGCAACTATTCAAGGTCACACGTGACGTCATAGTGTTGGGGGGAGACCCAGAACCGGCTTAAATCTCCTACTCATCTAGTATAACATTTATTGAAATACAGTATTTCCTGCAAATTCAAAATTCAACGCCAGTCATCAACCAGGGATTGGGTTTCTGTCCGGTATTGCATTCATCAATAGCAAGAACGGTGATTCTGCAAGTCAGCGATATTTTTTCTTCAAATGAAAGTGTTTGTTTTCAGTCGGGCTCTTTGATTTTATGCTGCTGGTCCACGGTGACACATCTCCTTCCCTTGGTTTTCATTATAATGTAATGTAAGATTTGTTTTTTGGTACATACGCCCATTGTTCACTTCAGCTGGTGATTTTTTTATTCAACATTGTTATATTCGTTTTCTTGTAATTTTAATTATCCACAAGAGTTTTTACTGCAGTTTGTATTTTTGTTTTCAACATCATGTATGTTTTTGTCTCCTTATATTATTAAAAAACACAATAGCTTCTACTTCACTTTTTCATTTCACTATACATGGTGGTCACAATCAGAGAAGTAGAATGTTTTAACCTCTCGCAAGTCAAGCAAAATAATTATTAGGCACCCTATACAATTAGGGGGCCAGGGTCTACACAAGCAGGGCGTGACATTATGGTGGAGGTGCTGGAATGGAATATGGTCAATAGAAGAAGATTCATGACTTAAAAAATCTGTCATTTTCGAATTCGTTCCAGAGCCTAATTAGGTGGAGAGTTTGAAAACATACGAAAATCCAATTTCCAAGCCAAATGATAACCAATTCATTTATTTTCAATGAGCACTGTGTTTAGTGCTCGTGGAAGCACTCAAAGCACTTTGGTGCTCGAAGCACTGTGCTCCCGAGCGCTCTTTTGAACCAGTGCTTAGTGCTCCGAGCATTTTACGAAAAGGCTTAGTGATCAGTGCTGCGGAGCACTTTTCGGGATTAATAAGCACTAAGCCTTCCCTTACCTATGAATCTATAAATGTTTTCGGAACATGAAAACGCGGCTAGTGGCACCCCTCAGAACTACTGAACGCATCTGTGTCCTCATATTATGCATATTCGAGAGATAACAGTGTTGATATAAGCATTGTTTTAAATGTTTTGCGTTGCGAATTGAGTTCAGTGCTTATCTATTTTCCTCTGAATGCAGAAACTCAATGACCCAGCAAACATGTTACGCGCGGGCCTCTAGAGGCACTTTAAAAACAGCCGACAGACAACATAAGCGGGCCATAATCATGATACGTCGTCGGCCCGGCTAGCCTGTGTGGCGACGGCCACCAGTAGGCCTCCAGACTACCACCCGCTTCAATACATAGCGGGACTTCAGCGGATAGATAGAGTTAAGATGAACTGATATTGCATGGTACAGAATATGGTGCGATTGCGGGTATCCTACTAATCAACCACGTCATTCCACTGTTGGGATTTCATCAATGATCTATGCAAATAAACAGGGGCGTCCAATTCAAAATACAGTACATGGAAGTATAGATTATCTTGGAAGGCAATGAGCATAAATATGGTTTCAATAAAAACAAAATGTCCCATATAAGCGCCTAAGAACAATCTAGCATAATATCTTCCAGAACAGTGAGATTTCAATCAAGATAGGTCATTATTATACACAATAAATTCACCAAACATTCAGAATCGACTGATTCATGGCATAGATATAAACAATTCACTGTTCTCACTCTCTGTATTCACTGATTGGGAGAATCCCTGGAAATGTAGAGCCAGATTGTTCCTATTGACCTAAACAGACAACTTTTTCTCCATTTCAATAATTTTTATTGTATATCAAATGGTTTCCCAGATATTGCATTTCAAACTGGTCTGGAAAAATATTTCACCAAATAGATAGAATGACAACACACAAATCTGAAAAAATTCTCGCCACTGTGATTATTTTTCATGACCATATACCACAATGACCATGATCAGACAAACTAGAAAATACGCGATTTGACATCCTACACGAAATCAGCAGTAGGGCCAACTGCCAACGTGGTATTCAGTAATGCCAATGTTGCATTTTCATTACAGAGGTCGCAGCGGAGAGGCGCGTAATGCCACATACTGTGTCAAAACGACATCGCCGCGATTACCACAAATCTTCAACGGGTAATTTCTGGCTTAATTCAAAACATCCATGATGAATATGCTCATGTTGAGCCAAAGCGGCAAAACTGATATCATTCCAATTATTTACCGACATCGGTGTGACGCTGTCGACATCTGACCTCAGATAACAGCAACGGCAACGTCTATTTACCGCCCATTCATGTTTGCTGGGAATAGACTTTCTACACATGATAATGTTGTATCAAGAAATCTTCAGAACAGTTATAGGTGTAAAATTAAGTGAAAACTTAAATCGGTTCAACATTATTGGCCAACTGTTCCTTCCCCTACGGAGAGTCGTCCGATTATATTAATAAACAAGTATCCTGTCCAAGTTGTTCAGTCAAATAAAAGATGGCGTCCAATGATATTCTGGTAGCTGCTCGTGTTTGTGCTGCAAATATGCATTATAAAAAATTTAAAAACAAAAAAATGACGATGTGGGTAGAAACATTATTTCATCTGTCGTCGTAGAAAATTATTTTGATAAACGTGCTATTTAGTCTATTTCCTTGTTACAATCCCTCTACTCTTCACAAAAGACATCCCATAGAGCAGAAACTTGTTCTAAATTTTCTATAAGATTCAACGTATTTCCAGTTGTCTACATTTTTCAACGTATTCTGTTGATTCTAAAAAAATTAGGTACAACTCACTAAAAACTAACCTCAAGTAAAATAAAAATTCGGAATGTGCTGTGTTAATGTGTTTAGGGTCCGATTCTATTTATAATTGGTATGTGAGAGTTTTTTCGGTGTTGGAGATTATTTTGTTGGAAAAAATTCAGGAATTCAAGATGACGGCTCCGATTTGGCTGACGTGTGATGTATCATTGATGGTCCGATTCTATTCAAAATTGTTATCTGGAGATTTTTGGGGTCGCAGATTATAATATGGCGGACGAGATTTTTTATTTATTTTCCGATTTCAATGTGAATTAGTGTGTAGTGGTTTTTGGGGTCGAAAATCATGATTTGTCAAAACTCGATAATCAGAGGAGATATTATGTGAATAAAGTTTTCATTCTGAAGTGCACCAGCGTGCGAGTCGTATTCATTCCACCACACCAGTTTATTCAATGCCACACGTCACACTCATGAATAATATACCATACCGGTCAAATCATTGCATTTCACATAATTATTATGTTTTCATCGATATTCTGGATTCAATTCGACGTGATTAAAACAAAAGTACAAAACAATTTTTTTATTTGGACCAAATTGTTTATTCCAGCATTTCTATATCAAAAAGTAATTTAAGTGCTTGACAGTCCCACCCTTTTGAAGAGTGCTCAGTGCTCAATGCTCGCTAAGTCCAATTACTTTCTGAAAGTGGTTAGTAATCGCGAGCATTTCAGAAATGAAAGGGCCCAGTGCTTAGTGCTCGAAGCACTTTCCGCCAGTGCTCGGCACAGCTCTGGGAACCATTCATTGGATCTGGTATACTGATAATTAGGCAGTCACTTGAAAAAGCCTGATATGAGGTTTGATTACTTTGTCGATGTTCGAGACCTTCTAATGTATGGATGATTATAACACTACTCACCTGCTCTCCATTTCGAAAATACATTTTTGCATTTGTATTTAGTGAAGAGTTTCACCTAGAGTGAATACAGTATTGGTAGGTAGGGATGGGTAAACACGAGTGGACATGATTTGCTGTGGCGACGGTGGATACCCGCTAGTGTCATGACATGCAACGGTTAAAAGCTCACGTTTGTCAAATCAATAAGTGGGTAGTGTAGTTTATCAGTAGATATTGACACCTCTTATTCTTATTCATGAAAAACAATTTGATATTTCTTCTTCATCCTATTTAATATCTCTGTTAATAGAAACATTTCTGTCCCTGTGATATTATTGAGCCGTCAACCTGACAGAGGGCCTAGAAGCGACGTTGGAAGTTGTTCTATTCGCAGTATTCATCAACTGTCTCTACGGAAGAACGGGTATTCCGCTGCGGCCAATGCGTTGCGTTATCTAACGCCGTGTTGGCAACTATTTCGAATCATTACCTAGGAACACCTAGGAAATATTGAACTTACGAAAACGGAACATCAAGAAATCTACAGAAATGCACGGAAACATGTAAAACTCCGGAAAAGGGAATAAAATCCAGAGACGACGGGACACTTCGGGGACGATGATAAACTCCTTGGGCGGTAATGAATTCTGAGGCGGCAATAAACTCCGGGGATGGAATAAACAGTGCACAAAATGAGTCATTCTTCGTGATATATACTGCACGCCAACAGCGATGGAACCAACCTTCGAATTCGTATTCAGGATCCCCAAATTGTTAGTGATATACCTGTTTCTTCAAAAGTGATCAGTCCCGAAAAATCTGAATTTGCCCCACTTCTCATAGCACGCAGTATATTTATATCTCTTAGAGAAAACCCTCTTGGTCAGTGAGTACATTTCCAGTGTATTTATCAATCCTGCAAATTTCACGATCCTACCTCAAAATTTACGAGGGTGGTTCTGAGACAAATTCGGATTTTTCTGGACTGAGAATATTGCAGGACACAGATGTATTAGTAATAATTCGAGGATCCTGAATACCAATCCGAAGGGATTTTAGGCCTATTTTGCCCCTCAATATAGTTTTCAGGAAAAATGGGTGGTTCTATCGCTGCTGGCGTGCAGTGTATATATCAGGATGACTCCTTTTGTGAAATGAGTTTATTTTCAGTGTATTTATCGATTCTGAAAATTGCATGATTCTGCGACAAAAATTATGGAAGAAAGAGGGTGTTTCCATGAGAAGTGAAAATATAATTTACTCTCATTATTCGAACTCAAACTATAAAAATCATGATATAATCTCGAAATATAGGAAAGGCGGTACCGATTGAGAAGGTTGAAAATTTGAATCAAATTCAAGTGAGAATATCAACTTTAGATGAATAGACGCAGAATGATGTCGTCAAGTGCCACTGATTAGGAATTATAAAAATGTTGGATGCGGATCTTCTTCAAACAGTATCCTGATCATAGCCATAATCCATAAAATTTCCTGAGAATATGTTATTGAAAATTCATCAATATAAAATGGTCAATGGTATGTGGCATGGTGGTAGTAGTTTAGAGGCCATAAGCACTTCTCTAGAACGCATTAATTTGAATTGCTTACGAGCTCTGCTTTGCAAGATCACAAGGTTCAAAAATGCCAAATATTTGAGCATATTATTATCCCTGAAGCGATCTCACTGGTTACTTATAAGTTACTATGAAATTATGATCTATAATGAAATCAAGTTTCAAGTTTCAAGTTTATTTGATTCAAAAGTAAGTAACATGACAATTTCACAATTCATAATATTATTTCCAGGTGTTAATTACAATTTCAATTTAGTTATTACAATTTCAATATAGTACAGGGCCATCTCACTCCATATACTGGGAACCTTCCACCTTAGCACAAGCGTGCTTGTGTTGTGTCAGGTATCCCATTTAGAAGGAGATTTTTTTATGTCAATTAGCGTCTGTTTGGTGATTCTGGAGAATGGAGGTTTGAGAAGTGTTTGTATGTATGTGATGGTCATAAATTCTGTTTTATCGACGTTTAGGCCAAGGAAATTATAGTCGAGCCATGCTTTCGATTTTTTCATTTCATTTTCTGCTTTTTTGTAGACTCCCTGCCATGATGACAGCATACGATATAATATGGCCCAGAAAGTTTTTGATTTCGCTAATATACCAAGAATAGGATGGGCCCTGATATGGTACCCTGAGGTACACCTACCGTAACTATTGATGTGTCACTGTATTCGTCGTTTATCTTTACTCTTTGTGTTCTCTGTGATGAATAGTCTCGCAATAAGTTGAGTACCAGTCCCCGAATTCCATAACTATATAATTTATTCAAGAGAATTTCGTACGAAACGGTGTCAAAGGCCTTGGCAAGATCAAGGAAAATGGCTATACATTTGTCCGATCTGTCCAGTGCCTCCACACCGCTTCTCACAAAATCTAGTACCGCTTTTTCTGTATTTGAATTTTTTATAAAGCAGAATTGTCTGTCTGTTAACACTTTATTCGTATAAAAAAAATTGATGATTCTTTTCTTGATAGTATGCCCAAAGATTTTTGCACAACTATTTATCACAGAGATTGGCCTATAATTGCCAGGTTTTCCTCGATCACCTGACTTACGTACTGGTGTGATGATAGCCTGTTTCCATTGCTTTGGTATTTTACCTTAAGTGTAACAAAGGTTTATCAGATGTTCCAATGGTTCAATAATATGTAAATGTATAGACTTTATTGTTTTTGTGTTGATTATATCTAGTCCAGGGGAACAGTTACTTTTTAATTCAGATATAATGTCTATCAGTTCGTTGCACGTCACTGGTTTTGAAAAAAGCGTTTTGTTAATAAGAATATCCTTTATAAGATCTTCAGATACAATGTCAGGCTTCTCGATGTTTTCCGACATTTTGTCGCCAATGGTATTGAAAAAATTATTTAGTACGTTAGATTTTTCATGGTTGTCAGAGACAACCTCTCCATTTTGCACTTTTAATGGTAAATCTAGGGTTTTCATCTTTGCTTCAGTATTATTTGATATTTCATTTATTATTTGCCAAGTCTTTTTGGGGTTTCCTTTCACTGTGACAAGTTTTTGTTGGTGATATTGATTTTTAGTGAATTTTATCAGACTGTTGACTATATTTCTATATTCAGTGAATTCCTTTTTTAAATCATCGTTTTACATTTGTTTTAAAAGTATTTTCTTCATTTTGTCTCTTTCACCTATAGATGTAATAAGGCCATTTGTTATCCAGGGTTTGATTTTTCGTTTTTTATTTGACATTTCGTACATTCTATTCGATAAAGTTATGTAATTGTTTACTTTTCCAATAAATATGTTATAGGATTTTTGCACATCGTGATAAGAAAAAATTTCTTTCCATTTTTCTTTCTCCAGGTGAGTGTTTAATTTATTATAATCTATTTTGCCATAAGAGCACGTTTTTTGGGCGGTATTTGAGTAGGTTTCATATGGTCATAAGGAAATATATAGAATTCCCTGCGAGCTACTACGACTTCGATGGTTGACTGGGTGAGAAAGAAAAACAACGTCCTTCCGATAGATTGCATGAAATTGTGCAGCGAAACACATTCATTATGTTCACAAGGGCGAAAAAAGACTAAGATAGATGTTTCCTTCTTTATTTTCATTCTAACATAGCCAAAGAGCTATTGAACTATTTCACTCGGGTATTTTATCAAGGTTGAAACTTGGTGTAACGACGTTTTTATATGAGGGAGGAATTGATGAGTTGGCTGACCATTTTCGTACAGGATCGACCCCATTGAATAATCCAAATGGGTGAGTTGAAAATTTCAGATAATATATTCGTTCAATTTGGTATTTCCGTACAGGTGGATTCTTATGATGAATATATTAATTGTAATTCAAATGAGAAACCTGGAATTATCGTGAGAACGGTTGAACTTTTGTGAATAAATAAGTGAGTAATGACATATCAGGACCTACTTTATATTTGCCAATATGCATATATTTTATTTTATTTGATATATGGCATGTTTGAAAATTCATCTCTTTCTTGCACCGGCGTCTTATGGGTACTTTTCTCCTTGAAATCGATGGGAGTCGGCCAAGTACTGAGTTTGGAATGAGAAGCTATCATGAAATCTATGAATTATTCATTGAATTCGAAAAACTGCTTCAATATTTATTCAATATTATTATACATTATTTCGATTAAATGAGTTGTACAATTTTTTTCGTCGAACACTATTGCAGCCAACCCTCCCGCCCCCCGAAATGGAGCATATTCTATTTGAAAACACCTGCCTCTGTTCATTAAATGAAAATACACCTTTGAAATAGCATCTCCATCCTAGGAGAAGGATTTGGTGTGATGATGTACCACTTTATAATGGAGAGACCAACCAGAAGGGATTCTTCGAATTTGAATTCTGAGGTAGTTCGAACTACCACCTGAATAGTTGGTGAATTATTATCAATGAAAGTGTTGATTTTACAGAAAACGGCTGAATACGCAATTTCAAGTTGATTCTTTGGATATATCAGAGATATCGGTAACAGGATGACAAAATTCTGCATTAAGGAAATATGGCAAATTATAGAATTTTCATTTCATCGTTTTGCTTGATAATAAATTTTTTCATGTTAAAATTCTGCACCACAGCCGGTTAAATGTATTTCTATCATGAAATGGGCTATACTCAAAGAGTTTTGGTAATAGTTTGATGAATTTTTCAAGGAGCGCTGCATTCCAGGAGTAGTAACGTACTGAGAGGGAATAAAACTATAATGCTTTTCTTCATCAAACTGTTACTTAAACAAAAATGCAGAATACTTCATTACTTTCATTTCATCTTTCAACACGAGAAAATATAGTTTTTATGTCTGAATTCCGCACTTCAATCCGTTAAAATGCAATCACATAATGTAATATAAAATTATGCATGGGGGTAATATTCTAGAAGTAGGTATTGTTACACTTTCCTGGAAAACTTCCAGTGAAACGTACCTGCCTGATAACTCCTTTCTTCGTTGGGTTGAAAGCCGGGCCGTGGGTTTTACTTTTGTTTCTTTCCCTTGGGTTTTCAGTTGTTCAAACTCAAGCTTTTTTTTTCGGGCATCAGTAGAAAATTTCAGCGGTAAGGGATAAATGGAACACAGAAGAGTTCGGAATGAAAAATAGCAATAATCAAATAAAGTATATTACAAAAATTTGGTATAGGAATAAAATGAAAAATTAATATTCTACACACTGGTATTGTATCATCTAATGATGATTTTGCATCTGATCAAAACTATTTCAGTTCGAAATAACTTTGATAATATGAATATTCAATCAATATCAGAAATCAATAGTGATTACGAGATCAATAACTTAATCAGGACAGATCACATGAATGAAGGAAAAATCCCAAACTCAAAATTTCCATATCCGAACCTTCAATCAATATTTTCGAAAGTAAAATATTTCTCAAGGTCGCCTTACAACAATACAGATTTCAAAACAAAATTTTAAAGACGACTTGATAAAAAAATTCAGAGAATTCACTACGACCAATGAATCTTTTGTGATAAGTTTAGACAACAAGGAATTGATTCCTGAACTCTGTCAGATACTGAAAGACACATCAAAAATTCTGTGTTCAAACTAATTATGTGTAATAATGTACTAGGAGACGTTATCTCATCGGATTGCCGAGATAAATTCGTTAAAATGTGTCACGAAGGCAGAACCAATCGCCGTGGAATCATCGAAACCGAAGCACAAATAGAACGACACCATTATTGACCCAATATCAAGGATACAGTTACAAAATATATCAATAATTGCGAGTTTTGTCAAAGAATTGAATATAACAGAAATCCACCAAAACAAAAAGATACAATATTGAAAAGAGTCAATCAAAATAGACACGACCCACCAACATATCAGCCAGATACTTCAGTTTACCATAAAACCAGAGTTCGAAATGAAGCAAGTCCCAGATTCAAAACTCACTTCCTGAAAATTAGAAAAAAAATAATTGCAAAATTACGCATAAAAAAATCCACTACTCTTTCGATGATTGGTAAATCATCACAAGCTACCAATAACAAGAAAAGCAAATCAAAACTCATTGCTCTCACTACCATTCATCTCAAAATAGTTTTAAAAGGCTATTATCTGATCAAAACCCCATCACATTACATGACACTTCTGGTAGCAAACGGAGCCTAGGAAATTAGGATTATTGGCCTGGATCCCAATCCCGGAATCATACTATATGAACTAGGTAATGAAAAATTGAATAACTCCATCGACTACTCTGACCTCAACCCTATCGAGACCAAATCACTGAAATTAACCAATCAATATGAATTTATGAAACAAATTATTCAAAGTCGACACACTCTATACTATAGCGAATTGAAAAATATAGATAACGCTATCCCTTTCAATCTCAATTTCGCTAAAAAAAATCAATTCTTCAGGAGGGTTAGAAGGAATCTATTGATGGCTTGGAAACAATTTCCAAAATTATTTTCGTTAAGTTAGACGCCGACGATGGCAAAAGATACGACGACGCAATTGCCAACTTCGAAAGCAATCAAGAAAATATAGCAATAACTTTGAACAGATCTCATTACCAAAAGAGGTCATGAATGATGGAAGCAAATATCAGATGAAGTCAACGAACTCAATTGAGAACTGGACAAAATTTCATTTTATTTCAATAGTTACCTCTCTGCGAAAATCGCTCCAGATCAATTGGGAGCAATATTGAATATTCTACTACAAATATTCACCAATGTGGAAAATGCTATCACCTTTGCAAGATTGGAAATTGTTTACACTCGTATTTCGGAAATCAGAGATTTGGAATTTATCATTCAAACTAGAAGTATCACCATCAAACAAACAAACTTTTACTGCACACAAATATTACGAAATTTTGGAAATCGAATCTTACCATTCGAACGATAAGACAGTTTCCAATATTCACTTCCCTTCAATGTATCCCGGAATCTACTCATAATTTCACCTTTATTCGATACTTACCAAAACCAATACTATTCTGATCCCTACCAAAACTTTTCTGGCAATGAACGGAATCTCTATCAGTATCAAGATCGAATGCAGAAATACACATTCAATGTACTACTGCAACACTGGAAAGCCTCAACAGCACTCCAATCAGAAGGACTGCATACAACTCCTATAATTGAAAGCGAAAGAACCAACAACATTGCAGCACTTGGAAGAACAAGGAAAGAAAATTGCTTCAATGAAGATCCAAGACCACTTTGACAGGGTTGCCACATCAGACAATTCTGTGAAATTACTTTTTAACCGATTTTTTTCCTGAAATCAACTTTCAGGAATGAAGCAGAGGTTGAAAAAATAAATGTGGGATTTCCAATTGATTCCCATCAGAATCAATTTGGATACTTCCAATTGAGTTATATTGGGAGTAGTGTCAAATTCTTGAGTTGATCCAGTACCGATCCGAATATATTCTGCATACAAGTTTTGTTTGAATGGTGGTTCTTGATAATCAACGTTAAATAGTTAGGACACATAACTTTTCTTCATAACAAAAAACATGAAAACATTTTGACACTGTAATTCTTGCAAGAATGTATGTCTCTATATCAATTCTAACTTGAAACCATGTTGGGAAAGACAGGAAAACCATATTGCAACAATTATAGAGCAGTCACTGACTGAACTCCGCCTTAATAAAGACACTTTATCATTATCAAATGTGGTTTGGAAGTGCCTTAGTCTGTAATTTGTATCAATTGTCAACTTTTATCATTGTTTTCATCTCCATGTTCCATGTATATTTCATTTTTGATGAAACTCTGTTCACACGATGCATTCAGTGGTGAGTTATCAACAATGTTCTCTCCCAACCCAACCTAACCTACAGTGTGTATATTTCAGCTTCGAAAAAGAAATGAATGAATATTCCGAAACGTTGGCAATAAGTTGAAAGTGTTCAACTATTGGTCCCACAAATCCACGAAGACAACTGTATGTTAATTATTATTAGTATCATCATTAATATTTATAGACTGGCCTTCTCTTCTAACCAAAGATAATAAGAGTTTACAGAACATCCGAAATTCTTGATTAAGATTCATTCCTAACTTGGGAAAACCTACAGTTCCACATTTGCAGTTCCACATCCGAGTGGCTGTCACTTGCTAAGCGTTACCAATTTATTCTGTTATGCTTCATACAAAAAACTTTCTAACAAAAAATGGAACCGACGAAAAAAGAAACTGTGGGGCATAAAATAACCCTTCTTGGACTTAATAATTGAGCTCCTAAACTAATGTAAGAAACTGATTTTGAGTCGGCGCCAAACAAACTAGCAATTGATATAGGCAAAGCGTAAAATGATGGCAGCGGGATGCACGGTGGAGTTTTGATATTTTTTTTTAAAGAAATTTAATGGTCGTTGTTGTTTGTTTGATTGGCGCCGACTCAAAATAAGTTACTTACATTAGTTTAGGAACTTAGTTATCAAGACTGAGAAGGGTTATTTTTTGCTTTTCAGTTTCTTTTTTCGTCGGTTTCAGTTTTTGTGGCAAAAATCTACTAATTACTACTTACCCAATTACCAATTGAGTTATCCATTATGTTGTAGTGTTATCAGAACTACATATGTTTGCCAAGTTTCAAGAGAATTCAAGTATAACCAACTTAGAGGTATACCCTATACAATAAAGGAATAATCATCTAAATCGGATAACCCAGTACAAAGTTATGCCTGATAGAATCGGCTAACGGGCCAAAATTCAGAGGGTGAATGATCAATATCTTCTATTTTGCTACCCTTAGGGGTGGCATTTTCCTTTCAATTTCGATCGAGACCAACTTCGAAGTACACCCTATCTAATGAAAGGTGAATAATCGAAATCGGATCACTCTGTGGAAAGTTAAGCGTGGTCATATAAAAAAAAAGCGTCGACTAGAGAACCTCCTTCCTTTTGATTTCGTCGGTTGGCAAACTTATTGAATTCAATTTTCGAAATTATTTTACTAATATGTTGGAATCAGTGATTGGATATGGGGGATGTAGTTTGAGATGGTTTCAATACTTCTGCCCTGCTTTCGTCCATCCCAACCAGTTTATTATTTTTCAATTCACTAATCAAAGAATTGATTCCCTCAGTATCGGTAGAAGTTGTTTGGTATAATTGTGGTTTTTTTTCGGACAAGTTTCTACCAAAATCTATGAATTATTCATCGAATCATTTGCTATATTTTCACCCCCATTCTATGAACATTAGTTGAACCATAACTTCGATTGTTCTATTAGTCAGCTAAGCTCATCAGAATAATCCAACAACTTATTGACGAATTTCCATGTCGATTTCGGGGCCCTGGAGACTGGACTAATAAATGAGATGTGGGATTAACAGCATCCAAATACGGATTACACGGGTAACTTTGAAATGAGTCCACGGTGGCCGCATTACTTCGAGTAAACTTGTGTGAAGCCTATCCTACTTTGTAAACTTCAAGAAGATGATGGGTAAACAGGGTGAGAGGAAGATGGAAAACCTCATGAACCTACTGAAGTATTGCAACTTTGATGTCATAATGTGACTTTTCCATCAATGTACGTACTGATTGGGACAGAATATCCCGATTATGCAAGTCCTGGATGGATGAATTGAATTCCAATAGCCATAATTATAACAATAGCTGACGTTGTCAGATAGTCACAGATAAATGTGCACTTTTGATGTCAAACTATTTTTGTTGATACTTGGATGATTTCTCGATTCGATCTCACTGGTTCTAGATTTAACTTCAATGGTATGTGCGTAATATCGATAAAGGGTATCGTGTGCGACGAAATGGTCAACTCAAATACACTGTGCGTGAGTAAGATCCTATACAACAAAGACCATAGCAAAACCACGTTTGGATGAATACCAGGTGACGATTTCATCTCATCAGTCAAATAAAACGTACAAGGCCGGTAGCGTTGTAATCGGTTCAGAATTGTAACGGTTTTTCTAGGGTCGGGAATGAAAACTATTTTCCCAAGAATTGTACCTTTCTTTATGACTATTTTGAAACTTCAAACCATTATGAAACTGAACTTTCACCCTCGGGCGCCAGATTTCTCAGTGGTTTACTCCACTTACCAGGGGTAGCAGCAGATGGAGATACGGAATGTCCACGGGTCTGGTTTCTTGACTAAATTGAAATTTCCAAAGGTCTGTAGGCTTTGTGTACAGCCCTTGAGACTGGACTCCGGTTGCACAGACAGTCAGACAGACTTGTCTTCACCTTAACTTAAACACTGGTCTGATCCTATAGTTTATAGGTTCGAAAAGGGGAATGTTCTTTCCATAGAAGTTTCCAAACCACAATATAACAATTTTATTCAAACTTCAACTCATGCAATTTTCACAATTTGAATTTATTACACGGAATCAGGAGAACTCCAACAATATATTCAATGAAATAAATTGAACAGCTAAACCGAAATTGATCAGTTCATAATTTCCAACGCTGGACATGAACTATAACCCCTCTTACAAGATAAAATTACCAAAATATTTGTGAGATATTTCACTTTGTCCTACTTTGTCACCCAAGAGACCGATTTTCCTATTTGCTTTCCACAGTCTGAGTTCAGAAAGTGATTTTTCTGGTGTGAGTGGGAATTTAATTCGTCCATTTTAATTTCATCACTTTATAAACTCGTTCGTAATATTCACTTTAAGCTTCGAGGAAAAGAAATAGAATCACTGTGATACCCAAACTTTGGTGTTCTCACACTCCTGATCTACCCCTAGCTGAGTACCAACTTAGCAGAAAGCAGTTATATGGCTGGGATTCTGCGTACGAGACATCAACGTGTATAACTTACCAGATACATTAATACTGTTATATAGAAAATTCGAGTATCTCATGAACTTTATCCCAAATTGAAAAGCTCTAATATCTGTATATTAGTCTAATTATCAATTCAAGATCGAAAGCTTTACTCTGCAAGTATTTTGAGGGGGACAAAAAATTTTGGTAACTTGAGATCTAATTTATTGAGGCGCTAACTGCTCGCCTTCGGCCATGCTTCACAACTTGGGCAGCTAGAAAAATTGACATATTCTGACACTCGACGGAACCTGAGATTGTATACTCGAGGTATTGGTGGTTCATCGATCTCGTGCTATACGAAATTGAAATTCCACAGCAGCAAAATAGATGCAAAACGTCCAATTCACTATTTATTTCAAACGAGTACCAGGACGCTATAAATTCTATTGAATTCTAAATACCTGCAAGAGTCAGAAATGAAACGAATGCCGGTGGTAACCCTCCTGAGTAAGGTAGGATTGTCAATTAATACAAAATGAATGAAGTTAAGACGGTTGATTGAGAAGACAGCCTGCTATCGCAGTGAAAGGAATTCTCAATCTATATTCTTGGTTCAACCACAGTACCCCATAAATCAATCCGAAATATCAAATAATACATTAACCCTTCAACAGCTAGCGTTAACATACGGTAACGCTCACAAGGTTGTACATCAAGCGCCGCCATATATTTTTGAGGTTAGAAATTTGAACTATGCGAGAGGGGATTCTTACTTCATACGTATCTCTACCCGTTAGTATAGTTATTCTAATCCCAATTGGAACGGCAATAAAAATGAGAGCACTACGAGAAGTGTTCATATACAAATGGGAAATTTATATACTACCAGTGTTTTTACTTTCAAAGCGTTCCTGGTACAATCATAAAATGTTCTGTCGTGTGGAAGAGAATCATTTCTCGAAACTTTTCATGTCGCTCCAATTGGGATTAGAAATACTATACTCATTTGACGTTCGCAGCGGCTTGTTGTGCGTATCGAGCGATCGTTAAAAACGACTTTTTTTGCAAATCATGGATTATGGCGACCTTCGATTACAGTAAGTAACTTTTAAACTCCCTCGTTTGCTTTTATTTGTTTATAATACGTACAAATTATAGGTAAAAGTGTACTCCATAGGATGGCCAATAATAATTTGTGCTAGTTTATTTTCAAATAATTAGTTAGGTTCGTTTTTTCGCCTGTTACCATATGGTAACGCTAGCTGTTTATGGGAGTCAATTTAAATTACGTGATTTTTTTCCAGGAGAGGTTTCACCGTGGAAGAAGCTCTGCAAATGGTGTATGAAGATGACTTAGATGTTCGAAATATATTTATAGAACCTCCGGAGGCAAACGTTTTGAACGATGAAGATTCAGGCGACGAAGAGGAGGGGGGTTCGGTCGATAATCTCAGTGGTCAACAATTATTAGCTGGAGCAGAACTAAGAGTGGACCAAGCCATAAATGGAGAGCCAGACGAGCCTGTTCAAGATAATGAAGGTCCGTTCACCAGACCAGGACAGGAAAAAATCACTTGGATGAAGAAGGGCGATATACTTCCAAATAAAAAAGCTTTTCCCGAACCTAATTACTCCAGATTTAAAAATCTAGCAGATGTCAAAATTTTTGAGCAGTTTATTGATCAAGAAACTGTTGAAGTATTTGTTGAGCAGTCTACAATATATGCTGTCTTTTTAAATCATTCAGATCCTAAAATTTCTTCTGGGGAGATGAAATGCGCCATCGCCATCATTATTCTAAGTGGGTATCATGAATTGCCTGGAGAAGACATGGAGTACAGAAAAGGACTTGAACGTACCCATTGTGTCAGATGCCATGGGAAGAGATCGGTTTAGGCAGATTCTAAAATATTTACACTATGCTGATAACACGAAACTTAATAATAATGACAAAATGTGGAAATAACGACCTTTCATGGATAAACTACGAGCAAATTTTATTGAAATTTTTGTTCCTGAACAACACCTAAATTTTGATGAATCCATGGTTGAATATTTCAGAAGACATCCCAGCAAACAATTCATACAAGAAAAACCAATCCGATTCGGCTACAAGGTATGGTGCTTGAATGCTGTGTCGAGGTATCTTGTAAATTTCAATGTATACCAAGGGAACACTACTAGGGGAAATACTTTCTATGAAAATGGATTCGGGAAATTTGCAGCACCTCTCATCAACATGATTGACGACTTTTCCCCTGATGTGTCCAAACTTCCATTACAATTTTATTTTGATAACCTTTTTACTGGTTTCAATATTTGACATTACCTGAAACAACGCGGCTATGATGGAACGGGAACAATTCGCGTCACCCGTATCCCGAAAAGCTGTCCTTTACCTGCTAAAAATATGTTCTCTGAATCTAAATCTCAGAAAAGGGGTGATTACGTATCAGCTATTGATAAAAAAGATGGAAGCATTGTTGTGAAGTGGCTGGATAATAATGTTGTTAGCGAAGCCTCTACCTGTCATGGAGTAAATTCCACTTCTTCAGTGAAAAGATTCTCTCGAAAGAAAAAAAAATCATACAGGTATCGCGTCCATCGCTTATAACCGAATACAACCGCTTCATGAGAGAAACCGACCTGATGGATGAAAATATTTCAAGATATCGTATATCCTTCAGAAGGAAAAGGTGGTGGTGGCCCATTTTTACTTGGTTGATGGACACAAGTGTAGTGAATGCATGGTCTGTCAGGCGAAAATGCAGAAGCAACCCACCAATAAGTCAGCTAAATTACAGAAGACAAATCGTTTTGCATTATCTTGAGAAATACAAAACAGTTCCAAAAGGATCAGGAAGGCCATCTACATCTAAAAACAGCGTTACTCTTAACCGGGTGTCTGATGAAATTAGGAATGATCAGGTTGACCATTCATTAGTTTCAACTAGGGATAAAAAAAGAAAATGTTGTGCCGGTGAAGGTTGCTCCTCACGCATCCGAACAATGTGTTCTAAATGTAATGTTGGTATATGTATTGACTGTAACTTTATTTTTCACAGTCAATAAACATTTTTGACAGTTTGCAACAGATATTTGAATTTCTGTTATTTTGAACATCACTGACGGCTAGTGTTACCATATGGTAACGGCACTTATATCGCAAAAAAAATATATCAAAAAGTTGTTGAAAGAGCCTAACTTAATCATAATAATTAGGAATTATAACCTGGCACAGCATATTTCTAGGAAAAAAAAATTCCGCCGTTGAAGAGTTATTCGATTTATCGTAGAAGTCACGGGACTGGAATATTTTACACCTGTGCAAATCGAATGAAATATTTAACGAATGAATTTAAATCAATCCTGCAGTTCGCCAACCTGATGAACTCAATATGTTATCAACCACAGTAGGGAAAAATATACATACAATAGGGGCAGAAATGTCTTAATGACACGATCAAATCAAGGTTGGACATGAACGTTTCATGTAAACTACCTTTTCGACGACTCGCAAAACAAATGAGGTTACTTGTTCTCGGACTAGAGGAAAATAGCTCGTCTTATATATCCACCGGATTTAAAAGAAGTATCGGACAAAAATCGTATAAAGAAAGACCCTTGACCCTTTTTTGTCTGATTCACATGAGAACTGGGCCAAAACGCAGCCCATTCTGTTGTCCCCTCATGAAAAAGCATACTACGTTATTACTAATATGAATCTACCTTTTACTACTCTCATAGTAAAACAGGCAGAAAATAATTTTAGTCTTCTTGTGCAGTGCAAAAAAGCATTAGAACTTTCTTTTGCAATGTTTTGTGATCGATCCAGTAGCTTTGTTTGTAAACACTTATTTTCTGAAGAGGCGTTATTTTGTTTCCAGATCATAATTAATATCAAACCCCAAATAGGCAGGGACGTACCAAAGTTACTTCAAACTTTTGGTTAGCCGTTCGTAGTAACGAAGCTCGAAAAAAATGCTTCGTTACAGCATGAAGGGATGTGCCCATGTGTCAAAACTTGGGTGTTCAGTCCTGCAAAAATTACTGGAATTATTGTGTGCACGTATCGTTATACTCCAAAGCAAGTGATACGTTGTGAATTTGGTACTAGTTTCAAATGCCCTTTTTGTGCAAAAATTCTCGTAATTAGACACTTCCCTCATTTGTTTCGTCAATCTCACTCGGGATATAACTAATATAAAAAAGTCACTAATCACCCTAATGATTCAGTTCTGATCTGGTAGATGCACTTATAATTTCTTTCAGAAGCTATATTCGCCATGATCAGGAAGTTACACCAAAAACCAGAAAACAAAAATTGACACTGTTCAATCTTTCCCCTATCAACCGAGTTCTTTTTTTCTTGGCTACCTCGCCTTTTTCCCATTACGGAAATCTCCAAAATATATTTTTTTCGCCGGATATCGCTTTTGATCGCCCATTCCAAAACTAATCTTCCTAAACTACCTACTATTGTATTTCCGTGCCACGCTTGAAGGTGGTAACTCCACAAAAGTTAAAACAGAGAAAATCGATTTTGAAGTAAACTCCATTTTTCACATAACGAAATATTGAACTATCGTGATTTATTTTCATTTCAGGAGGAAACTTAAAATGTTATATTATAAAAATGAGTTTTTTATAACAAAAAAAAAGGCAGATACCACTTTGAAGATAAGAAATTATTCATTTTTTAACGGTCGCTAGCGAAGTGATAAATAATTTAGACATAGTGAGTATAATTTTTTCCATTGATATTATAAATAACTATGAGTTGTTACATATGAATTAAGTTTTGTCGAAATAAAGAAAAAGATAATTCAAAACTAGGAAAAACGACACTACGTTTTTGCATGAAAAAATTATAAATATGAATAATTGCAAAAGTAAGTTATTATTCATATATATATTGTTGATTGAGGCAGCATCATTAATAGGCAGATTTTTCCAAAACTGAATACGATGTTCCGGGATAATGGATAATAATTTTTTTATTTTCTTATTCTTCCTCTCCTCAGTAAGTCCTCTAATGGCATTCTTATTTAGTGAGAATCTTATTCCTTTCTTTATATTTGAATTTTTGAGGAAATTGATTCCAAAAACTTTTTTTTTAATTTTCTCCTTTTTTGCACGAATTTGTCTTTCATGTAGATCCGAACTTGTAACTTTTTCAATTTATAAATTGATGAGCAGTCTTTCCTTTCATGGTTGAAAAATAACTTTTTTGTTGTTTGCTTCTGCTACTACATTGACAAAACTTCTGAATTCATACAGGGTGAGCCATTGAAAACAAAACACCGGCTCTGTAGGTCGGCAGAACCGAATTATATAAAAACGCTCGGACACATCAACTACATTTTCGAGGGGGACATCGTTCGCGATGAAATTCATCCGAAATACATTCAATCCCTCTGAGCTGTGACCGCTATCCCTAAATTTTTGAATGGCAACATATGGCGAGTGATACCTCATTTGAGAAGTATTTCACTTCTTGCTATCAAACGAAAAAAAAAAAAATCTATCAATTCGTTTTCGAGATATAGGAACTTGAAGTTGGGAAATCACTTTTTATTCACTCAATCAATAAAAACAATATCTGATAAATCAACTGTCGCAATAATTATTATTGTCAATAAACCAAATGTTCAAACTGTCTACCACCTCTTCAATACAATAGTACAAGTTCTGTTCGAAATTCTCCTTCGTAAATCTTCCAAAGATTCTGGTTTGGTTGCAAAAATTTTGTTTTTCAAGTGACCCCACAGGAAGAAGTCGAGTGGGGTTAAATCTGGAGATCTGGCTGGCCACTCAATAGAGCCTCTTCTTCCAATCAAACTTCCAGGAAACATTCCATCCAAAAACGCCCTAACATACTGTGCATAATGCAGAGGTTCCCCGTCTTGTTGAAATATGAAGTGGTCTTCATGATAACGATCGTTATTTTCAATGATAACTACTGATTGTGGATAAACAAATTCATTCAATAATTCCAAATAAGTTTCTCCTGTCAGTTTACCTTCGAGAAATACTGGTCCAATCAAACGGTCCACAAAAATACCGGCCCAGACATTGAGTTTTTGGAAAGTTTGAGTATGGACTTCGTGGAAAACATGTGGATTGGCATCTGACCAATAACGACAATTATGACGATTCACAGTCGAATTCAAAAATAATGTAGACTCATCAGAAAAGCAGATGTTGGAAGGGAAATTCTCATCATCATCTATTCTCGTAGTCATAATTTCACAAAATTCCTGTCGCCTATTAAAATCATTTTCATTCAATTGGTGTGCCAAATGTTTTTTGTAGGGGTGGAGTTTATGATGATTCAGGATTCGGCGGATACTGGTTCTACTGATATTGGTAACACTTGCCAATTTCCTTGTGCTCAATGTTGGGTCTGCATGAACTTGTCCTAAAAGTGCAACTTCAACACCTTCATTTCTCAACGGAAATTCACGTCTGGGTCTCGTTTCTTGTTGGCTACTGATCCAGTTTGACGAAATCTTTGTACTAATTCTAGAACGTATTTTCTAGCAACAAGTTTAACTGGATGCGTTTCATTGAACAAATTAGCTGTACGGTTACCGCACTCATCAATGAAAAAAAATGTTATTATTTCAATTCTTTCCGCGATCGTATACACCATTATTGCAGGAAGATATTCAGCAGCTTTAGTCAAATAATTCACTCTATTGTCGTTCAATCGAAGATAAGTTTGACACTGATAGACGTCCACAATTGCGATTTGGCGCAAAAAACTTATCTCATACATGTTTTTGTTATACTCGCATTTGAGTCGAATCCGAGAAAACATCTTTTTATCGATTCTTAAGAACCTCTAAATGAGGATGAAATAAAAATTCGAAACGGAATTGCATGTTATTGTTGGTAAACAGTTAGATCATTTGATTCCTTGAAAATGATAATTATCTTCAAACAGTTGCATTGTTAGATGTTATTTCTATTGATTGAGTGAATAAGAAGTGATTTCCCAACTTCAAGTTCCTATATTTCGAAAATGAATCGATAGAATTTGTTTATTCTTGTTTTATATAAAGAAGGAAAATACCTTTCAAATGAGGTTTCACTTGCCATATGTTGCCATTTAAAAATTTAGGGGTGGCGGTCACAGCTCCGAGGGATGGAATATATTTCGGGTGAATTCTATCGCGAACGATGTCTTTCTCGAAAATGTAGTTGACGTGTCCATGCGTTTTTATATAATTCGGTTCTGCCGACTACAGAGCCGCTGTTTCGTTTTCAATGGCCCACTCTGTTTACTTTGGGGTCCCGTTGCATATCAAGCTTCACTTGGTGATGGAAGTTGTCTGCGGACATAGATGTATGCCTTGGTTCAGAATATTTAAAACAAATTTCTTTTGCAATGATCTCTAATGAATTTACTATATGAATCAGGGACAAAAGTGTCCAGTTCTTATTTTGAAAAGAACAGTTGTCAACCCATTATACTATATTTTCACAATCTCTCATTTCTAGAGAAAAGTTATAATACACGCTTACGATATTTTTTTTTCTGTCTTCCAGCTAGAGCTTCATGCCAAAGGATTGCATTAGGAAGTAAATGTATTTGTTTCGTCCCTGAAGGAACGAAACTCTGATTGAAGACTATGATTCTTGGACAAAATATAGCTTTTTTGAACATTTCCAATCTCGGAAACATTATAACTCTTCGCAAATCTCTAGAGAAATATGCTGCACTTTTATCTGGAACTTCTGCATCATGTCTGTAAGCTTAACGAGCTTAATCTGCATTGTTTATATGGGACCTCCATGAAACACACGCATCACACTCAACATCTGTATTCTCTTTCGTATGTTTCGGATTGTAGAGTGAAAAACTTTCACAGATTTCGTATTCTCATGCTCAAGTTTGGTAAATGAAATATTCATTTCTTTCGTAACCATACTACGGTAGACTTCATAAGAGCAAATTATTTTGTGCTTTTGTTTGAAATCAGTATACATCATGTCATAGTTATGTACTGGGGAGATATATTTCGCTTGTTCTCTGCGGTAATGAGAGACTGCAAGTTGAAATGACTCCACATGTGGACCCAATTAGATTTCTATCAACCTTTGGTGTTTTTGAATGTTTGCATTGCCTGCTATTTCTATGGCCTGCTATTTTTATAGGATTGCTTGATTCGTCTGAAAAACAGTCTTGAATTATACGATCGTTATTTTTTGTATACTCCAGAGTTAACATGCAGAAAATTTTGCACACTTGAACCCTATCTCCACTCCCGTACTTAAAAAATATTGAAGTGAAATAAATGACGAATAAAGGAACTAACGACAATATAATCAAAGAGATTCAATGTAATGATGGCTCTATGACTACTGACCAAAAAAAAATTGCCAACAAATTTGTTGAACAATATAGTGAAATTGGTGAAATCCTGGCGAATAAAATAAAAAAACCAAACTACAAAAAAAAAATAAACCAAAAACCAAAATTATAAATTCCTCCTTCCAGAAAACTGACGAAGTGAAGTTTTTTATTCAGAACTTGAAAAACAAAAAATCTCCCGGGATTGACACTCCTAGAGCTGAAACTATTAAACTGGTAGCAAAAGAACTGGCGATACCACTGACGTACCTAATAAACCGTTCATTCAGTAGTGGGATATGTCCAACTCCATTCAAATGTGCTGTCATTTCACCAATATTCAAGTCTGGTAATAAACTCAAAGTAGATAACTACTGCCCAATATATGTCATTACAAATTTTGCAAAAATATTCGAAACCATTTTGAAATCACGCATTGAAAAATATCTAACAAAATATAACATTTTATCAAAAAATCAATTCGGATTTCAAAAGGGCAAGTCAACCGAAGATGCAATAACACTGCTTACCAACAAAATCGGTAAATATGTAGACGAAAAATTACCATCACTATGTATATTCGTGGACTTGAAGAAAGCATTCGATACTGTCAGCCATAACCAGCTTCTAGAGGTACTTGAGAGTATTGGATTCAGAGGAATATCCCACCAACTTCTCTATAGTTATCTCCATGAAAGGAATCAATGGGTTAAAATCGAAGACACTCTCAGTGAATCTCGAATAGTCCAATATGGTGTACCCCAGGGGACAGTTTTGGGTCCGATCCTCTTCAACATCTACTTAAATGATCTCTTTGCACTAGACGTGGAAGGGGACATAATAAGCTTTGTAGATGACACAGTAGTTATTTACAAATCGGAAACATGGAGCTCTCTAAAAGAAACAGTAGAAAAAAATTTCAAAGCTATAATTCAATGGTTTGAAAGTAAACTACTGACTATTAATATGGATATAACGCACATATTGATTATTTGGTGAAAAAATCACGTAGTGTAACATACAGACTGACCCTATCTAGATATAGCTCAGATGCGCACACTCTACTATACTTTGTTTGAAACCCACCTCTCCTATGGGATAGTTGCCTGGGGAGCAGCAAATGCCTCTCATATAAAAAATCTAGAACAATTACAAAAATTAACTTTGAAAATAATCACAAATAAAAAAAGAACTTACCCTACAGAAGCGCTATATAAAGAAACATTGATTCTAGACATAAGACAACTCTACTTTTTCAAAACGGTTATAAGGCAACACAAAAATGAACATGAACTTAAAAAAATTGAACACCATTATGCAACTCGCCATAAAATGAATTCAACCTATGTGCCAAAATCACAGAAGAACACTTTACAAAAGTGTTATACTTATTTAGCTCCTCGGCTGTATAATCTCATTCCAGCAGATACCAAAGCTATCATTAGTAATAATTTATTCAAAAATAAGCTCAAAAATTGGATTTTAGGTTTGCCAAGAGTACAGATACACCAATATGTCGATATGAAAAATACATATCACTACAGTGTATAAATATTAGTTGAAGATGTACTTACATGTTAGTTGGAATTGTATAACCTGTAATTCAATTCTCCATTGTTTGTTTTATTGATATGTGATTGATGTTTGATGCAAATAGCTATCACAATTTGTTTTATTTCTAAAATAGGATGTTCTTCTTATATTATTTATAAATGATCCTTAATGTGATATCTACATAAAATCATTTTCGTGCCTTTCTGCTCACACTGAAAGAAACTTCATTTTCACAATTTTATTTATTTATAATAATTCTTTTCCTATAATATCTATGAGTGATTTCAATATGATATCTATATACAAGCCTTCTGATGCTCCTTTGCTCATACTGAAAAAAAATTTATCTTTACAATTTTATTTATTATAATCTATGGTACATTAATATGTTAAAACCCAAGCACATGTTAATCCTTTTGTGGGAATTCTATATTTATTTATCGTTATCTAAAATCATGGCAATATTTACTCCAGAAAAAATGCGTCCTAAGAATATTGTTAAGTAGGATCGAATCATGCAAGTTTTTAATTCTTGCCTCAAAAGTGGTATCTCCATTATATTTTGCACTTGCCCCTTCATATTCAAGGAATGGCTATAACCAATTTTAAGATTCCTAGTAGGTATATCAAATGGAAGTACCACCATTTTCTTTATCGTGTATTTCAGTTTCTTGGAGGATTCGCCACTTTCTGGCTATGAAGAATGGTGTGGAATTGAATAATTCACTACTATAGCCACTTAACTCAATTTGAGAGAAAAGTGGAGATACCCCTTTTAAGCTTAGCACGGCAGTGTAAACCTCAGCACCAACTATTCTGCAAAATATACACATGCTATTTACTAACATGACTTGGCAACTCAAGCTCACGAGGCGAAACGAAACAAACACCCACGTTACTCCAGAACTATTCAGGGCACAACTTCGGAGCAACCTAAAGACAAACTATCTAACTATTTACGTCGCTAATAATAGTCCGTCACTGACAGCTTTCAGATCAGATTTTTTTCAATATAGACAGTGAAATTGACGAAATGAATGAGGCAAGTGTCAGAAAATGAGAAATTCGTCAGGAAAAGCGCATTCGGAACTGATACCAAATTCACAGCGTATTACAAGAAATTTGTATTTCGTGCAAAAAATTCATTTGATAAAATCGTAGTACAGGGCATTCGACTGTTAAGTCATCATTAGTGTTACATCAAACATTGTAGAAGTTCGCAAGACATATCAAGACATTATCAATTGCAGAAGCATAAAAAACAAATTTCCCAGTCTTGCGGCGGAGGCGGAGGCGGAGGCGGAGATAATTAATATTATATAGATATTTGAATATTTTGAAAATACGTTAAAATAAAAAAATATGCCATAAACGAGGAAGTATGTAATAAAAGGCAATCGGATTATCATAACTTCATTTTCCAATGGTCGAAAAAAAGCCATATTCACCATCAAAACACAACACAGCTATGGAATATTTCAAAACCTATTTCTATACCAGACCAGGTACGCTACTGGATTTCATTTACTTAGACCTCCTGAAACTGGCTTGCGGTCACTCAAACAGGTGTCACACGTTGACTGTCGGCTCTTTTGATCTTTACGAGTAGTACACTTCATTTTTCGTTCCGTTTCTTTGCCTATACGCTCGTGTTAGCGAAGTGAGTTTTTGATTTGCCCCCTACAGAAAAAGCTTCTGCAATTGAAAATAGTTAAACTATACATATTTGAATTCTCCTGCTCCAGGATTATTCTGGATTGAAATAATATATAAATATATATATATATATATTGTTATGTTATGGAAAACCAGTTATATATTTTAAAAGAAAAAAAGGAAACAATTTCATGAAGAAACCACAAAAAGAATAATTACTTAATAGCTAATAGTTCAAGAGATATTGTTTTTACATATTTTTGAAATTCTATTTCCTTTATTGAGCCTCTGTATAATATGAATAGATAAAAATATCCAAATACCATAATACAATCAATTTCATACATTGTCATAATGATTACAACCCCTAATTGTTCAAAAGACAACAAAAAAAGGTCTAGATTTACAAAATCATCCTGAATAAAATGTTATCAACAAAATTATAAGCTTGAAACATACAGTATATGAAATTGTATCTGACTAAAAATAGCCAATGGGAGAACAACAAACTTCTTGATGACAATATCCAATCAGGAAACAGTATGGTCAGATGTAAGATTTGAAATTGTGAGAAAATAAGAACGGTAAAGTGTCAGAGACAATTATCATTGAATATTGTACATAGTTTGTAAGAAAAGAAAAATATTTTAATTTATAAGTTTTGACAAATAACCCCAAACAGTGAAAATGTGACAACACAGTGCGCGAATTTGAAAATTCAAATGATATGGAAAAAGAAGAAATGGTATCCAGGTGATAGAAAACAAAGCCACTGGGGAGATTGAAAATAATTTTGAAGAGAACGCCACGTTCGGGTTTGAGGAAGAGAAAAAAATTCAATAATTTCATCAATGTAAGCAGCAAACGACATTACCTTTTTATATAATCCATATAGAAATATTCCAAAGCTGATTTCTGGATTTGTATGGTTCCTTTCTTGGTAATCGAAAGCCCGAGAGCAGTGGATTGAAGGTGGATTCGAATTCTTGATGTGTATTGAAACAGCGACAGTTCCAGCGTCAGGTATAAACTTTCCTAGTGCACATCACAAACTGAATAACCTCACAAATAACTCGTATCATATCAGAAGAACTCTATTTCATTTTGATATTGAACTATTAAAGAATTTTTCAACCTTTCAAGTAAAAGTGAGGTTGTGTATATTTTACCCATGACCTTTTCTCATGATTATCCATGAAAATTCGTAGATTGGCCATAGAATAAGTTATTTATCGTAGGCCAAGTTAATTTAAGTTTTCCTGAATGAAGGAAATAATTGCTTTTTGATACTTTGTCGTTTGTTTTCCACAATGATCAACAATCATACTTATAAACATTGAATAGATTGAAATTTGACATCAAGCAGTGGCTAGTGGCTCAATTGCTTGAACCAGCTATTTGAGACAAGAGGCCTACCAACTGAGTTGAGCTGTGGTAAGAAAAGTGATAACAATTGGCAGCAACGTGACTAGAGAACAGTGACGTTATTATTACATTGCAATATATTATACAGAGTGAAAATAATTTATCTATCATATCAATTTGTACCCAAAGCGGGACACAAATTAACAACTATTATTTTTACAATCAACATTATATAACAATTGGCGCCCAACGTGGGGCTCGAAAAGGCGAGTAAAGGCAATATATTATTTCTTAATATTCATCACGAGTAAGGGCAAAGTAAAAGCAATATATTATTCCCTAATATTCATCACGAGTAAGGGCAAGTAAGGGCAAAATATCATTTCAAGGCAAGTGAGGGCAATATATCGTTTCAAGGCAAAGTAAATGCAATATATCATTTCAAGGCAAGTAAGGGCAATATATCGTTTTAAGGCAAAGTGAGGGCAATATATCATTTCATAATATTTATCGCTGAAAAGGCAAAAAAGGCAAGTAAGGGCGAACATTAGCAATTTGTATTCCTACGTATAAGGCTAGATATTGGTGAATAGAAGATGGTTTTTTCGACAGAAAGTGAGTGCGCAAAATTTGAGAGTTTGTGTAATAAAATTTTTGAAAAAATGGAAGAAAACCATGAT
Source organism: Gonioctena quinquepunctata (assembly GCA_018342105.1). Classification (NCBI taxonomy): domain Eukaryota; kingdom Metazoa; phylum Arthropoda; class Insecta; order Coleoptera; family Chrysomelidae; genus Gonioctena; species Gonioctena quinquepunctata. The sequence goes on along the minus strand of JAFIRS010000977.1, from coordinate 450,728 downwards.
AGAATGATGAAAAAAATGGACAGAATGATGAATGAAATGAAAGAAAGTAGTGAAGAAATATGTAACCATTAGAAACAAGTAGTGAGCAAAATAAATTCAGGGAGTACTTATACAAAAAACAGATGATATAAACATTTATTAGAACAACATGATGAACAGATACCAAATATAAAAATGAATATTGATGACAAAAATAATGAGTTTATAGATAATATGAATGTGAACAATAAAAATTTTGAAAGTGAGGTTGTGTATATTTTACCCATGACCTTTTCTCATGATTATCCATGAAAATTTGTAGATTGACCATAAAATAAGTTATTTATCGTAGGCCAGGTTAATTTGAGTTTTCCTGAATAAAGGAAATAATTGTTTTTTGATACTTTGTCGTTTATTTCCCACAATGATCAACAATCATACTTATGAACATTGAATAGATTGAAATTCGACATCAAGCAGTGGCTAGTGGCTTAATTGCCTGAACCGGCTATCTGAGACAAGAGGCGTACCAACTGAGTTGAGCTGTGGTGAAAAAAGTGATAACAATTGGCAGCAACGTGACTAGAGAACAGTGACGGTAGCTAGCAATTATTATTACATTGCAATATATTATACAGAGTGAAAATAATTCATCTATCATATCAATTTGTACCCAAAGCGGGACACAAATTAACAACTATTATTTTTACAACCAACATTATATAACAATATATATATATATATATATATATATATATATATATATATATATATATAACTATAGTCAGTGTTTTTTGTTTTATTGAAGCAGTGTATTTGGTAGAAGTCTAACGAGAACTTACTTCAAACTCCATAAGTCCCAAACGGCTAACAACTTGAGAGGTGTTAATCTATAATTAAACAAACGGAAAATGACCTGTTCTCAGTGTTGTTGAGCAAGTTGGAAGAGAAGGATCACAAACTGCAAAAAGTGGTGTAAACGAGTAATATTCAATATATCTAATGAAATAGACGGTTGCATCAGAGGTTACGCTGAAATCATCAAAATTTCTTTCAAAACTAGTAATTGGTGTATACAAAAGACGAAGGATAAAGTGGCATATACCAGTTGAACTGAGCAAATTAACAAAGTAACGCCGGTCGGTCATCACCTCAGATTCAACAACCATTACTTCAGTCCAAATATAATTTTAGAAATTTTGCAGGATGTCAGTATTAAAAACTTAAATAGACTTTTTCTTGAAGATTTACACGTGAGTAATGAATTGCTCAACAATTTGAACCGATTTTGCATTTCTCTTCATAGACGCAGAAAATAAAATATTTTTATCCAACCATTTTTTTTATATTTTACCACTTCCATTCAGTTTACCAATTAAAATATTTTCAACTCCATTCGAACGTTCATTCGAACGTTCATTCGAACGTTCGTACATTTTCAACTTTCGTTAGACTTACAAAAAACACCCCATCTAATGGATAGCCTGAATAATGGATAGCCTAATATTACATTAATTGTGAGCCCCTGCAAGAGTAGTACGGGTGGTAGCGTTGCATTTGAGGGAGTCATTTCATACCGGCTGAAAATCATAAGGATAATGATTTTTCACTATCACATAGGAGATCTGACCGTCAGCTACTTTACTAGTGGTGGAGCTAAAGGTGACAGCAGATGAAAGTTGCAAAAAAATGCGCAACAAGTTCTTTCATACTCGGCAAAATTTATGGGGTGATTTTTGAGATGATTTAAAACAGAAGAGGGTGGGTTATACGTCAGTCACGGGTCTCAACTATGTCAAAAATGTTGGAGTATGGAGTCATTTTACACCGTATAAAATTTTTATAGCTGAATTTTTATGCTTTTTAAATGATAGAAATAATCGTCAGCTGCATTTATTGCGGTGGTAAGACCATTGGTCAGCGGCTTGAACAAGCTGGGCGCCCAGCGTACCCGAGCCACTTTGACTGCTAAATTGACGGTCTTCACACCCCCAAACATTTACTTGACGATTTTTACTGTTAACAATAAAATGACTCTATATTTCCATTTCAATAGGTATTATAATAATTTAACAAAAGTAATGCCAACTTTTAGCTGTGACTTTTGAAGTTTTCCCAAATTTTGATAAAAAAACTTAAGAGGTGTCAAGGGATTAATTAGTGAAAGAATTGTAATAATTTTTTTTTTTTTAAGTTATAATAATATTATATATATATATATATATATATGCACTCTGTCTGTCTATTCTTTCGTACACGTCATAGATGCGCGGGACTTTGTAAACACAACAGAGTATGTGTATATATATATATATATATACTCTCACGACTTCGTAAACACAACAGCGTATAGGTTAGAACACGCACGGCTTACTAAATACATACGCATTGATATTGTAATATTAAAATATAATTTGCTTTTAAATTTATTAAAGTTATGACGCGTACACTTGCTAAACACACAATAATGGAGAGATTATAACGCGTATGACTTGGTTAGCACAATAGTAAAGAGAAGTTATAATGCGTACTTGCTAAAAATACATAAGCATTTATGATTGTCTGTATAAAATCTCTACTTACCTAACTCCATCAGCAATATCCGGAACTTGTGCAGAAACACTGTCAGGATTCATTATTGTTATTATTTTTTATTATTTATTATGTACAAAAAACCTGTATACACTCAACAAAAATAATCGTCGCGACACCACACTGTTCAATGTGAAATAGAAAGACGAAACGAAAATAACTGGCTTGCTTTCTATGAGAGAGAGAGAGAGAGAGAGAGAAAGAGAGAGAGAGAGACAGACAGACAGAGAAACACGCGAACGCCGCACGGCTTACAACCATAGCGAAAGTCTCGTTACAACTTTTGGTCTTAATTTATTTCGTCTAGCCCTCTTTCGCCACGCGCGATAAGGAACTACGTTCCAAAAACTCAAAACATATTGATAGTCGAAAGAATGTTATTGATTAAGATAATATTACGTAAATTTGACGTAAAATGGACTCTATTCATGATCTTGATATGATATTATGTTGAACAACATTATTATGTCATCATATCGACATAAAATGTGACTCTCAAATCATAATTGTACGGAAAAAACAATTATTTTAATTTATGTATTATATAGAGTTCCCCCATTTTAGACACTACGACAAAAATCCGCGGACAAAAGATCCAGGCGACATCATATCCGCAGACAAAATATCCATAGACAAAATACCTAGGACAAATTAACAAACAATATTTACAGCGAGATGTTATATTACATATTCATTATGAAAAATCAATGAATTACGCCATTTTAATTATTTTTAATTCACATGAACTGACTGTTCAGCGATGGAAAAAATAGATGCGTCTTTTTGAAGATATTCCATTTCATGAGCGGCAGGATAATTAGTAACAACTTCCTTCAATCGATCATTTGCATTACAATTTGCTTTACGATTTACAATTTATCGACTGGATATTAGTTTTTTCTTCGGATAATTTATCAACTGGTTATTTTGCAGTGGATAATTTGTCTGCTGGATATTTCGTCGCGGATATTTTGTCCGCGGTATAAAAGTCGTGATACCTTATGTAAAAGGTAAGTCACAGTTTTATGTGAAATCTAAGGAAACAATTTCCTGCATATTCAGACCTGGAAAAAATCTACCGCAACGTGTCTATAGTCGACCAGCACAAAATATAACAAATATGCGCGAGGAGAATCAATAGTGAACTGGACCACTTTTGAATTGTTCCTAGCTAGAGCGTAGACTGCACGAAACTAGCACGTGAATGTGCTCCAGACAAAGAGTGCAGAAAAGAAAACAGTGGTCCAATTGACTAATTGATTCTCCATTGGGCATATTATATATATATATATATATATATATATAAATTTTATATATATATATATATATATATATATGAAATTACAATAACTTGCATTTTCAGAATGCAACAAATATCATTCTTCAACTTAAAACTGATACACCGCTTTTCGTCATGAGAATAAAATGACAAATGTAGGTATAAGCAATATTTTTGTTCATAATGCACATTATTTTTCAATTTTTTGTGGCAGAAAACTAGTAATTACTACCTATTTAATTTTTGATTACTTCCAAAATACTTACTTACCCATCTTACTCCAACTATTAACAGTTAAATAATATTTGTTGAAAATATAACCAGGATGTTCATGATTATCTACTTTGATTATTTAGTGTTATACAGGGTTATTCTTTGGGAAATGCGCATACAGTAAGGGTAGATGGAGGACATCAAGGTGCTTCTAAATAACCTATATTTCATGGGTTATCGTTCTTCATAATCAAGATACAGGGTGATTTATTAAGTTTCCCATTTTTTCAGCTCAATCATAACTTATGAACCACCCTATACATTTTGGTAATATTTGGTTCGTATGTTCTTTGTACACAGTGGTGTCGATTAACATAGTGAAAAAAAGGTTATTCCAGGTCCGGCCTTGAAAAAATTAATAAGTAGGTTTCGAGTCGAAACAACACTATGTATATCAATATTTTAAAATTTTTGTTAAAAATTTGGAAAGAGCAGAAAAAATAAGTACGACGAAATTTTTTTGGTGTTTCCGCATACAACTTTTCTACTCATTAACTTGAGACAAATCTAGATGTTTCGATAATGAGGTGCCACAAAATTGAAAAATAAAATCCCCAAATGGTACTTTTTCAGCTTTAATCCATAAAATCATGAACTATTTCTTATACTCCTAATTTCTGGATCCCAACCTTATTGAAAATGGGCATTTTTTCTCTATTTCAGATATTTTTTATGTAGCGCAATGAACAAATGTTTTGATGAATTTTTCACGCATACAGGTTGATTGAAAGTTAGTCATTGATAATAATAATTTGTACCAAATACGGACATGTTCTCTCGTTTTTCAATAAGGTTGGGATCCAGAAATTAGGAGAATAGGAAATAGTTGATGATTTTATGGATAAAAGCTGAAAAAGTACCATTTGGGAAAAAAAATAATTTTGTGCATTGATAAAAAAAGTACACCGATACTGATAAGAAAAATCATTTATTCTCAAAATATGTAACATCCTTTGAGTTATTCGTGCTTGGGCGGTATGAATATGAAAAGGAATTATATGGTGAAAGTTAGGCTGAGGCAATACCTAACGAAACCAACAAAAGAAAATTACAAAATTTATCTGTTAACGAAAAAACGGCTTTTGTCCGTTTTTCGGCCAAGCCAGATCACTGTGCGGCGACTGGAAATCCAACTCGGTTGCCGAAGGTTATATCAAAACTTCTGATGACAATAAGAAGAAAATGGTAATGAAGATTTTGGGAGAGAACTAAAATATTTCCTTAACATTGGAAAATGTTCTAACTCATATTTGCAATTATTCAAATAAATCGTTGGGAATGGCAGCATCTGTCATTATCCTGTATAATTATGTATGTATGTATATTATGTATAATTATGAAAACATATATATATATATATATGTTTTCATAATTATATATATAAATAACTGCTCACATAAATTTCGAGTGAAAAATTACATTTTGCTTTATGTTATTGTAGTTGTTTAAGTTTTCACATAATTATGAGAGCAAAATTACATTTTGTTGAGCTTGTATTCTATTTGAATCTTCTTTGTATTCATTCAATAAACGATTTATTTCGGTTCAATTTCATTTTTCAATTCATTACCGCTTTAGGGTAGTTATAGATTCAAAACAGCACCAGTGCGGCAATAAACATTATTATGACATTGAGAAAAGTGTCAAATCACAGTCAATACTTGGCAGTTGTTGATAAAATATATAATAGAAATGAATCACTTGACTGGCTGGATTTCTATGAAATTACACATCATCATCAACAGGAACTATCCTAATAGACTCTTAATGTGTATATTCTAGGTGAAGATATAGTTGTTTTATTATGAACCGAAAATTTAAGTTGAAATACTGTTGATACTGGTATTAGCCCCTTGATCAGCTTTGGGTAAGTATATAGGCATCCTCAGTCAAAAATTATAGAATCAATAGACGCTTAAGAAAGTAAAATTAGGGTGGTACTTTCTGTAGATGAAATATTTTACGAACATCAATTTGGATATCTCTCAGTCCGGCAATAAAAATAATTAACAATTCATTAACTTCTCAGAAGCATATAACCTCTATGTTATTGAAAATGAACCAACTATAGTAACATAATAATGAATTGAGGAATTATGAAACGGATGAAACTGAACGTCAATATCTTACCAACAAAATATTTCAATTATTATTATTTCACGAATGATCGGTATCGAACTCAAAGTACTGAAGATTGGAATCGATATAAATCCTACAGAAATATGGTACATTTTTTTAACGATATTGGGAATGCTTAAATTATAAGTGAAAGAATATTCGTATAAGCGGATCTCCCTAACTTTCTTTCGGGTGATTTGAAAAACAACACTAAATGATTTATTCTATTTAGAATCTATACATACCTCCAAGCTGTAGTTTTGTGGTTTCTCCTAAGGAACAGGAAACATGATATTATTCTCCGACATATCATGAAATACTTTTTGTATATTGAATCTATGTGTCGCTGTTATTATACCAAAAAACAACATGTCGAGAGTGATTAATCTTTCACTAGTGCGGTAATAAACATCATTATGACATTCAAAAAAGTATCAAATCGCAGTCATCTCTTGACAGTTGTTGATAAAATATATGATAGAAATGAATCACTTGACTGGCTGGATGTTTATAAAATTACACACAACACACGAATCATCATCAACAGGAACTTTCCTGATATACACTCAATGTATATATTCATCGAGGGTGATTATTCTTTCACAAATATACATAAACCAATATCCATGGTAAGTTAATACATGCGAATACTCATTAGATGTTGATGTGATAATATTTCTGAATGTAATTCAGTTCCTGAAACTGTGACTGAATAAACATTCGATACCACAAAGCCTTCAACTTCAGCCATAAATGCTTGTTGAACGAAACTATAACCGAAATGCTGTGAAGTCAATAAAACCATCTATGAGATATAAATAACGTAAAGTGGTTCACGTTATTGAAGATGTGCGTCGTATCATATCCCAATATCACGTATATTGAACTGGTCAAAGTAGCTATAATTCAAACCAACATGGACATTATGGTGACGTTGCAATATTTCTGATACGGGAAGCGAAAACGAAAGAATTGAGTTTTTTTTTTTTCAAGCAAAATAAAGTTTGCTGTAGTATATGAGAGTTTTCAGTTCATGTATATTGCAATCCACGCGTATTGTTGATGGAAAGAAAAGGATAACAAATTGATATTGATTTGGTGAATAATGGAGGGAAATAGGAATGCAATAAAAAAGGGATGAAAAATCCTAAAGAAATTACATTTCGAATGGTAATGACATTTTTGCAGGACAATTCAATCGATATGAACTGAATTTGGCTTTGCATAATGGTGGGTGGAGCTTTCCCTTGTGGGTTCAGGCAAGAATTTTTTTGAAACATTTCGTCTAGTACGATGGCTTCTCCTTCAGAGATGGTAGCGAGTGTTCCATAACTTCTAGTAAATGGCGAAGATAACTGGTGGTTGGTTTGGATATCATTCTGGCATTGCGAAGAATTTATTATATTGTTTCACGAACTTCTTCCTACAACAGACTCTGTTCTTACCTCTAAGCACGGGTATTGTCACCACCAATGGAATGCTCTTTGTGTCAAATTCCCTTTGTTGAAATAATGATTTTCGACCTGCAATGGGTGAAATGTGTGGTCAGAGATTTCAAGCGGCGCATATAAAATTATTTTATACTATGAGAATTATATTATAATTTTTTTCTGCTGATGTGAGAGACTGCTGAATTGAGTCAAGTTTGAATGAGATATACTCAAATGAGTTACCATAGATAGATGAATAGATCTCTATTGGTCATATATACACAATTTTGCTTTCACAAGTCAGTTAAAAAAACAAAAAATATGTATATCTAATTTTATTTAGAAAAATGGGGTATGTAACTCAAAATGTTTGAAGGCACCCCTACAATCATCTCTATATGGCAATACAGCAATGATTCTAGCAGCCTTCCTTTGCATGGAAAAAATTGATGAGGCATGTGCTGAGTGGCCCCACACTGATAGAGCGTAGGATATTGAAGACTGGATGAGAGCATGGTAAGCCATTAAAAATATTGTCTGTGTCAAACAATATTGCAGGTTGCGAAGTAAAAATATCATCCGTGATATATTTCTGCAAACAAAAACCGTATGTTCTTCCCATACTTCCAAGAGAACACCTGAAAACTTAACGCAATGTGGGTTGTTGGGCTCTTCATGTTGTTTCAAACTGAGAATCAATATCTCAGACTTTTTCTTGTTGGGAACTAACTTATTATAAGTGAGCCAAGACTGTGTCAAAGAAAGACTATTATGTGCCTCAGTTAACAGCATGCTAAAGTCACTATTTGAATGCATTAATGTGGTGTCGTCAGCAAAAAGGGTGAAATTTGCTGATGGAGCTCTATTTGGCAATTCATTGACATAAATAAGAGAAAGGACCGGACCTAGAACAGAGCCTTGTGGTACCCCATATCCAATGTTAATTGATTTAGAGCTGACGTCCTCAAAATGAACGAATTGAGTTCTGTCCGTCAAGTAGGACCTAATAATTTTTTGCCAACTTTCATGGAAGTTTCAGAATTTCAGTTTATCCACTGGAATATTGTGCGGTACACAGTCGAAAGACTTGTTTAGGTCTGAGAATTGGTCTCAAAGCCTTCAATAACCACATTAATTAATGAAATGTGTCGATAATTCAGCTCTTAAGCCGAATTGACAACTACTAAATGAATTAAAGTTTTCAAAATAAGTTGCCATTTGAATATTCAGAACAACTCAATTTTTTTTGCAAATATTGGCACAATAGATATGGGTCTGTAATTTGTTGGGTCGTCTATGTAATCACCTTCATACAGGGGTAAAACTTTTGAACATTCAAGAAACTTCGGGAACACATTATTTCTGATACATTGATCAATAAGTTTGGTGAGAGGAATGAGAGTAATATATTCGATACAGTTTTACGTTAATATCATATGCACCGTTACTTTTAGTTTTTTTAAAATTAATGATTATTTCAAGAACTTGATTATACGTGACTTCAGAAAAAATAAATTCCTCATCTGGGTATGTTTCGTGAGAACTCATAGAATAATTCTCCGAATTGTTGTTGGTGGAAGGTCAGGTGTTGAATAAATTTTCGGCAATGTTACCGAAATAATTATTGAAATCATCAAGAGAATTCATATCTGAAAAATTATCTGACTTGTTTTTATTTATAATAATCAAATTCCACAGTGCTTTTTGTCGATTTCCGTTGCGATTTATGTAATTATCATTGGCTTCTTTTTTCAGCTTTTATTATCTTATTCCTATAAATTCGTTATTTGTGCTTTAGAAGCACTTTCAGGTCGTTAGAAGGGTTCATCTTATGAACATCTAGGAGGAAATGTAATGATTCTCTCATTTCCATGAAATAATCTGTGAAACAATTTAGATTATTTTGTTGTTATTTGAAAATTTTGACTCGACTGGGAAGAACATATCCAGAGCAGATATAAATATATCTATGAAAAATTGAGATTTGGCATCTATATCAAAAGAGGAATCATCGATTAACCTACAATATGTCAGTTGAAGATATATGTTCATATGAAATAAATATATATCGGAAATTGGTCTGTAAGAAATGTTCTCAGTTGAGTGCGGAGGATAACAGTTATTTACGCTCAAATTCAAACCAACATGATGCTACAGTTTTGGATCGAAAGTGTGAAATATGCAATCAACAAAAAAAAACATTTATAGAAATGTTATTCGAACAGTTTTTCAGACGGGTTGGAGAATTATTGCAGACAATGAAACCAAATGAACTGAATAGATCAATAAGAGCAAGTACATATTTATCTGGTTTATTGAAGTGAACATTAAAATCTCCAGTAAAAATTACATTTCTATTTTTTTGTGAGATGAAATGTAGCGTGATACATCGAATAAGCTATGACTTTACTGTTGGCAACGTCGCAATCCAACGATCGCTTGCATTTTGCATTAAGTTGTTCGAAATACTCTTATGAACAAGCAGTCAAAGCTATGGATCTATTGCGTGCAAAAAATGGTAGGTTTGCTATAAAACAAAAGTTGAAAAATAATTATCTGAACTGTGTAAGGCTCGAAATACGAACGAAAAATACTCTACTGAAGATGATATGTGTGAAGGAAATCGCATTGTTTATCTCAAAGAACTTGGGAAAATTTTGAAGTGTCGGAACTGCCACTAAGTTTTATGTTTGGAGAATGTGATGAAAGGAAAACATTTTAGGATTTGCATCAATTTTAAGTATCCGTTGTGATAAATGCGAAATCCACGGAGCGATGTATGATGTACAAATTTTACAAAAATTAGTTCGTTTCATTAGTAAAGAGTCAGAATTATCAACATGCATGAAATCATATGGAGAATGTATTTCAGAGCGACTTGAGAACGAAAGAATATCTTGTAATTAACCTAATTTAAGTGCATGGAAAAATTTTATTTCACGGGATTTATTGAAAAAAATATTGCAACAAAATATAACATACGATTTTCTGAAACAAATATATCACGATGAAGGAGAAGAAGCTTGTTAATAATCACATAACTGGAAAATTGGAAAATGGAAAACCTAGAGTTACTAAAAATAGGGAAGCATTAACGAAAATCATTAATGATTCAATGTTAAGTCAATCATGTGATGATTTAGTATGATAGTTAAAAATAAATAATATCACATTCATTGTTGTTCATATTTTTTGTAGATTTATACGTTATAATTTCAATAACCATTTAGAAATCTGAATCATTTTTGTTTATGTTCACAATTATTATTCATAAATATGTGCATTCCAAAACACAGTTCAATTCAATACAGCAAGACTCTCGCTCTCTCGCTTATTTGAATCACGAGCGCTCGCTTGAAGCGTTGCCACGATTCTCAGCCTTCCCCCTCTTGCACTTCTCATACGAAATAATTTAGAAATTTCTTATGGCAATAACTTAATAACTTTATGGCTACGCTGGTTCAATTTTTTTTCTGAAATATGTTACTTACCTTATAATAATATACTAGTTTCTCAAAAAGATCTGAATGGAGGGTTTTCAGTTAGGCCTCAAAATGTAGTGTCCGCAGTGGATCACTATTGGGATAACGTGGTAAACGTTGAAACTTTGAAGCCTCATATCTCGCTTTCGGTGGGGTGAATCATTCAAAAAATTCAATATGATACAGGTAATAATGTTAACTAAGAATGGTATGAATATAAACGCAATCTGATTGGAAGGGGATTTCACTACAACTACCTTAGAGGGAAATCATTTATTATTATGATTTTCAGTCAATATGAAATTACTTCTCCAAATCAACGCTACCTCCCCTACTATTCAATGAATGTGAAGTTCACTGAGAAAGCAAATTGACCCAGAAGAGAAGTGCAGTGACGTGCGCAGTACTTCAGTAGTGAATTTTGATTAAGTTATTTAGTTGTGAGAATCCATGATTGTTTAGTGTTGTGAAGTAAAAATAATTCAACAATTGCACTAATAATATTTCCACGCTACAATATAAGTAGAATTATTCAACAAAAAAATAGTATTTATATATATATATATATATATATATATATAATATATAAATAATATGAATTAGGTAATGAGAAAGTGGGAATAACGGAGATCTTCAGTCAGCACAATTGTTGAACTATGGAAAACTCTTTAATACGTTGGACCGAGCTTTCGTTTCAATTTTGAAACTTCTTCAGGGTCCTAAAATATGTAAATTACATTATTGAGAAAAAAAATACTTAAAATGAAGGAAGTACTTACAGTAATCTGAGTGGTTGATTAATGAACATTAACTTTATAACTTTCGAGTGACATTGGAGGATTTTAAATGACAACCTATGATTAATCGTCAGAAAAATATAAAATATGTGGTGGGTGTGTTAATTTTTTTAATATATTATTGGAGAATCTACAGTTATCTTTTACAAATGGATTGAAACTGATGATTCTCCAATAAAATAATAAAAAAATTAACACACCCACTACATATTTTATATTTTTCTGACGAATAATCATAGGTTGTCATTAAAAATCCTTCAATGTCACTCGAAACGTAAAAGATATAACACCATTCCAACAAATATTTACATATTTTTCGTTTTTTTATAAAGTTAATGTTCATTAATCAACCACTCAGATTAATGTAAGTACTTCCTTCATTTTGAGTATTTTTTTTCTCAATAATGTAATTTACATATTTTAGGACCCTGAAGAAGTTTCAAAATTGAAACGAAAGCTCGGTCCAACGTATTAAAAAGTTTTTCATAGTTCAACACTTGTGCTGACTGAAGATCCCCGTTATTCCCCACTGTATATATATTATCATTGTTGTTACGAAAAAAAGGCTCCTGCCTGTGTTTATGTTCAGTGAGCGAGGTCGCGCAGACAAAGAGAATGAAATTTGATGTTAGGTTATATTTAAACTGTTTATTGACAATGATGATACCCTTCGAGTATTCATCGTTCGGAAATAGGACACAAATAGTTGTTTGATATTTCAGATAATATTTGATATTTGAATGCTCATATTCACCGCTTTGATGAAACGGGTGTTTACAAAGTTTGATAGTTAAAATTTCTTGGTCGAAAACGTCAAGAGGATGTTTGTGTTGTAATTCGACGGGTGGAAGAGTCTAATCAAATAGATACCCAGTGTCGAAAGTGCACTATGATAAATGAATGAGCATGAACGATTCGGCCGCAAATAACCTCGAATCAAATATTTGGACATCCTTCGGTGAGCGTTTATGTATGAAAATACTGCGTAAATCTATTTACAGACACCACGAGCATTCGCTCTGTAAGTGCAGGAAGTTCTTGTAATAGCTTTATCACAATCAATCTACGAAAGGAAAAGGGGTCAATTGACAATGTTTTCAGGTTTTAGATAAATATTTCTGATAAATTTTCACATTGATATGAATAATTTTTTTGTACTAATAATTATGGTAATCCAAAGAAGCATAGACGGAACAAATGAAAAAAAAATCATTTAATATTTTTTCAGTGAATTTCTGACAGTAAACGAGCGGTATGAAAAAAAAATGTATTTATGTAGAATAAAAAACCTTATGTTTAATATATGACTTATATTTTTTTCATATGTATTAATATTTTTTTATTGTTGTAATGTTCTGCAACATTAGACAAGTGGGTTTTTCAAATGTTATCAAATGTTTGTGAAAGTATTTATTCACCTCTAATTCGACAGAGTACTGATTGGTTGTCTTTTTTTTTTTCACTTCCCTCACCTGACACACGAACGCACTGATGCTGTTCCTTTTTCACAGACTGATTCTCGAAAAAACAATATAACTTGTAATGGGTGAAAACCCATCTGCAAGCACTTGCTCCATTACAAATCTAAGACACTTTCCAACTTGATAATGAATTACATGCAAACACTACGATGACAGGCGAATCACATGTTCGCAGTGCGCGTGTACAGCCCTTCAATGCAGCCGACTCGTCTCCATCTGTTTTTTAATAATTACTAGCTCAATTTCCGAAACCTGGGCTGAATTTTATTCGAAGTTTATACACGCCGAATCACAACGCAACCGCAGTTTTCACGTTTGTAACAACAAAAATTCAAACTGTCGAACTTTAGGGAGTCTCTTTTTATCAAAAGGGCAGATGTGGATAAATAGCGCTATACGGACGAATTCGCCACTTACAAAGGTGCTCTAAGTCTATAGTCAAACCTTCATCATTCAAAAACTATTTTTTAGATATTGGTACCAAATCATTTAGGCATTTTGCAATAGCATTCTGAAATATATTTCTCACGTCATATAAGACAATTATTGAAATGACAATATTTATCAATAGTTTTGAAAACATTCAGCAAATATTACCCATATGGCTTGTTATGGGGAAATAAAATGACTAATGAAAAAAAAAATTAAGACAAGCTTTTATTTGAGCCGTTTACTAAAACGTATAAAATGAGTTTTAGTGATCGCTGACAATTATTCAATTATTTTTTGTTGAATTATTTGGTTTCAAAAAGCTTGTCGCGCGAAGTGTTTATTAAAGTAGGTACCAATTGATTTGATTGGGCAATGATTGGTTGGTAATTAAGAACTTGTAAAAGTGTATAATTTTTACAAAGTATTCATAAAAGTAGGTGACACCTTTATTTTCAACAATATATGTAAAATAAACTCCAATGCATTGGGCTGTGATGGGTTAAATGTTAAACTTATTAAACTTTGCTGTCCACTTATTGTACCATATATTACATACATCATAAACTGTTGTCTTTCAAGCGGTGTTGTCTCTGCTGGTTGGAAAATGGCTGTAGTCCAAGTTCTGCCTAAGAAACAAAATCCTTCAGAATACAAATATCTCAGAGGTATGAGTATTCTACCTATGCTCTCCAAGATTCCAGAAAGATCAATTGAAGTACAGATAAGACAACACTCAGCAGACTACTCACTACTGCCGGCTGTTCAATCTGGCTTTCGCAAAGGCTACAGTTGTACTTACTGGAAATATTCGACATCATTGCTTCAATTGATAAAGGTCAGTGTACAATTTTGGTACTGCTAGATTTCAGCAGAGCATTTGACACCATCAACTTTAAATTAATGCTCAATATTTTGCACTATATAGGTTTTTCAGAAACGGGCGTTGGCCTTATACAAAATTATCTAAACAATCATGAACAGTGTGCTAAAATTGAATCTAAACAGTCCGAATATATGAACTTGAACTCGTGGGTGCCACAAGATTCAATTTTGGGCATTTTGCTTTTCTCGATGTATACCATCAATTCAATAAAATCTCTAGTACAATGTGAGATTCACGTCTATGCTGATGACACACAGATCTATCATAATTTTCATCCGCAGATGATGCCTATGAAACTATTAATAGGAAAGTGGCGACGATTATTAAGTTGGCTTCTGAGCATTGTTTACTAATGAATTGTGCTAGATCAAAAGTAATGTTATTTGGCTGTATGTATAATCAGGCTAGACTTCAGTTTCCTATCAATATAGAAATAATAACGAATCAATCGCTATACTTAGAGAAGCTAAAAACCTAGGCATTATCATAGACAGAGACTCGAGAAACTGATCTATGGAAACTGATCTATGGAAACTATGGAAACAGGCATTTATTTCCTCGAAACATCAAAATAAAACTATGTGAAGTATTAGTTCTATCGCATTTCAACTTTGCTGACTCCGTATATGGTCAAAACTTAACAGCTCTATATAAAAATAACATTCAAAAAGTGCAGAATTCCTGTTTGAGGCTAATCTACGGTGTGAAGAGAAGACAGAGAATATCTCATAAATCAATACAGATTGGATGGTTGAATATGCAAAATAGAAGAATTCATCACGCAGACACTTTATACTACAAAATAGTTTTATTCAAAATTCCTTCATATTTGTATATTTTTCAGGATATATATATATATATATATATATATATATATATATATATATATATATATATATATATATAATCTACCATTCAAATTTTTATTATCCCCAACTAAATTCAAAACTGAAATATTCAGGCGATCCTTCACTTACCAAATTTACCAGTTGTATAACTCCGTTCCTGAAAGTATAAAGAACCTCAGCATTACTTGCTATAGATCTAAATATAAAAATGAACTATTCAAAGAACAAGTCTAGATATTCCTCTACCTCACTGCTCAAAAGAACTAATATGTATAAAGATAATCATCCTTTTCTCTCATTGTCTATTGTCAATCAAAATGCTACATACTACAATGTTCTCCTTGACACACTGTATCAGGGTTGAGTGGAAGAACATTTTCATAGTGAAGCTACTGTTTCCTCTACAGAAAATGAACTTCGCCCTTTATTTTTACCATTAAAATAAAATAACTTCTATGTATATTACTTGAAAACAATAAGGACCTCTATTTTTATTATCATCAGTATATTATTCTACCAATCTAATCATCAGTGATTTTGAAAAAATCATTCAAATCATACTATTACTATAGTTGTAGTTTTCGACAAATGTTTTCATTGAGTTATCACAATAATTCAGAACAAAATAAATGACGTTGTAGAGACAAATTGATTAAATATTCATTATGGAGTTATCCAGTTCTGTTACCATTTTCGGTTACTTTATATATAAACACAAGGATTCATGTGGTACACAAGTGAAACCCTTGTCTGCGGTAACTAAGATATAGCCAATTCGAATGTTATACAAAATGAGGTGTATTCGTTATCGATGAATCTCCTCCAGGCAATATCCTGAAACCTCCGGAACAATACATCTCAGGTGAAGCGCCTATAGAGAGCTAACCGAAATTTATATTCAACCTCGCAAATATCAAGAGACTTCCCGGATTTCAGCACAAATCCTCGGGCAAATCCATCTAACTATTCTTGCAATAAAACAAGCAATCCCACGCCATCGAATCCA
Source organism: Gonioctena quinquepunctata (assembly GCA_018342105.1). Classification (NCBI taxonomy): domain Eukaryota; kingdom Metazoa; phylum Arthropoda; class Insecta; order Coleoptera; family Chrysomelidae; genus Gonioctena; species Gonioctena quinquepunctata. Next base: position 434,128 of record JAFIRS010000977.1, on the reverse strand, counting down.
GATCCATTTTCGCTGAAATATACTGTGACAAAGAGGCGAGCGGAAATGATTTGTTGAATATAAAGGGGATAATTTCAAACAGAATTCTCGGTCGGGTGATTTTTTTAATATCTGAACAAAGATACTCGTATCAACGTGATAACTCTCATCATGGAAAATACGTGGTAGCACTGCTGAAATTAAGGGGAGATTTTTGCGTCAATAATCATCAATATAGAATTGCCAACTGGGGTATTATTTCTAGCTTTCAGGCTGGTATGTACACATTGCCATTCTGGAATTCTGTACCATATGAAAAACTGTTCCACTATTGATTTTTCAGAAAATTCCATTCCTGATGAAGTTTGTCCTTTGTTCGAAATCGAATATTGATTTGAAATTATAAGGAGAACCTACTCAACAATTATATATAAACCTCAATATGAAATGAGAGGTGAAATGTGAGAGCGAATAACAATTGCTCGGTAAAACAATTGGGAGACTACGAGTTTTCAGTGAATAGCAGATACTCCAGCAGATAACGAAAATATATCTATGACAGGCAAGGTTGAATTAGATTTTCAGTTATAGCTCCCTAGAGCTTGAATAATTCAAGCTCGCAAGATACGAAAATTGCATACCAAAAATTAATTTAAAAAGAGCATACAATTTTTTAGTTAATTTTGCTTTGGTGAATTAAGGTGGATATTTTTTTTTTTTTTTGATTGACAAGTTTCAAAGGCGTACTTAGTGAAATTTTTTTTGTGAATAAATACAAAAAGACAGTCAGGAAGATTTGTTGAAAATATAAACAGGATGTTCATAAAATCAGATGTGGAATCATCTACGACTGAAAGATAAACTTTAGTCACTATCTTCCATCGTCAAGATAACCTCTTGTGGGGTATTCATGTTGAATGAGAATGTTTCCCTTTTCAACAGTCAGGAAGTAATGAAAGCTGAGGTAGATAACTTAATTCCGTCCAGGGTGTTGGTAGTTTGGTTCCCGTCAGGTAGTAAATTAGAAATGTATTTGAGATGCTTGACAAATATATGTAATTTAGCTCCCAAGCCCAAAAAAGTCATTAGTAATTTGGTTTCCGGGGAGTACCTGCGTAATCCCTTGTCGTGTGAGTGAAATTTGGGAAAACCAAAAATAAATTGTCTATTTTCTGCTTGTGCTATGAGTATTACTTTTATTTAGAGTTGTATTGCTTCTGTGACAGTCAGTTGTGTTTTTGAATCGTGCTTGCTCAGTGACATTCAATTTATCATAAAGTTGTTTTTAATTCTCGCCATGAATCAAGGAATAATTTTTAGTGGACGAGAAAAACAGTTATTGATTTTCAATAACTATAAATACGGTTTTCAAAAGAAAGTGCAAATCATTTGTTCTTCGTTTGGGCGAATGTGTTGAGAGTTTAACCATTACAAAACATATACAAAAACATTCTCATGATGCAGTTGTGCAGGACTTCAATGGCCAAATTTTTAATTCTGCCTGCAAACGAGAAGCTGTCGGAAAGCTGTGGAGGACCTGTCCGAAAAACCTGCGAAGGTCATTCGCAGAATATTGCAGGAAAATCTGCCATCAACATTCACTACAAATAATATTGCTCGCGTCAGAAGAAACATCTATGAAGTTCGTAGTAAAATACAGCCAAGTTTACCAAAAAACATCGAGGAAGCTTTCGACTTCCTTGACGAGGCAAACATCTCTACCTCTAGAGGTGAGCAATTTTTATTGTATAATAGCAGAAGTGAACAGATAGTGATATTTTCGTGTAAATCAAATATTCTGATTTTGGAAAAAATTACACAATTTTTTTTCTCTATTTTAATTTTTTTTCCATATAGGATAGGGCATCGGCAGGTTAGGTTACCTGAATGAATTACGACAGAGTTTTTTATTTCAGATTATGTGGAATCCAACTGTCAAACGAGAAATGTGTTTTGCCAAATTCCAGCTTAAGTTTAATCCAATTCCAGATGTGAAATTTACAGCAGCAAAAGCTGCGCGAGAAGCAAAGCGGCGAAGTCTACAAAAAGACCCAACAAAAAGGAAAGCAAGTGCAGTTGCTCTTAGAAACGAAAAGTACAAAAATATAATACAAATGTGGGATGATAACGAGCCTGTAGGTTTGCAGTACACGTTATTTCACGAGAACTCGCTTGTAGAAGTGGGGAAGGGATTATGGCCAAAGTTGAGTATTTTGCAAAAGAAACAGACCATCGAGGTCATTTCACAGAGAGAATTGAATATAATCCGGTTTTTACAAAAACTGCTCAAGGTGGGTCCAAAACACTCGCGAACAGTAAGTGGCTTATAAGAAATAAGAGCAATCCGAACGAGTGTCCATCATTTGAAAAGTACATTCTGCAAAAGCCACGGCAGTATCAAGTTTGGCTAAAAATGGAGTGCAAGAAGAGAAGATCATTGAGATTACTGGTCACAGCAATACTAATTCCATAAAACCTTATCTTCAAATGGATGCTGCTGAATTCCAGCTCAAATTTGATCCATTTTCAGATGTGGAATTGACAGCAGCGAGAAGCAAAGTAGCAAAGTCTACAAAAAGACCCAACAAAAAGGAAAGCAAGTGCAGTTGCTCTCACAAACAAAGAATACAAAAATATTATACAAATGTGGGATGATAACGAGCCTTTCGGTTCGAAGCGAAAATTCTTTCACGTTATTTCACGAGAACTCACTTAGAGAGGTGGGGAAGGGATTATGGCTAAAGTTGAGTATTTTGCGAAAGAAACAGATCATCGAGGTCATTTTACAGGAAGAATTGAATATAATCCGGTTTTTACAAAAACTTCTCAAGGTGGGTCCAAAACACTCGCGAACAGTGAGTGGCTTATAAGAAATAAGAGCAATCCGAACGAGTGTCCATCATTTGAAAAGTACATGGAAAAACGTGGGAATCTTCAAGTAGATCGATTATTTGTTACTCCAAATCCGAACTGAAATGGGCAGTTTTCGAAAAGAGTATTGAAAATATCCTATCGGAAAAATACACTAACTTCTTAGTTGAAAGAATCTGCCTCTGAAATTGGAATTGACATTGAAGAAACTAAAGTGACTTGTCATTCTGCAAAAGCCACGGCAGTATCAAGTTTGGCTAAAAATGGAGTGCAAGAAGAGAAGATCATTGAGATTACTGGTCACAGCAATACTAATTCCATAAAACCTTATCTTCAAATGGATGCTGCTGAATTCCAGCTCAAGTTTGATCCATTTTCAGATGTGGAATTGACAGCAGCGAGAAGCAAAGTAGCAAAGTCTACAAAAAGACCCAACAAAAAGGAAAGCAAGTGCAGTTGCTCTCACAAACAAAGAATACAAAAATATTATAGAAATGTGGGATGATAACGAGCCTTTCGGTTCGAAGCGAAAATTCTTTCACGTTATTCCACGAGAACTCACTTAGAGAGGTGGGGAAGGGATTATGGCTAAAGTTGAGTATTTTGCGAAAGAAACAGATCATCGAGGTCATTTTACAGGAAGAATTGAATATAATCCGGTTTTTACAAAAACTTCTCAAGGTGGGTCCAAAACACTCGCGAACAGTGAGTGGCTTATAAGAAATAAGAGCAATCCGAACGAGTGTCCATCATTTGAAAAGTACATGGAAAAACGTGGGAATCTTCAAGTAGATCGATTATTTGTTACTCCAAATCCGAACTGAAATGGGCAGTTTTCGAAAGATGTATTGAAAATGTCCTATCGGAAAAATACACTAACTTCTTGGTTGAAAGAATCTGCCTCTGAAATTGGAATTGACATTGAAGAAACTAAAGTGACTTATCATTCTGCAAAAGCCACGGCAGTATCGAATTTGGTTGAAAATGGAGTGCAAGAAGAGAAGATCATCAAGATTACTGGTCACAGCAATACGAATTCCATAAAACCTTATCTTCAAATGGATGCTGCTGAATTCCAGCTTAAGTTTGATCCATTTTCAGATGTGGAATTGACAGCAGCGAGAAGCAAAGTAGCAAAGTCTACAAAAAGATCCAACAAAAAGGAAAGCAAGTGCAGTTGCTCTCACAAACAAACAATACAAAAATATTATACAAATGTGGGATGATAACGAGCCTTTCGGTTCGAAGCGAAAATTCTTTCACGTTATTTCACGAGAACTCACTTAGAGAGGTGGGGAAGGGATTATGGCCAAAGTTGAGTATTTTGCGGAAGAAACAGATCATCGAGGTCATTTTACAGAAATTATTGAATTTAATCCGGTTTTTACAAAAATTGCTCAAGGTGGGTCCAAAACACTCGCGAACAGTAAGTGGCTTATAAGAAATAAGAGCAATCCGAACGAAGGTCCAGTAAGATCGTTTGAAAAGTACATGGAAAGACGTGGGAATCTTCAAGTAGATCGATTATTTGTTACTCCAAATCCGAACTGAAATGGGCAGTTTTCGAAAGAAGTATTGAAAATGTCCTATCGGAAAAATACACTAACTTCTTAGTTGAAAGAATCTGCCTCTGAAATTGGAATTGACATTGAAGAAACTAAAGTGACTTATCATTCTGCAAAAGCCACGGCAGTATCAAGTTTGGCTAAAAATGGAGGGCAAGAAGAGAAGATCATTAAGATTACTGGTCACAGCAATACGAATTCCATAAAACCTTATCTTCAAATGGATGCTGCTGAATTCCAGCTTAAGTTTGATCCATTTTCAGATATGGAATTCACAGCAGCGGGAAGCAAAGTGGCAACGTCTACAAAAAGACCTAACAAAAAGGAAAGCAAGTGCAGTTGCTCTCACAAACAAAGAATACAAAAATATTATACAAATGTGGGATGATAACGAGCCTTTCGGTTTGCAGTAAAAATTCTTCCACGTTATTCCACGAGAACTTACTCAGAGAGGTGGGGAAGGGATTATGGCCAAAGTTGAGAATTTTGCAAGAGAAACAGACCATCAAGGTAATTTTACAGGAAGAATTTAATATAATCGGGTTCTTACAAAAACTGCTCAAGGTGGGTCCAAAACACTAGCGAACAGTGAGTGACTTATAAGCAATAAGAGCAATCCGAACGAGTGTCCAGTAAGATTGTTTGAAAAGTACATGGAAAAACGTGGGAATCTCCAAGTAGATCGATTATCTGTTACTATCGGCAAAAATACACTAACTTCTTGGTTGAAAGAATCTGCCTCTAAAATTGGAATTGACATTAAAAAAACTAAAGTGAAAAATCCTTCTGCAAGAGCCACGGCAGTATCGGGTTTGGCTGAAAATGGAGTGCAAGAAGAGAAGATCATTAATATTACTGGTCACAGCAATACGAATTCCATAAAACCTTATCTCCAAATGGATGCTGCGCATCACCAAAATATAATTGAAGCTATGAGAAGTGATAATTCAATTGTAAACAACCGAAATTCCCCCCAAATAATTGATTCTTCACTACAAAAAACAACTGCAATACAGCCTGGTAGTAATATTGTTTACAATAACTGTGTTTTTGATATCACCAATTATAAGATTGTTAGCTACTCAGTAAATTCCTTTCATTTGAATAAAGTTTTCAATAACAAATTGTTTTTATTTCATTTTTTCTCTCAACGAAAGTCGTAAAAAGTTGACAAAGGAGCGATACCGATATGGCTAGGCGCAACCCGGCGGCGCCGGCGCTTATCTATCTTTTTTTTTATTTCCTTGTACTCTTGTCATATGAGGTTTGAATTCTCGAATTCAAGTTGATTATATTCTATCAAAATCACACAATATTATAGTACTAGAAGATAGGGAAATAATGTGAGTCAGTGTTATATTGTGGCTATACGTTTATTTATCTTTTTTTTTTTCATTTCCTGGTACTCTAGTAGAATAAGGTTTCAATCGTTGAATCAAGTTGATTATATTCTATTGAAATCACACAATATTATAATAGTACTGGAGGATAGGGAAAAAATTTAGGTCTGTGTTATATTGGACGATAGGTACCTCCTTTATTGATAAATTTATTTTTTACTTTCCCTCTGCCCTAGTAGAAATAAGTAGGAATCAGAATCTTCATTAAATACATTTCTTCATATTATGAATAATAATTTTATACTACTACCAATCCACAATCCCTACCAATCTACAATCAAACGTCGTTTATAAAATCAACTGTTATAATTTTACAAAATGCTACGTTGGTCAAACAGGCCGATATTTAAAAAAACGCATATCTGAACACGATAGGGACACAAAAAAACTTAAGGCCCAAAATCCATCTGCTCTAGTAGAACATAATAGAGAAAATGGACATTCTTTTGATTTAGAAAACCCGATCATCCTTGATAAAAAATCCTTCCTGTCAAAAAGACTTCTGAGCGAAATGATCGAAATTGTCCACCAAGACACCGTCAATACCAGGGACACATCAACTTGATAAGTCAGATTCCTAAATTATTTGTTATCGTTTTTTACCACAATTCTTTCTCTCCATCGATAAAAGAACTATATAGTTCACGGATATTTTTTGAATTTTATCTCAGTAATCGTTTGTCTCGCACTTGTTGTTGAACCTCTTGTCCCGTGAAAGTGTTTTACGTTTGTATCTAGAATGTCTGTTAATGTATTATTTTTATTTACATTCAACTCGGAAAAACTAATTTCTGGTGAGTCTTTCTTTTTTAAATAATCTATTCTACTGTGGAATGTTCCAATTCTTCTGGTCAAATGTTTCTTTATTTTGACTATTTCTTGAGCCCTTCAACTAACGAAAACTCATTATTACAGAGCCCTGAAAATGAATTCAATAAAATTCGAAACGTTTCCAAAGAAACAATAGTTTTTATTCAACAGAATTGATCCAAATTCCAACAAACCTCCTCAATATTATATGTTTAATTGGATCACTGAGCTTACTAAAGAAGCAATATATAATATTTATTGGTTACATATTATTGTCGAAATTAATCACGAATATTGGCATTTCAACATTTTGTTTTATTGATATATGATACATATTATGAAAGAAAAATTGAATCAGTAATAGTTTCAAAAAGATAAAAACAAATTATATAAATAGATTTTTGTCGAGAATCAATGAAGCGACTCATTAATTAATTATCTAGACATTCAATCAGCTGTCTCATCAGTCTCTTGACACTATAAGAACAGTAGGAATACTGTGAGAACAAAAAGAAAGTTTCATTGATGATAATTGATTGAAACCAACTTGGGAATGGAGACGAATTGAAAGGAAGATTATGATTATGTGAAGTTATTTCATTCGGAATACAGATTAATGGTCTGTTACAAAGGTAAAAAATTTTTTTTTTTCAATTCGGTAGCATAATATTTGGCAAATATTCTTCCAAAAATATCCAAATTATATATATATACATATATATATATATATATATATATATATATATATATATATATATATATATATATATATATATATATATATATATATATTTATATTGAAATAAGCGAAGTGGAATTTGAATAGAAATATATCTTCACGTTTGTTCGGAACTCATGATTATTTCTCCATGACGCAACATTCATGCATGTTCCAAATGATTTATTCTTCTATTACCCCAGAGGATCACAACTTTATTTTCAATAAGTCTCTATTTCCGAGTTGGTTTTGAGCAATTGTCATCATCAATGAACTTATTCCTTAGAGATTGCGAGACAGCTGATTTAATGTTTCGATCACTAGATTAATAAATGAGTCGCTTCATTGATTTTCAGTAGAAATCTCTTATTTCGCTTCTTTGAACAGATTAATAATTCAGTAGGAAATGAAACATGAACATTTCATATTATAATAATGATCACATTTGAATATCCCAGAGAAAAGGGTTTTTCCTTCAAAATGAAAATTAATGGAAAAGGGAAATGAGTTGAGTCAAAATCAAGGAGATAAATCGAAGAAGTTTGAGTATCCTGATGGAGAAGATGATTATGCTGCTTAGGTTTCTCAGTTCGGCGAGTTCCGGAAAATTTTCATGTGAACTAATAGGATTTTATAACCCTGTTTTTCAAGGAGGTTTGGCTTTTGGAGACTAGCTAGACGTTGTGGTATCACATTATCAAAAGTTGCAGCACAAGTAACCCCTATACCACACTCATTCACTTCACACCTATATGCGAATTTCGATAACAGAGTTATCATTATTGGTAGAAGACCTACAGTAAATAAAAAAATTCCAACAAAAAATTAAACCGACAAAAAAAGAAACTGAAAAGCAAGAAATAAAATGAACTTTTTTAGTATTAATGACTAAGCTCCTAAGGTAATGCAAATAACCAATTTGAGTCGGCGCCAACCAAACAAACAAACAAGCCAAATAATTACGTGAAGCGTAAAATTATGGCAGCGGGGTGCGCGGCGGTGGCGCGTCCCTTCGCCGGAAATTGCCGAGGGTTCTCGAAGTCAATATCAGCTAGACAGCTACTTGAACGGGCCCACACGTGAGAGTACACGTCGTTGCGAGTGGACGTGCGGAGAGCGCATCTGTGGGATGTTATTGTTCACCGCTGGAGATTCCACGTTGCATTTTTATGTTATTATGTTTTGATCATTTTATTAAAGTAATATAATGATCTTCGTTAATTGCTTGTTTGGCGCCTACTCAAAATTGGTTACTTACATTAGTTTGGGAGCTCAGTTATTAAGCCTAGAAAATTCATTTTATTTCTTGCTTTTCAGTTTCTTTTTTCGTCGGTTTAATTTTTTGCTTAGAACTTTTTATTTTTTAAATTTTTTAAGTGGTTTGAATCTACTAATTGCCACCTACTCAATTTTGATTACTTTCGAAACACTTACATACCCACCTTACTTCAACTATCAACTGTTATACAGTGCAGCTTTCGACACACTACTACTCAATTTGGATTACTTTCAAAATACTTACATACTCACCTCACTTCAACTTTCAACTGTTAACTTTTGAACGGTTCGACGTAGAACAATGAAAAAAAAAATGGTATCGAATGAAATCTCCGATACTTCTTTTTGAAATGAAAGACGTTGTGATTGCCCGATAGATGGCGCGGGGGGCACATCAACTTTTAAATAGCATAGAGGGGAGACACGTGGCACATCGTTGACAAGATAATTTAATTCTCTTCTCAACCATCCTAGTTTTTTTGAATTTCATTCGAACGTTTTTTCACAAAAGGCATTCTAAATTTCAAATATAAGTGCGAATCTGAATGGTACCGTTACCTTAATAATTTTTGAACGGTTTGATGTGAAACAGTGAGACTTGCAATTTATTGAATGGTATTACTGGTCCTACATTACAATTACTCGACAGAGGGCGCTAGGGACACATCAACTTGAAAATTTCGAAAGGCCTAGAGGACGATTCGCACATGGTTGAAGGTAAAACAATTTCTATTTCAACTTGATTATTGTTCTACGTAATCACAATTGCGAGTGCGGCCTCTCATAGCCTCCACTCTCCCTCCCACCCCTTTCACTCACCGATTCTACTCTTTGAGATAAAAGGCATTGAGATTCCTCGATAGATTGCGCGGGGAGGCACATCAACTTCAATATTTCAAATAGTATGGGGATCAATATCCACATCATTGAAAATATAATTCAATTCTCGTTTCAACTATCCCATTTTTTTTTATTCGTTCAAATGTTTTCTTTAAAATATGCATTTGAAATTTTGTTATACATCACATTTCAAATGAATATTGTATATAGATGTATGGACGAATTTAAAAAAAAATAGATTGTTCAAAAAAAAAAATTTAGTAATTTTTTCAACGATGTGCCACTTGACCCCCATGCTATTTAAAATTTCAATGTTGATGTGCCCGCACTGTATACTATATCTAGCTCGTTGAACTTTGTATTTTTTCAGACGAACATTACAAACTCACTCACCTCATTAGGGACAAAATTTCAAAAAAAAACTAAAACATATATTTCTTAATTTCAAATACCAATGTTTTGCCGCTGACTTGAAAACTAACGGAACCCTCCCAAAAACTTTCACCCCCATAGGGATTGTATTTATAAAAACACTGAAAAATATATTTATTTATCCCTACAAATACCAATTTGTATGACCCTGACTTGAAAACTAACGGAACTCCCATACAAACTTTCACCCTACAATTCACCCCTTCAGAGGTTGAATTTCTCAAAACACTGAAATACATATTTCTTCTATTTGTAACAAAGACTCCAAATATCAATTCTCATGACCACAACCCCAAATACTAATTTTTATGATCCTAACCTCAAAAACAAAACTGACTAAACATACCTTCAACCCTCATTTGAACCCTTCAGGGTTGGATTTTCAAAAACTCCGAAACACATTTACCTTTATTTACAAAGAAGAGCCGAAATTCTAATTCCATGACTCTAATTTCAAAACCAACTGTACTTTCATTTTCACCCCCCCCCCCCTTCACACCCTCCTTTTCACTTCTTCAGGGATGTGATATCAGAAAAATATGCTGTCAAAATGTTAGCTAGGTCCAGCGGTTTGATTTGGGCGATGATCGTATATCACTCAGTCAGTTAGTCAGGACATGTAATTATATATGTACATATCACCCCAATCACGAGGTAGCCGCTGTGAACCATTGAGGAGATTCATTGACTGTGTTCCTTCTCCATCATCAGATCAATTCCAGGACTCCATCATGTTGTAGTGTGACCAGAACTACATATGTGTGCCAAGTTTCTACATGGATGTTTTCTATCCTCAGGGGTGTAATTTTTTTCAGAATTCGAATGGGATCAACTTTCGAGCATACCCTATACAATAAAAGAGAATCATCTGAATTGGATAACCCATTACAAAGTTACGCGTAATAAAATCGGTTAGGAATTAAAAATTCGGTGTGTGAACCAACAATCATCCCCAAGCAGGACTCCTATTCTCTGACGACGTTTCCAGCATCTACCCCCCCTTTTTTTTCGTACTTGTAGCATTCCATGTGTTCCACATTTTCGAAAGAAGGATGAAACGGGGGTGATAGTCTCCGAAGGTGATCACGTCCTCATAGCTGCAATACATGTTGCTACCTTTTTAATCACCATAATCCCTCAGGGATAATAATAAAACAAATTTTCACTTGGTTTGTCAATTCATTATTATAATTTCGAGCCATTTCCAGTTTTTAAATTCTTGAGGTGTTTTCCTCGAAAATAGATGGATATATGAAAAAAAAAACATTAATATTGAGGAAAATAAAACTATGTAATCATGTATATATAGAAATAAGACCAACCTCGTTTGCTTGATTCTTCCATGCTGACCAATTTGCTGGAGGGATGAACGGATATACCCTTGGGGGTTAAATTTTTTTCTCAAATCCAAAGAGACCAACTTTGAGGAATACCCTATTTATAAAAAAAAAAAACATCCAAATCGGACTACTCTGTGAAAAGTTATGCGTGATCATACATAAAACATATATATACGCGTCGACTAGAAAACCTCCTTCTTTTTTTTCGTCGGTTAATGAATTGTTTCATGTTATCACAATATATACCTAGTGTTTCTAATTGGGTTGTTACACACTTATTACTGCTTCTCAAATTGCTAATGGGATCTTATGGTTCTATGGGGATCAAAGTAAACAAAGTGGAATACATCGGCCCTTCATCGTCATCAACTGAATTTTTATTATGGTTTCTGTGGATAACTATACCCTCCAGGCAATCGTATTTCCTACTGTCATTCACCGGTTTGATCATTTTCAAATTATGAATATTTATTTTGTTACCAGATTCGATCATATTGTCCGTAATACTTGACTCATTTTCCCTTCGGTAGGTAGCATGGGCCACATGTTCGTAAAATATTCATTGGGTTGCTTCGATTGGCTCGGTGTTCTCGTTTATTTCGTAATTCATATGAACGAGTTTGATTCTGACTTGATTCAGAATATGTGTTTTGTGATCACGTGTTGCCTCCCTAACACACATCCTAAGTCAAAAAGCGACTTTCTCGAATACTTTCAAACGACGATAAAATATCATTTTCAGAGCTATTTTCGGCTACTGAAAACTCTCAAAATTTGCATCATTTTCAACAGTACAGTACACTAGCAGACACCGTGTTGTTCGGTTGTATTTTTCCAGTGTGTTTTTGCCATTCGATGAGGTTTGTCTGCAACGTGGATATTCAAAATGACTGACATTACGAATAACAGATTATTTGATGAAGTGAGTGAAATGATGGACAAAAAAACTAATGATTTGAAGAAGGAACTGTGTCATGAATTTTCTACTGAACTAGCTACAAATTCGAATCAAATGAAAATAGAGGTTGATCTCAACAGCGCTGTTGACAATTTGAGATGCCGCGTTGATCATTTGTAAAATAAAATACGTTCGAAGAATATTTTTATATTCGGTCTTGTTGAAGAAGTAACAGAGAACAGAAGAAATTGATTCAAAGCTCCTCAATAAAAACTAGACATTCCAATAAAAAGTGATAACATTGATTATTCTTTCCGAATTAGTAACAGCTATTGACCGCTGTCGCCCTTGACAGTGAAATTGACCAGTTTCAAAATGAAACAACTCATACTGAGTGCGTCGAACAAACTGAAAGGAACGAAGATCACAATTGAAGAAAGAGCTGAGAAAAGATTATTATTTCTCTACAAAATACAAGCTCAACAAAATGGATGTACAGTGTTCATCAAAAGAAACGGACTATTGATTAAAAATGAATTCTGGACTTTGAACGTCTTGAAGGAATCAAACTTGCACGTCCAAACCAACGACACCACCCAGTCATGAATGAATGAAAATGAAGAATCTGGCCAAAATACAGTTGGCCTAAGGAATCGAGGTACAGATGTGTCAGGTTCAAGTGATGACAATGGCGAGAGCATGTAGGGTAGCAGTGAAGATTCCATGTTGTCAGCTGACAGGAAGACTCCTTTCTCACCACGGCATCCAGTAGATGTGAAACTGTATAATTTTTGTTACACCCACAACACTGATGCATCAAAACAATCAATGCCTCAACAATAAAAATGTAGATTTCTTTTGTTGGTCGCAACATTGGATTCAAGGTGATAATCCCAAATTTCGTGCCCTCTCAGGCTTCAGTCGCACTAACTTTAAAAATGACGGTTCAGCCATTTTCGTTAGGATAAAAACAATACGCTACTGCATGCTGTTTTGATCCTAGCGCACGCGAGGTGGCGTAATATCACGGTATTTCCGAATACTTCTCAGAGAGATTCCAGGTTGAGGTTAACACCACGTTCGTTAAATTGGAGGAGACTCTCTCATCCCTTATCACAAACGAGGACAGGTTCGTCTAGGGAGCCAAAAGCAAACTGTTTCAGATGTGGTGGTAGCGCACATTTCCAGGTTGCCACACGTTTGTTCATTCTGAACGACAACCCCACGATCCTACTCACCAAAGGGACCGGATCATCTAGTGAGTTATTGGACCAGATACCAAGAAACTCAATTTTCCCATAGATGGGGGGCATGTGGGCTAGTGGAAGCAAAGCTTACAGTGTCATCAGAGGCAACAGAGTTGAAAGAACTACTAATAATCTACCTATCATATAAAAGATGACCCAGTTCTATCCTGATATCGAATAACCCCCTAGGATGAATACATGCGGATTCTTATCTAGAAGAATGTGTCTAGAAGCCTGTGAACTTTGTCAGCGTATTGAATACCATGAGAGAGTCGTCGATATTAACCGAACGAGACTGTTGACTGACGACAAATGGACTACCGTACATACGACCAAGAAACCGATTCGTACATTGGGGATATTCTGCGTTGGAGGGAGAATGGAGTTGGGATACCCTTCTGGAGAGAGATCCTATCTTCAAGGCATTGAGGGCAAAGTGGGATTCTCTGGTTGCGAAACTATTTGAACGTCTATGGGAGTCAGCTGATGAGAGGTTGTCAATTTCCCCATCGATTTCGCCCAGGAAGAGGATAGGTGAATGAAATTAACGGAGGAAAATTGGGAGGACATCTGGGTGTTGATGAAACAGGAGCAGGCAGAGTCCTTAGTTAAATGTCAAAATAACGTAGAAAGCTGATGCAGAACATGTCTAAAGTGTAGAGCTACTATACACCCCAAAACAAGATCTAGAGCTGAACTGAAGAAATACAACGTAATTGCTCTACCCAAACGGATTGTCATTGATCTAGCTGAACTTTTATTGTGACGGCAATAAATACATCCCTATCGTTTGTTTCTTCGAACTATTTTAGCAAATAACTAGAAGCCTATGGCATTCCGAACCACAAAACAGCCATAATAATTATTGGTGGACAACATGTTTCCAATATTCGGAATATCTATGGAATTATGTTCTGACCAAGAAAGGAATTTTGAATTAAAGCGACACCACTCAGTCATGTGATGGAGAAGCTGGCCCAAATCCAGTCGGCCCGAGGTATCGAGATGCAGATGTGTCAGGTTCAAGTGATGACAATGGCGAGAGCATGTAGGGTAGTAGTGAAAATTCCAGGTTGTCAGGTGAAAAGAAGAACCTCCCCACACCATGGAATCCAGTAAATGTGATACGGTATGATTTTCGTAATACCCAGAACACTAATGCATCAAAACATTCAATGCCTCAACAATAAAACTATCGAGTTGAATGTATTCTTTGAAATTGGGTGAAAACATGTAGATTTTTTTGTGTGTCAGAACATTGGATTCAAGGTGAAAATCTCGAATTTTGTGCCTCTCAGATTTGAATTTGATTTCAGGCTTCAGTTGAATCAACTATAAAAATGGCAACGTTTGTTTGAAGGTTGTAGACGATGTGGTAACTTGATTACTATCGTTTCGGACGTTCATCGTCTTAATTGATCTGAAAGGTTTTCACGACGTTTCGAATGCTAGTATCTGCAATCGTTTTCAGGTGAATACTGACAAGTTTAGGTGCTACTTACCAATGTACATGACTGTCGGTGCAATGATGCGTGTAATTCCGCCATGTGCAGTGGTGCATGTAATTTTGCGCGCTGTGGTGGTGCGTGGAGTTTCGCGCCTCTGCAGCCCGCCAGAAAAAGCAATCAGTGGTTTCCATACGTTCTCGATCTCTACGCTTGGTTGACTAACGGCTTTATTGGCTTCGATGTAGGCCACCTCTTTGAACTTTCGTTTGAACCAATGCTCCCCTCTATGTAGAACACTTGCGTCGTCCCATAGAATTCGATGGTGCTCAGTCCAGGCGTGGTCAGCGATTCCCGATTTTGATGTTCCTCCACGTTGAGCCCATTTCTTGTGCTCATCCAATCTTACCGATAACGGTCTCTTTGTCTCTCCAATGTAGGAATCTCTGCATTCACATGGAACTTCATAAATGCAATTCTTACTGATTTCATTTTTGTTGTCATGTTTGGTCTTGGTCAGGAAACTCCGTAAAGTACTGCCGGATTGGAAGCCGCTCTTGATGTTGAACTTGTTTCCGATTCTTCTGATCTTCTCGGAGACACCTCTGATGTACGGAAGGCAGATCACTGTGCTTTGTTGTTGCTCTTCAGATGTCTTCGTTTTCCGAAGATGTTTCAATACTTCTTCTAGGAGTTTCTTTGGATATCCATTCCGGTGGAGGTCCTCTCTGATGTGGTTTGATTCGGCATCTAGTGACTCCACGTCGTTGCATATGTGCGTCGCTCTCTCTATCAATGTTCTCACGATCCCTCTCTTCGTTGGCGATGATTGGAGAAAGGGAAGAACCCATCGGGAGTCCGTCGACTTGAGAGAAGAAATCCACAAACCAGACATGCCACTGAGACCGATCGCCAGCTCACGGAACTCCTACAAGTTATCGAAATACCTCCTACCGATACTACAACCCTTACAAGGAAATAGCAGTTCATACGTCGAAAATTCCGAGCACTTCTTCGACACCATCACATATGTTGAACTGGGACCAGAAGATCGTTTCATCAGCTTCAACGTGAAGAGCCTTCACACCAATGTCCCTATAGAGGAATTTCTCAGTATCATCAAAAATAAACTCGAAGAGGATGACCAGCTGCACGAGAGGACTGACCTTCCTACCCAAGCAAAATTGGAATAACTGTAGTGCTGCCTACAGAACTCATATTTCCAGGAAAAGGACCGATTCACCTCTCAAGTCGACGGACTCCCGATGGGTTCTTTACTTTCTCCAATCATCGCCAACATATACATCGAGTGGTTCAAGGAATTGGCTATCCCAGAGGCAGAATACAAACCAAAGCTGTGGTTGAGGTACGTGGATGACACCTCCATTATATGGAATCACGGAGACAAACATCTCCAGGATTTCTCCTCAAGAATGAACAGAATCAGGGATTCGATCAAATTCACGATGGAAATGGAAACCAACAGTGCCTTACCCTTCCTCGATGTGAACGTTGAGAGAATAAGCAATGAAATCCGCACCTCCGTCTACAGAAAGAAGACACATACGGGGCAGTACCTCAGTTACAGCTCCAACCATCCGAGTTCGACGAAGAGAGGGACGCACATATGCAACGACGTGGAGTCACTAGATGCCGAATTAAACCACATCAGGGAGGACCTCCACCGGGATGGATATCCCAAGAAACTCCTAGAAGGTGTATTGAAACAACTCTGGAGAACGAAGAGATCTGAAAAGCAACAACAAAGCACAGTGATCTGCCTTCCGTACATCAGAGGTGTCTCCGAGAAGATCAGAAGGATCCGAAGTTTAACTTCAAGAGCCGCTTCCAATCCGGCAGTACTTTACGGAGTTTCTTGACCAAGACCAAACCTGACAACAAAGATGAAATCAGTAAGAATTGCATTTATGAAGTTCCATGTGAATGCGGAGATTCCTACATTGGAGAGACAAAGAGACCGTTATCGGTAAGATTGGATGAGTACAAGAAATGGACTCAACGTGGAGGAACATCAGAATCGGGAATCGCTGACCACGCCTGGACTGAGTACCATCGAGTTCTATGGGACGACGCAAGTGTTCTACATAGAGAGGAGCATTGGTTCAAACGAAAGTTCAAAGAGGTGGCCTACATCGAAGCCAATAACGCCTTTAGTCAACCAAGCGTCGAGATCAAGAATGTATGGAAACCACTGATTGATTTTCCTGGCGGGCTGCAGAGGCGCAAAACTTCACGCACCACCACACCGCACGAAATTACACGCACCACTGCACATGGCGGAATCACACGCATCATTGCACCGACAGTCATATGAATTGGTAAGTAGCACCTGAACTTGTCAGTATTCACCGGAAGACGATTGCAGATACAAGCATTCGAAACGTCGTGAAAACCTTTCAAATCAATTAAGACGAAACGATAGTAATCATAAAAATGGCAATTGAGCTATTTTCGTTAAGGAGTATCATGCTAAAGACTCAGCCAATTTGTCAGATAAATATAAACAGTTGGCTATTGAATTTTTTTTAATGCAGCATCGTTAAAATGAATGGAACATTCAATATAAATGTGTATCGCTCGCCGGCTGCTGATTTCACGATTTTTTTGGAAAACTTAGGAGCGTTATTGTCTGATGTGTTCAGGGACAGTCATATTTCGGTCATACTGTGTGGTGACTTCAATGTAAACTTTATGATGGATTCTGATGATAAAGTTGACATTATGAATTCATTGCGTTCTTTCAACTCACACCAAACAATTTTTGAGTATACTAGGGTATGCACATCAACAGCTACCTGTTCGGACGGTATATCTGTTAATATCACAAAGTATGAGGCATGTAATATTGATAATGGGTTCGCAGAACATTTCTCTCAATTCATTCAGTTTGATATCGAATCTTCAGTTTTGAATGATGAGTTCATGATGAAACGGTTTTATTCTAAAAACAATGTAGAAACATTCTCGCCTCTCGGTCTACCAATTGTGTTTCAATTTATTTTGAACCTTTTGTGAAAACGACTTTGTGGCTTTATGCATTTCATTTCTTATTTTCTCTCCCTTCATATGGCTTTTTCTTCCATTGAATATGCCAGTTGGGCAATTGAGCCACTCCTACTGAGAAGGAATCTTTTTTTTAGAATCCTATCGAGGTAGGAGAAGTGTATGGAGTATTTCTTTCTGTCACTAGGTGCCGCTGGTTAAAAGATATCTTTTCCGACGCACCTAAAGATGTTTTAAGCTCGATGATGATTTCATTTATGTTGTGTCTCGCTTCGGCCAGAGCTCTCCGGATCTCTGGCTGGTGACTTCTCCATACTGATGAGGGCCAAAAAGCCTGAAACCGGTATGCGGATTGTTAGGCGGACACGACATGAATTCAAACATAATCGAGCTTATCAGAAAGAAACATTTGCGAACAATATCCATTTATATGAAAGTTTGCATGGATTGTCAGGTGAATATCATTCAACGTTCTGCGTGGTATTTGCTAGGAAAGTAGTTGTTTTTCGCCTGTCGGTCTACCAATTGGGTTTCAATTTATATTGAACCTTTTGTGAAGACGACTTTGTGTGCTTTAGTCATTTCATATCTAATTTAAAAGAGAGATAAATATATTCTTGAAAACGGGAAAGTATTGTTCAATTTCTTGTCAGAACTCAGAGCATAAATTCGAGGTATTCCAAGATATTGCGGTAGAAGGTTTTGTAAGGAGTTTCCCTTTGAAGAAAGTGAAAATTAATCGAAATCGTTGTTGGATGACTAATTAGCTCAGTATCTCTTGTACGCACAGAAGACAACTCAAAACCCTGACAAGAGGCTACCAAAATGTTGTCTTGGAGAAATACATTAAAACTTATTGTTTTATCCTGAAGAGGCTCCTCCGCCATTTTGGTCCCTCTCAAATTCGAGTGATCAGTCTCTGAATGTATGTACAGAACTTAATGAATTTTTTCAAAATGTTGTTTTTTCGAACACAGTTATTGATGAAACTCAGACGAACGAGTATTTGAGTAAGCACTGTTTCGCAAATATAATTTCTTTTTTCATGTACCCTACGGATGAGGAAGAAAACTAAGAAACCCTCAATAATATGAAATCGAAAAATTATATGATTATATCTCATCCTAACTACTACAAAAATGCATTAACAGTATTTCACTCCACAAAGTACAACTTTTCAATGAATCACTGGCTAGCGTAGTTTTTCCATCTTGTCTAAGAAATTCAAATGTGATCCCTCTCTTCCAAAACGGGGACAAAAAAACCTCAACAACTACAGACCCATCTCACTACTCCCAACATCAGCTAAACTTTTTGGAAAGTTAGTACCGAAAAAACTCCATCATTTTTAATTGCCCGTAAGATCATATCTCCACATCAACATGGATTCCTGAATGAAAAATGTACGATATAACCCAGCTTAACTTGTGATTTTTGAAAGGCATTTGATAGTGTGAGTTTCGAAATATAAGTGTTGAAGCTATGCCATTATGGCATAAGAGGCACGCCACTCAAATGGTTCACCAGTTATCTGACTGACAGGCAGTAGAGGGCCTTTCCTCCAACAAGAATATGGTATAATCTGACTGGGGTTTTATAAACACAGTTGTCCCACAACTTTCCAACTTGAGGCCACTGTTATTCATTATGTACATGAATGACTTACCTCAAAATATTACCAAGGCTGATACACATTATTTTTAATTATTGGAATCAACTCACAAGAGTCCATTGAGAATTTAAATTCGACTTCAGTTCAAATAAACCACTGGTGTGGAATGAACAATATTGGGATAAACTTGTCCAAAACTCAATGTATTGACTTCTCTCGTATTATGTATTAACCTCTTTCGGCATGTGATAGTGCTTCATCCTCTCAATCGAACTTGAAACAGCATATCCTACACCTCAACAAAAAACTGAGTAGCACCCGTTTTGCTATCAGAACCTTGAAATGTCATGGTATGAATATTGATACCCTAAAAATGGTATATTTCACTAACTTTCTCCCACATATGTGAAATTGTCTTCTGGGGCAATTCTGTGGAGTGGAATTCAGTGTTTGTGCTCCAAAAAAGGGCCATTCGAATAATTTCAGGGCTGTCACGGGCGGATTCATGTCGTCAACATTTTCTTCAGCTGGGAATTCTAACCTTACCTTCAGTCTACATTTCTGAAATATTATGTTTTGCCCACAAAAACCGATCAAATTTCCCTTCCAGCTCTTTCTCCACCCACCAATGCAACAAATTGATGATACTTTCTCGACACAGTACTTATCTTTTTGAGAAAAGTGTATATTAGAGTTGTGCTGAATTATACAATAAAATTGCTTGTAAAGTTGAGATTATGTCATTCGATAAATTTGGATATTCAATTGAAAATTTTTTGGTGAAAAGTGCGTTCTATTCAGTGGATGATTCTCTTGGCGATCCAATGTGAAATGTACTTATGTTGTTATAGTTTTGTTATGATAGTTTTTGTGGAAGCGTATAGTCTATATCAGATGATTGAGACAATTTTGTTCCATAATTATAAATTTGTGTTTCAGTACTGTACACTTTCTTCTACGTGTAACTGCCATTGTCCAATACTTTTATATTTTTCTATATGGAAACCCATCATTTTCAATAATTGGATGTAATTGTAACTGTTTTTTATAGATTTTTTCGATTGCAAAAAAATATAGTGTAGCGTAATACATCAAAGGTGGAAATCTGCTGTTTTATGTTGGAAAAAGAGACTCATTTTACGTGCCGCTCAGTATTACACCATTGCTAGATTTTGCTGCAAATGAAAGAACTAATTTTTATCATGTTGCCAGCCTTACTCCGGATATAGCGGTTTCTCGCCCAGTATCATGACATGATGAGAATTGTCTTTTTATTGACACATTTGCGTACTTATCCAGAGACCATTAAGGATGAAGTAACAACCTGGCTACAACAACCTTGAATTTTAAAAAGATTTTTTTCAAAGTGAGGTATCTAAAATGTGTCTTGTATATATTATATTATTTAATATGCTGGATACAAATTGCAGACCATTTCATGGTGTAGAGAAGGCTCCGAGGTAATCCTCAAGCTGTTTCGCTTTGTAAATTAATCTTCGTGTAACTGCTCAATACACTATTTGAGAAATACAATGGAAAAATATCTTCTCATTCCTTCAATTTTTCCATACAAGTAATGAAAAACATGGAAAGTTCGAAGTACGCACGGAACGGTTTGGTGTTTGGTGGTAAGAGCAAACTTCAGCGAATTTTGACATGGATATTGGGATATTCTAATAATTTTGTTTGTTTCGATTTTCATCATGTAAAATCACACTTCCTCAACATCATATTCAATTATAATTTCGGAATGATGTATTTCATCATTGATTCACAATCTACCCAATGACCTTGATATGGAGTTTGCGACGCAAAGACTTTATCGGCCAATTTAGAAGTTGCCTAAGAAGAACAATAATGTTCAAATTATTTCTCATACACCTCGCCCACTGTTTTCTGATTGGCTGCTGAGTGAGACCTTCCACTCACCGGCTAATAATGTACAACCAAATAATAACCCTTTGGGAAGGATTTTATTTTCGGAAGAGTCCATCTTTACAAATTTGAAGTCTTTACGAAAGGATAATTTACGAGTGCGATTCGGTTTCAATGTACGGCTTGGAATAATCGGTGGTAAAATCATCGGTTCATTAATATTTGAAGGTCTCTTGGATGGTGCCAGTTACTTGAGATTCTTGCAGAATGTGATTGAGGACTTTCCAGAAGAATAACCATTGAATTGAATACAAGGAATATATTTCCAAGTAGATGGCGTTCCTCCCTATAATTCAAGAATAGTAACTGACTACCTTCAACGGAGATTCGGAGAATATGTCGTTTCGATGTATGATACTGTCAGGCGAACTCCAAAATCACCTGATTTGTCTCTCCTGGATTTTTTTACGGAGTCATTCCTTTCTGCCCTATCTTGCGGTATTAGGTCTCCCCTGATGTAGATATTGGTACCTTCCAGCATTCGCCACTCGTTGAATATATTTTTTCTGCTGAAGAACGAGTTCAGCTCTACGAGAATCGCCCTCGATTCATCAAATTTTCTACCCAATCTATAGGCATTGAATATTTTGGATTTTTGAAACGATCAGATTCTGAAGTTCTTCTAATAATTTCTTGTCGGACTCAAATTCCCGCTCTTCAATTCCGTATATTATCAAATTTCCGCTTCTACGTTTGCGTTTTTTTTCATTCAGCTCCTCCATAAGTTCGTTTGTCTCAGTGTGCAACTCAACAACCTTATTTTTACTTCTGTTATCTCTGCCTCGAATTTATTTCCAAGTTGTTCAATTTCAGTCCTTACTACAACTATTTTCTGAATCACATTTCTCTCCAGCGGAATGAGAGGAGTGTAGACCAGATCTGAAATAACCTGCTTTCCATTAGCCATGCTGCAGATGTCTACATATGTCTGATAGCGCACTATATGTGTGTTTGTATATTGACTGATAGACGGCAAAGGTGGTGGAACGAAAAATATACAATTTCCTTCGAGAATTTCAAGTATTATGCAACATATGGTTGTTGAAATCCAATTCACTGACCTGGATATTGAAGATTCACAAGTACTGTAGTGGTTTCCAGCGAGACTTTTCAATTAATTTCGCATTATCCACATAATAAATTCAATTCAAGTGAGATTGCACGAAGTAAACAAACGGGTCTTATAGGCGAGGAACTCTATACAATGGCAAAACCTACCACCATCAGATAATAAAGATGAAAGAAAGTGAAATTATTGATTATATACCTAGTTGATCTATGAGAGGGTTATATTTCCCTTTCGAATCAGATATCATGGATTATGTTAAGCTTCCAATCAGTGTGGTTCAATCAGAGACTCCCAATCAATGCGAACATTTCATTATTTGCAATTCAATGCAACCGAACTAATGGACTGTATATATTCCATGTTCCACATTAACGCGAATAGTATTCAATTCGAAATGCGTTTGTTGGATTCCTTTTACTACCCAATTCCCCATTTTGTGTGAAAAGTTATATGTGGAAGTTGGAAAAACCCTCTTGAATATGGTTTGATGATCACATAACACATTTTGTCGTTTGAACACAAGCAAATAACATTCATTGGAAACATTCCATCTTCTAACAAGATATTGCAACTTCGGTTTCATGCCAAACATCATTCTTAAAACTTTTTGAGTTGAATCAATTCTCAGTTTTATAAGAGAAATAACAACACAGTTTTTTTTGAACGAGATTCCATTACGCGGTTTGCGGTAGGTGTTGATTGCTAGAAATCGACACGTAAGAAAAAAGCGTTATGCCCCCTCCATGGGACTTTTTTTGTCTTTTTCGGTCTCTTTCGGTAATATATGCTTATCTGTGTGACAAGCGTCTAGCCTTTGCTGATACCATTCCAAAGTTGTACGAAACCATCCTAAATGCTGTTCTGCTTGCAGTGTTACGAAGCATTTTTTCCAAACTCCGTTACTAAGAACGGCTTACCAGAAGTATAAAATAACTTTGGTTCATCCATGCCTTTTTGGGGTTTGATATTAATTATGGTCGGGCAACAAAATAATACCCGTTCAGAAAATTAGTGTTAATATACAAAGTTATTGCAACGAAAATTTTTTGACAGTTCTAACAACTATTCAAATTTTGTCATTTTGTGTCATATTGAACAATTTCACCCAATCATGTCAACATTAGAGTGACTATTCCACGCACTTTGGAATTTTCACAAAATCTGACCAATCAAAGACCAAAGACAGCTTGTATTATCGCGAAAACACCAGCTGTCTTTCAATTCTGATTGGTCTGTCAGCATCGTGTTTTCAACGACGTAACCATGGATACGGATCGCAATGCAAAGTTTGACAGTTTGACCAAAAATAATTGTAGCTGCAACCGTCGAAATGAATAGCTTCGGTGCTACTTCAAACGAAGTAATAAAGCAAAATATTGAAGAAAATATAGCCAGTAACACAAAAAAATCAAAATCTTATATTTGGAGACAATTTATGACGTTCTAGGCGGAACGCAACTACAAATTAGATGCAGAAAATAGCAACGAAAGATTAGCATTCATTCTAGAAGACTGGGCATTCAATATGCGGAAAATTATTGGTAGTGATCACAAGGAGAGTGTTATTGAAACCATATGGAACACTACTGCAAAATTAGTAGAAGAAAAATAGTTTTGTGAGTATCAGAGACATACTGATCCCTTCAAAGATATCATGTTCAAGGAGGCGAGGGCGGCTCGAGATTTTAAGAGAAAATTGTTGCAAGCTGTACCCGAAAAAAAGAAAATGAGTTCTGTCGCTAGCAGGCGAATATAGAAATATGTGCTAACCATGGGACGAAGACACGCCAGAGGGACTCCAAAAGAAGTTTTTTCACCCAGCTGCAGTAGAACTAGCTTGGAGAGGTAACGGAGCAACTCTTTCCATGTTACATTTTTTTTAAGAAGAGACTTACAACAAAGGTTGTTTAACAAACAGAATTGCATGTAACCCGATATTCTCCAAAACCCGCCAAGGTGGTGATAAAAACTGTGCAGATACTTAATGGCTTACTCAAAATTTGGAAAATCCTGAAATGTGTCCTGTGAAATTATACCGGAAACTTATATCGAAAAGGGGAATTATCACCAATGACAGACTTTTTCTGACAGTGAATAGCAAGTACACTAGATAAAATAATAATAATAATTGGTACAAGAATTGCCCTATTGGTATTAATACAATATCAAAATGGACAAAACTCTCTGCAGAAAAGATAGGATTAGACACTAAAAAACTAAAAATAACAAATCACTATAATCGTACCACTGCAGTTAGTCAGTTACTACAATCCGGCGTTAGTGAACAACAAGCTATGAAAATTACTGGACATCGAACTCGATGAAACCGTATTGTAACGAACCTAGGCCGGACCTGTCGCCTCGCGCGTTGCCGTCGACAGCGATGAGATCATCCCCGGAGATATTCGAGAACCATCCAGTCGCTCTGCCACGGAAAACAACGGTCAATATTGGAAACAATTGGAACATGCCAGAATTCGAAACATCGAGAATGCTGTATCGGAGATAAATAGGCGACCCTCAAGTGGAGTCAGGACAGTCTGAACGAGCCCATACGATCGAGCTATTCAGTGGCGTAGTAATATAAATTAAGTTGTAGATTAAGTGTTAAATAAATTAGTTAAACCAAGTTAAGTTTATTTACGTTACAATTGGTGTCGGAAGTGAGATTTTGAAAATAAACAAGTGATCGTGGAGTGGATAGTCAGAAAAATAAATTGATAGACCTTTTTGTACGCCCAAAATAGACAGTGGCCCGGTTTTCGCGAAGTGGACAATTGTGCGTGGGAATATAAACTGATACACTCTTCGCGTGAAACAGACAATAGACTGGTGGCCCGTGGAAAAGAATTCGCGAAGTGAATTTTTAACAAACTGATAAACTTTTCGTGTAAAACAGACTGATACCTCGTCAAAGACAAAATGTGTTCAAGAAAAGTGCGCCTTGCGGATTTGAAGGTAGCGGAATTGAAACAGGAATTGGAGGAAAGGGAACTGGAAACAACAGGTAAAAAGCAAGACAAGAACCACGGCCCTACATCCGCAGTCCGATGGAATGGTGGAACGGATGAACAGGACGATCAACCGCCACTTGTCCAAGGTTGTCTCTGACCATCAAAGAGACTGGGACCAGTATCTTCATTTGTTCCTGATGGCCTATCGATCCGCAGTACACGAGTCAACCGGTCAAACTCCTGCTAGTATTATAATGGGCCGAGAACTGCGACTGCCCTGTGACCTGAAGTTTGGGATACCGCCAGGACAAGACACTGCGGGAGAGGACTACGTCAGCAAACTTCGGCAGAGAATGGACGACATCCACGAACGAGTCCGGTTGAACATCCAGAGTGCCAGCGATAAAATGAAGAAGACCTATGACATCAAGGCCGACGCAGGAGGATTTAAGGTTGATGACCTGGTTTGGCTGTACAACCCCAAACGTCGTCGTGGACTATCACCAAAGTTGCGGAACTCGTGGGAAGGCCCGTATAAAATCGTGAAAAGGATAAACGACCTTGTGTACCGAATCCATAAGCCACCCCGAGGGAAACCAAGGGTCGTCCATTTCAACAGGTTGGCCCCTTACGCTGGAAACCATGACCAAGTTCGCACCCTCAAGCCACCGGAGGATGATATGACGTTCGAGAAGTTTATGTCCTTGTATTCAAACGGGCAGAAAGTTCTACATGGGGTTACTAGAGAGGAGTCACGAGACCTTTTCGAGGTGCCTGCTGACTACGCACTAGCGCACGTGTGGCAGAAGATCTTCGAATGTCCAGGGGCATCGCCGTAGTGTTCTCCAAGAAATTTGGTCAACTCCAAACATTGCGGGAGCAGAATCCAGAAGTTGGTGGGGTGCTACAGTTGAAGAAAGGCCAGAGAAACATCTACTACCTAGTTACCAAGAGGCATTCCCAAGATAAACCGTCCTATGAAGATGTCTGGAAGAGTCTCACCAAATTAAGAGATACTATGGTGGACCAGAATCTGGTGGATCTAGCAATTCCAAAATTGTCCTGTGGTATTGATGGGTTGGACTGGAGAGTCCTAAGAAGTATGCTGGAGGCGATATTCAGATCCAGCGGCGTCAAGATTTTGGTTTGCTGTAACCCTCTTCCACGACCGATCATGAAGACCGTGGAGTGTTACTTCCATCGAACTTCACGGTGCAGATATGGGAGTCATGCAGATATCGTACACCCAAGGATGAAATTTCGGGACGAAATGTCTTTAAGAAGGGGGCAATGTAACGAACCTAGGCCGGACCTGTCGCCTCGCGCGTTGCCGTCGACAGCGATGAGATCATCCCCGGAGATATTCGAGAACCATCCAGTCGCTCTGCCACGAAAAACAACGGTCAATATTGGAAACAATTGGAACATGCCAGAATTCGAAACATCGAGAATGCTGTATCGGAGATAAATAGGCGACCCTCAAGTGGAGTCAGGACAGTCTGAACGAGCCCATACGATCGAGCTATTCAGTGGCGTAGTAATATAAATTAAGTTGTAGATCAAGTGTTAAATAAATTAGTTAAACCAAGTTAAGTTTATTTACGTTACAGTATTTACATCTTAGTGCTGAAAATCATCAGAATATAGTGAATATTTTTAGGAGTAATTCAAGTACATCAAGTAATAATACCAACAATACGTTGTAGCCACCTAATAACGGTCATACTATTCAAATTTTTTTCAATTGCACCATTTATAATAATTATGGTCGAGAATAATATATTATGTTCGTGTTCATGAAGAATTATTTATTGTTATAGGTAATAAATTATAATTAAAACAAATCGTTTATAGTTTAAATAAATATTTCATGCTTATAATTAAATTTGAATTATTCATTATTATTAAATTTCTTCCTCTCATTCTGCCGAATTTAAATTTTTTGACCTTTCATTTTGTTCGTGAAATAGTCTAATAAAATACCACTCGTGATTAAATTCATCTTATAAGTCTGTCTTTTATTTCTAAACTCAACTGAGTTGCTTGAAGAAAACACCACTCGTCCTGCGGACTCGTGGTATTTTCAAGCAACTTAGTTTCGTTTAGAAATAAATCGACAGACTTATAGCGAAAATTCAGTCACTAGTGGTATTACTACTGATAATTGCATTCAGTGCAATTATCAATCACTATGACAACACGATTGAGTTTGACAACTTCATTCCAAATAAATTTCAAAATGTCACGTTTTGGCAATGCGAATGTTCAAAGTAAAAATGCGCTAATCAAAGAAAACATTCCCAGAAATACAACCCTACAGTCACAAATATATCTGGGGAATATTTATGGAATTTTGCTGCGAACGAGAATTTGAATTAAATGAACATAGAAGCTCAGAAGAATTGGCGTTGATACTTAAAGATTGGGCGGTTAATATGAGAAAGAAATACGGTACTGAATTCAAAGAAGCAACGGTGAAGACAATGTGGAACGTTTCGTGCAAACTTTTGCAAGAAAAGTACTTCAATGACTATGAAATTATGATTGACCCATTCAACACTATAGTATTTGAACCAGCCCGAGCTGCCCGCGATGCAATCAGAAAGAAACTACAAGCAGATCCATGTAAACGTAAGTCCAGTTCAGTTTCGTTAAATTTGTCTGAAGTTAACAAAATAATATTGCTATGGGATGAAAATACTCCTGAAGGTCTTATGCGTGAATTTTACCATATTGCTGCTGTTGAATTAGCGTGGCAAGGAGGAGAGGCAGTTGCTTGTCTGGTGGATTTTTTTCAAATCGAGAAAAATTACGATGACTCTCCAACAAATCGCATGGAATACAATCCGGTATTCAGTAAAACGTGCCAAGGTGGTTCTGAAAGCTGCACAAGTAGTGAATGGTGTGTTTCCAATAGTAAAAGACAAAGCTGCCCTGTACGTCTTTTTCATAAACTGATATCAAAACGGGGCGACAATATTACCTCACCACGATTGTTCTTTAAACCAATCGACACTGGAAAAATGAAACTGACAAATGGTACGATAATGTACCTGTTGGAAGAAATACAATAAATGGATGGACTTAATCTGCTGCTGAGACAATTGGCTTGAATGTAAAGGACAAAAAGTTAACAAATTATTCGAATAGATTAAATGCTGTTAGCGAATTGACAAACAGTGGTGTAGAAGAACAACAATTGCTGAAAATTACTGGTCATAGCGATCAAAATCCTATGAAACCATATTCAAATCTCGATCAAGAACACCACAACAAGATCATAAATATTATGCGTGGTAATGGATCTTCTATAGTGGAGAACAGCAACGAATCTAATGTTAAGTTGAATTCTATCAATTGTACTTCCACTAACTATACTTTTGATAAATAAATCATTGTGTTGAGTTATAAATTTTTCTGTCAAAAAATTTTCAGCCTAATATCCCTCGGACATTGACGAATGCCTTCTAATTTCATGACAAATCTCTCAAGCTCGTTGCTTGGTAACAGCCTTCGGCTTCGGGCTGTTACCAAGGTACGAGCTTTCGATTGTCATAAAATTATCTCGTCTATTATCAATGTCTCAGGGATATCCCTACTGATAACAAATTCGAGCGAAATAAAGTTCTGCTGCCTTTTTACACAGAACGAAAAGACTAAAAGACTTTCCTCTTTACTATGATGGTAAAGAAGGTGAATTTATATTAGTAAAAACGTATTCTGCTTTTTCATAAGGAGACAAAAAGATAAGCTGCTTTTGGTCCAGCTCTTATGTCAATCAGACGGAGAGAGGGTCTTCATTCATACGGTTTTTGTCCTATATTTCTTTTCAAATCCGGTGAATATAAAAGCTGAGTTTTAATTAGGATCGCTCTCTTTTACTTCTGTTCTGAGCAAGGGCCCTTTACTTTCCGTCCGGGAGCGAACTCTTTTCTTCCAGTCCGGGAACAAGTGACTTTAATTGTTCTGCCAGCCGTCAAAGAAAGTAGTTTTTCATAAAACATTCATGCAAAAGTTTTGTTTCAGTAGTGAGGTAACCCTGAAGTGAAACATTCTGTATAAAACTTCGATAATCTGTTTAGTTGATTGTGTCATCAAGACACCATTATAACCATATTGCATTGTGTGTATATTTTCTCCTACTGTATTCGATACATCATCTGGTTGGCGAAACGCCTGATTGATTTTATTTCGTTCGTTGCAAATATTTTATACGATTTGCACAGGTGTAATATAGTCCAGTCCCGTGACTTTCACGATAAATCAAGTTGTTATTTTGGATTGATTCTTGTCGTGGGGTATTTTCGTTTAACGAAGAATATATATTAATAATTCCTATCACTACGATAGCAGGCTGTCTCACCAATTGAACGTCGTAACTCCATGTATTTTATATTAATTGACACTCCCACCGTACTCGGGAGGATTGCCACCGGCATTTGTTCCATTTTTGTTTCTTGCACGTTTTTTGCGAGTTCAATAGAATTCATAGCGTCCTTGTACTCGATTGAACAAAATAGTGAATTTGACATTTTGCATATATTTCGCTGCTGTGGAATTTCAATATTCTATAGCACTCACTCACTCACTCATATACGTTTCGACAATTCCAATACATATTTGAAAACAAAAAAAAACATTCCATTATAGCCTTTTTCAGGGCCATATAGCAACGTATTGTGTAGTAGGCTGAGATGGGGCTACGATAACTCACCTAAGGCCACTTGAGGTATGACAAAGGAGATTTCTGAAACTCATACCTGACAAAAACTCAAGATATGCAACTAGGAACTTGTATAATGAAGCAAAAGTACTCGATAGTAGACAACTACATTTCAAAAATCTTATTCTGAAACAATTTAAACAAAATAATCACAACCTGAAGCAAACACATAATAACAAAACACGTAATAAAAACCAATACATAATACCTTATGCTACCCATCAATTGGACACACGAATTTCTAGGGCCAAAAACATTCAACAGTTTTCCCCAAGAAATACAAAAATTAAATTCAATTCATACACAAACAAAAAATTGTCCATGACTGCATAACTAAAATACCACGTCTGTCGATTCATAAACTGAATGACAACAAATGAAAAAAAAGGCCTTCCACTGCGTTTTTAATTATTTTTTATTTTTATGTATTACTGTGTCTATTTCTTTTAGTATTAGTAACTCTTATGTGATCTGTAAATATATATATATATATATATATGTATGCGTGTCCATATATATATATATATATATATATATATATATATATATATATATATAAAACTGTATATGGCATGACAAATAAAAACTTTTTAACAAAAAATTAAACCGACGAAATACGGAACTGAAAAGTGAAAAATAGAATGAACCTTCTACGTCTCAATAACTCATCTCCTGAACTGATATTAGTAACTTATTTTGAGTCGACGCCGAACAAACAAGCAAATAAATTAGGTAAGGCGTGAAATGATGGCATCGAGTTGCGTGGTGACATTCTGATAATTTTTTATAATTTGATGATCTTCGTTGATTGTCCGTTTGGCGCCGACTCAAAATCAGTTACTCACATTGTTTAGGAGCTTAGTTATTGAGACTGAAAAGGTTTATTTCATTTTTTACTTTCCGGTTCCGAATTCCGTCGGTTTAATTTTTTGTTAGAAAGTTCTTATTTTTCAATTTTTTGTGGCTGAAATCTACTAATTACTACCTACTGGTTCTCTGATTATTTCCAAAATACTCACTCACCCACCTTACTTCAAACTATTATCAATTAAATAATATGACTATCTACTTTTACTATTTGTTGTACTATAAATTATTTCTGTTGTTCTGGTTAGTTTATTTCATCACTCTGTATATCATTCCATCCTCTCATAGAATATAATGATTGTGACGGGTGTAGGAGAACGAAAGTAATGACAGTAGCGATCTGTCATTGTCGAATACATATGTGTGCCAATGTTCACAAGTGAAAAATCAATTATCCCCTATTTTCCCACCCGCAAGGGTGGATAATTACATTCGGAATATGATCAACTATGAGGTATACCCTACCTAATGAAAGAAGAATGATCCAAATCGAAGAACCCAGTACAAAGTTATGCCTGATAGAATGTTAATGGACCAGAATTCAGAGGGTGAGTGATCAAAATCCTTCATTTTGCTACCCTCAGGGGTGGATTTCATCTTTCATATTCAAATGGAACCAACTTCGGAGTACACCCTATCCACTGAGAACAGAATGATCGGAATCGGACGTCTAGGTAAAAAGTTAGGCGTGGTCACTACATAAGAAAAAATATACGCGTCGACTAGAGAACCTCCTCCTTTTTGGTTTCGTCGGTTAATGACTCAAACCATATATGAGATTCCATATTGAAATATATTTTGTAACACTCTGTATTGAACCACGCACAAGGAGATTTCGTTCCTTCTGTGGTTATTTCAATTTATTCAGATTTTATGTAAATATTATTATTCTGTAACCAATCTGTATGATGCTGCTGAATACATTTCATTTATTATAATTATTATTATTAAATGTTTTCATTAGCCGGTATATGGGTTACACACGTGGTAATCATTATTTGTACCCAGCTGGGCTGTTTTTTAGATTGCATTCTGTCCGCGAGGTAATTAATGTCTCCCCTTTATACATTAAATCGAAGGTTTGTCACATCTTAGCATGATACGTCCACCTGTTTCTCATTATTATAGCGTCATGAATTTGGGAAGTTCATGTAAGTATTATGTGATTATATTACTTTCACAGGCAGGCAATTTTCATGTGTGTTGAAGGTTCAACTTCATAAATATAATTTTTTGTTTAACCATATATCTGGGTTGGCATTTTTTCCGATGCATTTATCAATATTATTAGAATAGATTAATGTTTGAAATAATTTTTCATATTTGAGGTGGCCACATTCATAAATAAATTCGTTATATCTATGTATTCTCATGTATTCTCAGGTCATAACAGCGGCAATATGTCATTTCATGACGTCATTATTTTCTCAACATAAACAGGGTATAAATACGTATCAGCTCGTTCCAGAGTATTGTAAAAATGATCATTATCAAAAATATTTCAATACACCATAATGTCACAAAACGAACATAATACAAAAACAATTTCGAAGGCTTTTAAAGTATTCGGAGAAGATTTGGAAATTATTTGAACCATTTTACTAGTTAGTCTGCGTTTATGTCCTGACTTGCTCACACGCGACTTCGTCAACCCCCATTTCCCAACTTTAGGCGTTGATTTTTTCAAATCACTGACACGCGTATTCATTCATTCGCAACAAAGACCTAAAATACCAATTATTATGACCCTTACTCATAAACTAACGAAACCCCCATACTTACTTCCACCCTCCATATCACCCCTTCTAGAATTGAATTCGTAAAAACACTGAAACAGTGAAACCCATGTTTCTTCATTCGTAACAAATACGCATTTTCATGACCCTAACGTGAAACTAACGAAACGAACCCTTCTACAAACTCCCCGTCCCCCCCCATTTCAACCCTTAGAGGGTTGAATTTCTAAAACACTGAACACTAAACACATGTATCTCTTCATTTGTTACAAATACTTCGAATGGCAAACTGACTGCAATTTCCAAAAACACTAAAATACGCATTTCTTCACTTGTAACAAAGCCCTTAGATACGAATTTTTATGACCCCAACTCTTGAAAACTTTAACGGTACTCCTATACAAACTTTCAACCCCCAGTTTAACCCCTTTGATGTTGAATTTTCTAGAACCCTGAAATCCTTGGAGTCTCCAAAGCTGTACTGCGGTTTCAGTGTTCCAGTTTTTTTCCAAATTCTATCATTGTATTGACAGGTGATTTTGGTATCGACAGCAAAAATTTCTTCCAACCTCACTATGCATGGTGAAAGTCGTTAATATTGGTATATTTCATCACGAAACAATCATCTGCAGAATGAAAATTGCCGTTAGAAAAACCAAAAGGCAATCGCAAATAGCGATTGATATTCATCATGCTATTTTTGAATTCCTTATATAAAGTCTTAAGAAATAGTTTCCGAATACCGCTTTGAGTTTTGTTTAAGTCGCAAATATGAAATATTCAAGGGAATATTACTGAATCTTGTCACATTGGCCAAAAAATGTCGTTATTATCATAACTGGTCACTTTTCTCAATACTATCAGAAAATCTGTTTCGGAGGAAATCACGTACTCATAGTTCGAATAGTTTCAACCCACCGCATGCAGTCAAATTATAGTAATTATCTTTTGAAACTATAATATCAGTAATAGGTTCAATCAACAATATAATTTGTTATAATCTGGAATGAAATAGTATGAAAATAGATTCTTTCGATCTCATTTCCCATTGTCAAAATAGTTTAGTATATCATAGATGTGATAGGATGGAAGTCTACACAAGTGTGAGTGAGATGAATCAAACGAGGTACAGTTTGATTTTATTTAAAATGTCGAGGATTGATAACAAAATATGCGAAATGGAGTTGAAGCATTCGCCTCTCTGATAAAAAGAGTGTGTATGAATTTGTTTGTTACAAACGTGAAAACTGCGGTTGCATTGTGATTCGGCCTGTATAACATTTGAATTGAATTGAGCCCCGGTTTCGAAAATTTCCAGTATTCAATAAAAAGCAGATTCAGACAGTCGTTTGCAAACTACGCAAGGCTACCTTGAAGTGCTGAACTCGTGTACTGCGAACACCTGATTCGCCTGCCATCGTAGTGTTTACATGTAATTTATTGTCATGTTGAAAAGTGTTCTATATTCGTGATGGAGCAAGTGTTTGCAACTGAGTTTTTACAAATTACAAGGCACATTGTTTCCAAACATCAGTCTGTAAAAAAAGCAGCAGTATTGGTGCGTGAGTCAGATGCGGGAAGTGAAGAAATTGATTATTCCAGCATACATGCGGAAGTGATTAGCCAAGTTGCAGCGACACCAAATCAGTACGCTGTCAAATTAGAGGTGGATAAATACTTTCACAAACAATTGATAAAATTCAATAAAAACTCACATGGCTTATGTTGCAGTAAATTACACGAATAAAAAACTATTAAAGACATAAAAATAAACACTTTGAAAATATTATTTTCGCTTTTACAAACATACATTTTCACATATTTTTCTTGTTCGTTTACTATCAGAATTTGACTAAAAAAAACATTTCGAATGTGTACTAAGTATTAAATGAATAAAAATTTGTTCCATCCATGTTTTTTATATTACTTAATTTATAAGTATCGAAGAATTGAATTGTTTATATCAATATGAGAACTCATTCGAATACACTAATGTCATCGAGTTTTTCAACCCAAATATGTGCATAGAAATCATGAATTGAATTTCCAAGGATACCGGGTGACAATGGGACTAGGGCTATGCCTATATCTGCTTCACTCATCAACCGATTCGAATGAGACACAATTTCGAATCATATGAAGACAAAATGGCCGACTTCCAGTTTCGCCAGAATAACCACCAACTTCGATCTTTCAAATGGATCACTCGATATGTTTGATGTTTTTCGGATTCTACGGCTCGAATTACATACGACAAGTGTTGCCAAATTTCTATTTTACAATTGGAAAAAGAAATTTCTCAATTTTTGTTTAGCCCAGGAGGCCTTGATCAGGTTGAAGTCTATACTAATTTACATCAGTAACTCATAGTAATAGTCAGTTAGTCGATAAGATCAATAGCAAATCCTACAGCAGGAATTGAAATTTTCTGAACTCATTTTTAACGAAAAAAATGGTCTCTTTCAAATGGTACCTACCAAGGGCTATCTTGCCATTCGATAGAGAATTCAATTACCAATTCAACGATACACATTAGGTTCCACTTTCTCCTTGTTCAAAATAGATAGCCATCTAACAAAATGAAATCAATCTGAAAAAATTGGTAGGTTACATGACATCTATTCATTCTTTCAAACTTTACTTCAGAATGGTAACAATGAATTACCAAAAAAAATCAACTTGAGAATAAATAATGATTGAAGATTGAAGAAATGATAACTCCGATATAATCAAACTCTTAGAATAAATCTAACGACTGAAGCAGTGAAACATTCAACGTACAAATTATTACTCACAATAACATTATCGGGGTTTCAGTAGGAGAGTTTCACAACCATCGAAAAGTTATTCCTTTTATTAATGACCAATGATGTGTTCGAAGTGTTGCCCGGTTCTGCTAACTTGAAGACTAGTTCTAATTATTGTACACCTCATCACAATTATCAGTTCCTGAGCAGGAATTTCCAGAAATGGGCGCTGCGCTCAACTCTATCTCTCAAGTCCTCCAAAGGAGTTGGGCTCCTCGAGTATACTTTGGATTTTATGTGACCCCATAAATAAAAATCAATAGGTGTTGAATCGGGCGATCTGGCTGGTCATCTGATTGGACACTTTGTTTCCATCCATCTCTTCCCATAGGTATCACTAAGCCGAACAATATTAGCATTATGTGGTCCTGCATCCTCCTGCTGAAAAAACAAATTTTCCCCGATGTTCTCAGGTGAATCGTTGATATTATTTTGAATATCGTTCTCTGAAAATTATAGATATTTTTGGCCCATCGAAAAGAATTGGTCCAAAGATTCTTGTCCCTATGATTCCTACCAAGACGTTGAATCCAAATCTTTCTTGGGAATTACCTTCCCTCAGCAACCTGGGATTGTCTTGAGCCCAAAACCTTGTATTATTCCTATAGAACATACCTTATTCATTAACCTAGAATCATCTGCAAACAGTATCTTCGAGATAAAACCATTAATCAAATAATGATGACGCAAAAGCCAATTACAATAAGTTAGTCTCCGTTCTTGGTCATTTCAATATAAATGCTGATACAAACTGTATTTATAGGAGCGATATTTATGTTTTTTCGATACTTATCTGGCACTTTTCCTGCTGATCCCACATTCAATTTCCAATTCTCGCACTGAGGCAGATAGAGAAAAATGAACATATGCTAAAACATTAGTTTCCGCTTCTTCACTGACGATGAAGTGGATGTGGTTTTGATCAGCTGATTGTTTCCTTAGCATCATTTTCAATTCCCTGAAATAGGTCCTCGATGGGTGCCGTCTTAACGGATAACGAACAGCGTATAGCATTCTAGCATTGACATCGTCCTTCTGACATTCTCCGTTTATCAATATCATATCTATTTGTTCGTTTCGAGAATAACGATCATTAGTTTCCATTTCAGGAAACATTTTTTACAAACTAAACGAGATGACAAGTAACCTACTGTTTTCCATGATTCCACGGCTACCTTTCATTTCATCAAACCTAAACGGATAATTGGAATTTGTAGGATCATATAAAATATTGTACAAATTCAATAATTGATCGTTGGTTTTCAACAAAAGGAAAGTGGTACATAATATATATCGTTGGCCTTCGGTGGGTACCATTCGAAATAAACGATCTTTTCGTTAAAAATGCGTTCAGAAAATTTCAATTCCTGCTGTAGGATTTGTTATTGATCTTATCGATGGAATGACTATTATTATGAGTTACTGATGCGAATTAAAATGGATTTCAACTTGATCAAGGCATCCTGGTAGAAAAAAAAAATTAGAAAAAACATCAAACGTATAGAGTGTTCCATTTGAAAAATCGAAGTTGATGGCTATTGCGGCGGAACCGGAAGTCAACAATTTAGTTTCCATATGTCTGTCAATCCGAAATTGTGTCTCATATCTATGTACGAAATTTCATTCAAAACGGTTGATAACTGAAGGAGATATAGGCATGGCCCTAGTCCCATTGTCACCCGGTATACCGTTAATATCAATACTGCATTGATTGCAATTTGTCGATAATTCTCAACAAAAATGTGATACTAGTTGTTAATTAGGGTGCAATTATAACGGACTTCCCACTTCCTTCACTCTTCGTACTACCAGTACTGCCTTTGGTCACGTTTGTAGTTCATGGTAGAAAAACCGTGAACATTTTTATTCCGGGGTATTTAAACGCGTGTTTGTGCACCCTACAATATAGCAGTGGTCACCCGGAAAATTTCTTTATTTTCATTTAAATCGATGTTATTTGTGACCGACCCGTTCATTGTCATTCATTTATTACGCGCACTTTCAACAGGTGGTCTCTCTTTGATACTAATCTTTTACCTGCCGAATCACAATACAAATACCGTTTTGACGTTTGCGACCGAAAAATTTAAATTATCGCACCCTTTTCATCACAGCGGTGAATGGGGATAAGTAATACTGTCTGGACCAGTTTGTCCGATTCCGTCACTGCAGCGCTGCACGTTGAACTCCTTTCCCATGCTCTAAGTCCATACGTCAAAAAAATTATTTTCACCTCTATAAATCCCCGGAAGACAATGACAATAAGCTCAAACCATAAATGAATAATTTCAACATTGTGAATACCAACAGCGTATGCGGAAATTTGAAGACCAGCTATTGATTCAAAACGAAAAAGGTATTGTTGTATTCCAACAAATTACTGTATTTGGTGAGCTCGAATCTCACATCGAATCATTCTTCAAACGAATTAATTGTGTTGAGATATAACTCTCATAGGAACTGGAATGCTTTTATCATTATAAAACAGCAAGGAGACATATATCACTATGACCCTGATTTGGTGGTTGTTACTATAGTATATTGATCCATTCGAAAGTATTGAACTTGATGATAAAATAGGTCGTTGCATTTTTCCTATGTTTATGCTTACGACATACTATAGAGTATTGGATCCATACTATCCGGGATTTGTCAGGATTCACATGTTTTTGGATACCAGGGTTGACCTCAATTTTTCCTTTTGACCTCACTATCCAATATGCGAGAAGCTCAAAATAAACAAAATAATTTTTCGCTCCCCACCGTATATCACCACAGCGAATTTAGGTTTGATTGGATTCCCTAAATAAACTCACCTCACTATCGTATTTACTGAGTAACTATTCGCGGATGAGATAAATATACACGTTCATTTGTACAAGCATTCTGATTCGATGATGCATGAGAGATTCCCTGTGGCACCAGTTATTGACAAAACAGTGGCATCCGCAGAATGTAGTTACTTGCATTATGCGGCAAATAGACTTATACTTCGTGCTATAC
Organism: Gonioctena quinquepunctata; assembly: GCA_018342105.1. Lineage (NCBI taxonomy): Eukaryota > Metazoa > Arthropoda > Insecta > Coleoptera > Chrysomelidae > Gonioctena > Gonioctena quinquepunctata. Next base: position 395,575 of record JAFIRS010000977.1, on the reverse strand, counting down.
TACGGATATCTCAGTGGAAGTCATTAGCTTCTGAACTTTTTTATTGCTGCATCGATATCAAGCATCGTGAAAAGCACTTCTTACTGGAAATTTTCAGCGAGTCCATATAGTGCGTTTGAGGCATATGCATTTTGTTTTCTGGATTGAATAAATCATTCCAAATGGAAGCTTCAATAGATCATTCATATGTCCGACCATCTGCCTGTCTATTTGTTTGTCTGTCTCTCTGTCCCAACATTATTTCTCAGAAAATGTTCGTTGCAGAAAGTTCAATTTTGGCATTTTTTTCTAACTGAGTGTTGAAGTATATCCATTCATAGTTGGATGGGGATGTGGTTGATCATCGACCCCTGATAAAATATGATAGGATTTGGAAAAGTAGATTATTGAAGAACTTATAAGGGATAAATATGTTCGAACATTTGTCTAATTATTTTTTATGGAGACTTTGTTGGATTTGAACAAATTTTAGACTTACGCTCTTTCACTTTGTATAAAAAATAAAATTTGGAATTCTGAGAAACTCTTCAGATGTGAAATTAATTTATTTTGTTTCTTGTTGAAGTTTTCTACAGACGCAAATATCTTACGTTGGAAATTTTCCACAATTCCAACGTAAATTACTTTCAAATCCAAAGCCATACCTCGGTTTCATATTGAAAAAAAATGATGAATCAGTTGCTGATTGCTACTCAGAAAATCTTTCCGTTCTGAATTGTGTAAACTTTCCAATGTAAGTAAAATATTTGATTGAGTTGAAAAACAAAATGTGATCCATTGCTATCCAACGCATGTGTGATTTCCATATCTCAGAAACCTCTCTCAATAAAAATTTGATTTGTCACAGAAAATATAATTATATAGAAATATTTCTTCTTAAATCAATGAGAATTGATTGAACTGCTTTTTCTCAGTTCCAAATATGAGAATATTATATTTTTCTTTCTGCACTAATTGTTACTCATGTTCATGTGAATCACTGATTCAGAATGAGTTCGGATGTATCAAAAATGACTTCGATAAACATTCCGCAGTCACTTTTTCTCGTGAAGAAAACTGGGTTTTTCCACTTCGTTAATGTACCATTTTTTCTTCGTCATAATTGTCATTTTCGAACATTAAAAAATATTTTTTTGAACTATTGTTACATTTTTGGAAATGTTCGAGATGACATTCAAAAATCATTTCAAAATAGCAAGCAAAAGACATTCACTTCTACTAAGTATTCTGACTTTTTGTTCAATATTAATCTCCAAACTTTCTGGAAGGTCGAGTTTACAAGCTTTCTTTTTTATATATAATATTTCAAACTCGTTAACAAAATCTACCCGCTATTTTGAACCCATGTGACCCATTAAATGATAAATGATCAGTATTGAACACTTTCATTAGTTGTTGTACAAATTCAAAGCAGATTTGTTTAAGCCAGACATTTTATGTGGATGGTATTTTCAACTACTACACAAAATTCTTCTTGCAGTTGTTCACCATACATGGCTGACTCTGCCCAAACACACACCACACCACTGTTCCACTTAAAGATTCTATTATCTATACCCTCAAACCCGATGAAGTATAATCTGTAGTGTGGTTTACGGTGATTTATGCTATAAGCGGTGAGCAAAGTAATCGACTGGATTTTACGCGGGAATAGTTTTCACTCAAGTTGATGTACTATATACCCTATACCGGAAATTATATTCATTTATTTTTTCGGTTTCCTTCATAATTCAACATTATAATATGTACGATTTTGAGCGAACCCTATATTTTGAATCGGAGATGAATTATTCAACTGAGAGTGGATATTCTTTATGATATAATGATTTTTTCGAAATTATGGCGAATAATGAACGATATGTTGATACTTAGTCCATAAAAATAGTAACGAAAGTTGATTTATACATTTTTTCATTCGGTTTCTCAATTCTTTCTGGCGCATTGGCAATGACCCCGATGTTCTACCTAAATCACACTGACTGCACGAACAAGGTTAGTTATGAACACATTTTTTTGCACTTATGCCGGGATATTGTGATTTTGGTTGTGAGAGTATTGATTCCAAATTATTTGAACTGACACCAGGATTTGAAGAGATGAACCTTATGATATACAGTGCTACTCAAAAGTCCCTTCCCCCCCTCTTATTTTTGGAACGATTATACATAAACAAGTGAAATTTGGAAACTGAATATTAAAGGTTCTAAACTTCCCTACTAGTGATGATAGATGACGAAATCGTCAAAGATGACGTCACAAGGCCATTGTGACCAATAATTTTGAATGGAACCCTACGGCAAGCGACACCTCTTTTGAAAGGTATCGAAAAAGCCTATTCAATAATACTAATTTTGTTTGTGTTTATGGCAGTTTCAATGGCTCATTAGTAAACATTAAAATTTAAGCTCCATTCAGAATGATATTAATTACAGATTTGAGATTCAGTATTTACTTGAAAAAATTGCTCGAAGTGACCTTCATTCACTTCCTGACAGTGAAATATCCTATTTTCAAACTCTTCTCGTACTTTTGCAAATGTGTCTGCGGAAACAGCCTCACATTCTGCAACAATACGTTGTTTCAAAACGTCAATATTGTCAGGTTCAGGGGCGTAAACCTTCAATTTAAGGTACCTCCACAGAAAAAATCCAAAGATGTGAGGTCCGGTGATTGAGCTGGCCATTCCGTTGAACCTCGTCCAATCCATCTACCACGATACTCCTCATCCAAATACCGTCTTACTGCACCGTAATAGTGTAGAGGAGCACCAACCTGTTGGAATGTTATTTCCAAATTGTCGAATTCATCTGGATCATCTCCAAAAATTCCAAGGATTAACGGTTCTATTGCGTTTTGCAACAGCTCCAGATAAACCTCACCAGTTAAATTAGTATTTAAAAAAAGAGGCTCAACGATGTGGTTTCCTAGGATACCTCCCAAACATTCACCTTCTGGGGAAATTGGGTATGTGTTTCACGAAACAGGTGAGGATCTGCGCCACTCCAATACCTCACATTTTGTGTATTTACATTTCTATTTAGATAGAAAGTACTTTCGTCACTGGAACAAATTGGTTTGACATAGTCTGGCTGTTTTAGTTTCCATATTTTCACAAAATTCTAGTCTTCGGTCTGGGTCGTCGTCTGAGAGTTGATGAACCATTTTTGATTTGTATGGATGAAGTTTGTTTTTTTCAACACCCTGTGTAATGTACTTCGACTGACTTCATAGGTAGGTGCAACGTGAGTTGTTGAAGAAGTAGGATCAACTTTTACTTCTTCCAGTATATATATTTTTTTCTTATCAGAAATTTGTGGTCTGCCAGATCGTTTCGCATCATTAATACCACCCGTTGTTCCGAACTTACGGAGAAACTCCCTTAAATAAGTCCTCGAAATGGGGAGATCGGAAAACCTCTCATTGAAAATGCGTTCTGCTGCATGAATATTTTGTCCAGTTTCACCAAGAATTAGGATCGCTGCTACTTTATCACCTAAAGCACGTACCATTTTGCTTCTTGAAGCACTTGAACGTTCGGCTCACAACAGTTTAACAAATTATTAAAATGTACAAAAATATTAAGAGTACCAAAAGCTTCTAAAACAGTTAAACGTTCGATCAACAATACACAAATTATTAAATGTACAAAAACTTGGTTAATTACAAAAACGTCGAAGTAGGGAGACTAACAAAAACGTCAGCTTATTTGACAACTATCCAGAGGCGGAGCTTGAATTTGGAATTTTAGTATCAATTGATTTAATTCATCACAGCTTTGCGTTTTTTGAAAGCGAGTTGCCAAAACTGCCATAAACACAAACAAAATTAGTATCATTGCATAGGTTTTCTCGATACCTTTCAAAAGAGGTTTCGCTTGCCGTAGGGTTCCATTCAAAATTATTGGTCACAATGGCCTTGCGACGTCATCTTTGACGATTTCGTCATCTATCATCACTAGTAGGGAAGTTTACAACCTTTACTATTAAGTTTCCAAATTTCACTTGTTTATGTATGATCGTTCCAAAAATAAGAGGGGGGTAGCGGACTTTTGAGAAGCACTGTTTCCAAGGAAAATGCTTATCCGGATCAGTTTATGAAAAAACCTCAAATTAAATCAACATATCCTAGGCAAGTACTACCATAACACATACACACATATCGCAACCTCAATAATACCAAAATAATGTTCCGTGATTTTCTGAAAATTAGAAACTGAGTGGCCATAGGTATCATGTAAGCATGACTTTCAGGACAACCCATCAATACCAATCCTGATACATACAAAACCAAACAAACACTATGGAAGTACAGCAAATTACGTTTTCAAATTCCCTTGCTCGTGTGGTGAGAGTTATACTGCCGTCCTAAGCAAAAGGGCCGTATCTACAAAAAATATGAATATTGAGGTATTCGTTTCTATAGATTTGAAACCCTATAAATTCCACCTATTAGTAAGCAAATTTGCCGTATATTCGGTTCAAATGGCCAAATTTGATAAATAGTTTTGCCGTATATACGAAATTTCAGGAATTTCCTACGTAAGAAGGCCGTATCTACAGAATCCTAAATAAGAACTCCGCGACTATCGCGAACATACAGCGCTTTTGTTAAGCAAAATGCACATGCGACATGTCGAAACAAACCAATTGAGAAAATTCCTTTACAAACTGATGGTGGAGTTATTATTTCCAATCATAATGTTTCTTCAATAAGTTGTGAAAATGAAACATGTTCCAGTGACCAAGAATAAGAACATTTCTTGAAGTTAACTTCATCTTGCCAAATAAATAGCGCAACAATTATATCACAAGAAAACTGCATCGATAAATCTCCGGTTTACGAAAATTTGCATAACGTTCAAGATTATTATTATAGTGAATGTGATTGGGAAAAATTTGTCGAAATACTCTACCACCAACTACACTTCCGAGCATTTTTTTTTCTATTCCTGAGATTCAAAATGTATATTCTTTTTTAACCGACGGAACTACAAAGGAGGAAATTCTCTATTAGACGCGTATGATTTTTTTATGTATGATCACGCACAACTTTTCACAGAGCAGTTCAATTCCGAAGATTTTTTTCTCATTGGATAGAGTGTACTTTGGAGTTGGTCCCATTACAATTTGAACAACAAAATCCATCCCTAAGGGTAGCAAAATGAAGGATATTGATCGTTCACCCTCTGAATTTCGGTCGGTTAATCGATTCTATCAGGCATAACTTTGTAGTGGGTTTCCGATTTGGATGATTCTTTCGTTTATTAGAAAGGGTATACCTCATAGTTGATCATATTCCAATTTGGAATGAAATGATTCACCCCTATGGGTAGAAAAATAGGGGATGATTGATTTTTCACTCGTGAACTTTGGCGCACATATGTAGTTGACATTGACAGACCCTCCTACATCCGTCAAAATGATTACATTCTATGAAAGGATGGAATTATATACAAAGTGATGGAATCAACTGACCAGAACTTTCACAATTAATTTATATTATATAACAATAAATAGTTAAAATAGAAAATCATATTATTTAATAGTTAATAGTTGAAGTAAGCTGGGTAAGTAAGTATTTTGGAAGTAATCGACAATTAAGTAGGTAGTAATTGGTAGATTTCAGCAACAAAAAATTGAAAAATAAAAACATTTCAACAAAAAATTAAACCGACAAAAAAATCAACTGAAAAGCAAAAAATAAAATAAATCTTCTTAGTCTAAATGATAATTGAGCTCCTAAACTAATGTGAGTAACTGATTTTGAGTCGGCGCCAAACAAACTAGCAATTGAATTAGGTAAAGCGTAAAATTATGGCAGCGAGATGCACGGCTGCGTTTTGATAACTTCTTTCAAAGTAATATAATGATCTTCGATAATTGTTTGTTTGGCGCCGACTCAAAATCAGTTACTCACATTAGTTTAGGAGCTCAATTATCATTTAGACTAAGAAGGTTTATTCCAGTTTTTGCTTTTCAGTTGATTTTTTCGTCGGTTTAATTTTTTGTTAAGGAGTTTTTATAATAAATAGCCATAAATAAAATTATACATTCGTTCGGTTCTATGATTTATTGGCGTAATATTTGCTACATAACAACAATTTACGATTTTGATTGTATACGATGTAATCACGGGTATTTAGCAGATGCGGCTTTTTTGAGAAAAATTGCGACCTTATAAAATCAGAATTTCCTTATCAAGAACGATGCATTTTTTAGGAATGAATAAAAAAAACATGAAAATAAGTACATTTACAATAAATATATTCATTATTCCAAAGAACATGTGCCATTTTCTCAGCTTGACATTTTCTGCAGATACTGCACTTTTACTTAGGACAGCAGTATAAAGATGAAAACAGAAATTATACAGAATATCGGAAAGGGAAACCCTGGTTCGAAAATATCAATTCACATCCCTATAACTGGTGGTGATCATTCCATAAGATAGAATAATAGGAAAAATTTGATAAAGGAACCGAACCAAAAAAAAAGGTAATTCAAAGAAACTACCCGCATGATGACCTCTTCTGAAAAAAGAGTATTGAGCTAGTAAATAAGTCATTCCGGATAATTTTAACAGATTTCAATTACCATCCCGCTGTCCTTAGGGAAAAATACGTGCAACCACGATTTCTGTAATGTATTTTGGTCCTCGAGCAGTTTCTATTTGAAAAGTATTCACATGTCGGCTCAAGTTGGACACTCTGTATGACATTATATTGGTTGAGTGAATGATCCTACTCGTATAATTCAAAATATGAGGACCATTGTATTATAACTTTTTGGAATAATTTCAACACGTTCATATTAACCCGTTGTCTGTCAGTTCAGTATCAATCTTGCAATTGATTTCAACTCGCTTTCTTGTCTGTCTGTGATAATGATAATAGTAAGGAGCGACCGATTTTGTACTAACTTCGCGATGAGCTAGAGACTTGAAACTTCAGACGTAGCTCAGAACTGGATGACATTCGAATATTAACTCACTTTTTCGTATTTATTCGTTCGTTTGTCGGTAATATTAATACGAATATTAATGAACAATCAATTTCAAACTAACTTTCCGATGAGCTAGAGACTAGAAACTTCAAACGGGCAATATCAACTCGTTTTCTTACCTATCAGTTTTTTATCTATAAAAATGATAATAATAAGTGGGGAGCAATCGATTTTAAATTGAGTTCGCGATGAGCCAAACACCTGAAACTTTGAACAGCACAGAACTAGTGACAATTTTAAAATTCCCAAGCAGAGATGAAACTCCAAATTTGAAATGCAATTCAACTCGTTTTTGTCTTTTGTATTATAATAAAATAGTGTAACAGAATTCCTTTTATACTTCCCTGTTCATATTGCACGTCCAGGCAAGACGGCCGTTGACCGATGACGTCATGACTTCGAGAACATTCTCGAATCATATAAGAATCGTCCTTGGCCAGATTATACAGGATTGGAAAAAAACTCCCCTCCTGTAGGCATCCTCTGGCCGCCCGTGTCACTACGGTCTCTTCCATTTGGGATGTGTGTATCATCCTGTTGTTTAGCGATGAGTCTATTCAGGCTTCGCAAGGTTCCCCAATTCCTCTCCGTCCGAAGAACCTGATAATTGAGTCTATAGAGGTGTTATCAAAAGCTCCTTCTATGTCTAGAAAGGCCGCTATCAATAACTCTTTGTTTTCCAGCGTGTTCTCTTCTCTTTATATCTCTCTACCAGTTTGTGAAGTGCTGTTTCTGTCGAGTAGCCGGTCCTGTGAGCTTATTGTACTAGATGCAGGGATCTCCCCACCAGTCACCGTCCGTAACATGCCTATCCGCCAGCTCCTCCAGTTTGAAGGACGTGAGACTTATTCGTCTTACGGACTTCGCCGTTTCCTGTCCACCAGTTTTTCCAGGTTTTGGTATGAAGATTACCCTAGTTCCCCCATAGCTTTGATATATTTCACGAAGCCCACAATGCAGTAGTTCTGTTCCCATCTCCAATAGTGCTGAATGATACCATAAACTAAAATCAAACAATTTTTTCTCGTAACGTTCCGTGATACACCTATGGACAGTTTGGACAGAATAAAAAATATGGGTTTTGTTTTTCTCTACCAGTTATCATTTTCCACAGCAAAATTCCTGATTGTTTCGCATAAAGGGGTATTTCTTTTCACTCAGTACATTTTGAAATACATTATGATACGTCTAGATGAGGAAACTTTTCAGAGTAGAGCTTGGCCCGGAACATTCTTGAATATTCATGTTGAGAGTGATTTCTTATGCCCGGGTGCGTATTGGATTAGCGAGGCCATTTGTTCTTGCGCCACATTTACTGCAGCGAGGAAATGCCACAACAAACGACGTTTACCCACCAATTTGCATTATAATTAAAAATGCTTTAGGGCTCCTCCGATGTTTTGGAACGATATTAATGAAGCAGGAAGATTAGCCGATGGTAATGAGTAAATGGTAGAAAATCGCTTTTAGAATTCCGATCACAAATTGCTTGAATAATTCATTATGGGATCAAACGAGATATTCTAAATATGGATTCCTCTCGTTTGTATTTCAGAAAATGGTTATCCATTACATGAGATGGAAATGATTACAATATATTTATATATATTATAATATATATATATATATATATATATATATATATATATATATATATATATATATATATATATATATATATATATTATATATATATATATATATATATATATATATATATATAGAATAGTGTTCATTCGCAAAAAAATATCACAAAATAATAATAATTCCAAGTTTTCAGCAATGTAAACAAAGAAATATCTCACAGTAATTACATATAAAAGGGTAGAGGATATGAAATATAAATAGTAATAAAATAAAAGATGAATTAAAACTTGAAATTAAATAATCGTAAATTAAACTTATTAGGGTTGAAGTTCATCTCTGACTATAGTTATAGTTTCGTAAAAAGCAGTGAAGACATTATAAAGTGAAATAGGAAGCATATAATTCGAATACAAGTAGGAAAATTTGTCAGTAAGTATTCACTTGAACAAATTGTGAATGAATTCCGAGATTATGTTCTTCATATGACATTTCAGGTATTTCCTGAATATAAAATTTGATCGACTTTCCCGAACTGTCGGTGGTAAAGTGTTATATAATTTTGGACCTAAACAATGGTCACTTTTCTGTCCAATAGATTGATGACTCCAAGGATATTGAAACGAAATTCGTTTTTTTTTATTGGTGCCCCATTTTACTCATTTAAAGCACGCCTCAGCGTGTTTAAATCGAACTTTGAAAAACGCGCGTTTTTTCAAGTAACCATAGCAACATCAACAAATCGAGAAACATGAAGTCTAAATGACAAATTTTTGATGATTGATCTGACAGGAGTACCCTGTAACGTCAAATAAAATATTACTAACGAATGCAGAACTTCATTCAAACATTATATAACAATTAATATTTATAAATGAAAATTGATAGTACAATTGGTGTTATTTTATATATTAATATTTCGATTTTGTAAATCGGAGGAAACGGAATTCAAATTAATACTGTTAACATTCTCGGAACGCAATGAGGTTGAACGTCCATCAATGGTATTTCCAATAATATTTTAATATCTTGAATATCTGTTTTTCTCATTTCCATGACAACGAAAGGTATACTGATGTCACATGAATTCAACCATTTTGCACTATTAGTTCTTATTTCTATTTTTTGTAGTAATAATACCAGTATGTAGGATTTCAAAGTGCATCAATAAAAAAAAATAGCGTAAAGTATTCGTGGATAACTGGTCTTAAAAACACATGCTCTATTTCGAGCACTCCAGCTGCGCCGTCGTGCTCGAAAAATCGCGCGTGTTTTAAAGCCCTTTTTATCCACTTTTACTTTAATATACTATTCTGGTATTATAGGAATGGGTGAGCTGCACAAGCTCATTTTTGTTTTTGTGCTGTCTGATATTACGGTTTTCATAATATAGCTGTATCAGGTCAAGCACATCTGATTCAGCATACAAACGATCACTTGGATATCTTGAATTTTTCGATTGCATTATTTTGAGAAAGCGTCTTTGGATGACCTCAAGTGGCCAAAGATTATTTTTAGATGCTCCTCCCCATCGCAGTAGACCGTACGTCGAGTGGCTTTCAACTGGGCTGTAATAAATAGTTTTTTGTGTTTGAGCTCAAGAATATCGTTCAATTGCCGGAATTTACATAAAACAAAACGCATTTTCTTCACAACGAAATGTGTATCTAGCATTATTCCCCGATATTTGATATTTTTTTCTGGCGATATTTTCATATTGTTACTCAGTGAGAGATATTGGAAGTTCTGTAATGTGTATTCATGAATTGTGAATTGTAAGAAAAATGTTTTGTCAAAGTTGATGGTTAGTAGTTAGAAGTCGAAAAAGTTTTTGATTGAGGAAAGATCCCTTTTAACATAATTTTTTAGACCGGCCCAGGACTCTCTTTTGTAGAAGATGGCAGTGTCATCCGCAAAACTGATTATTTTTCCCTCACTTTGGATTAAAAATAGGTCGTTTACATATAGCGAAAAGCGCAGTGGTCCTTACACAGCTCCCTGAGGGGCCTCACAATCAATTGTTCTGAAATCACCAATAGTACCGTTTACTTCGACACACTGTCGGTGATTTTCGAAGTGATAGTTCGAGGCATTTATCATGAATTCCAATATTTTGGAGTGTTGAGTCTAGTATTTTGTGGCTTACGATGTCAAAAGCTTTCGAAAGGTCTATGAACACAGCTAGGCAGGGTTTGCTTTCCTCTAGAGCTCCATAGATATAATTGGTGTGAATTATATTATGGCATCTTGAGTTGATTCTCTTTCTCTCAAGCCGAACTGCATATCAGATAGCAGTCCATACTTATGCACATAGCTGAAGAGTCTGTTTTTTATAATCCTTTCGAGTATTTTTCCAAAGTTTAAAATGAGCGAGAATGGCCTTTGATTTTTTGCTTCTGTTGTGTCCCTTTTTTTATAAACGGGTGTTACAACCAGAGTTTTGAGTTTATCAGGGAAGTGACCTTTATCGATATATTTGTTGATGTAAGTGGTCCTATTATATGATGTGCAATGTCTTTGAGTGTATCTGCTCGTATGTTCTCAATTCCCAGTGATTTTCAGTTTTTTTATTGGTGTATGACTTCAAGAACTCTATTTTACGTTGTTGGACTAATAAATATTGAATAATTTGTTATTTTTTCCCTTGTTGTTTCGGTGCCATTTATTATGATTTTTTCTGCTAACTCCCTACACATATTAAGTTTCATTGAAAATGTTTGCTATTTGTTTGTCATCATCGATTATACAATTTCCATTATCTTTTAATCTATGACTATCACTTTTTTTTCTATTGCCAAACATTTTATTTTTATTGCTCCATAATTTCTTCGAATTATTTTTGGTTTCATTGATACGTGATTTGTTTTTTCTTTAATGTTCTAATAATTTTTTTTTTATTTTTTTAATATTGAGTTATCTATATTTCTTCCTTTTTTTTTTTTTTTCATTATTTTAGTGTATTTATTTTCATTATTTTAGTGTATTCACTTATGCAAGATTGTACGATAGTTATAAATTTATTTGTTGCAGATTCGATAAAGGGCATTGCATATACTTCGTCCCAGCAGACTTGAGAAATTCTTTCTTTCAATTGTTTATAATTGATTTGTGTAATATATCTAATATTATTTTGTTTAGCTTGTTTTTGATTTACAAAAACTATTTGCAATAGGGTTGAATAGTGGTCTGTTATGTCAGTATGCAACATAAGTAGAATAATGGAGCTGGTATCGTCAGACTTGGCATTCACGAATATATGGTCAATGCATGACTCCGAGTTTGCTTGTACTCTGGTGTGAGTATTTTTCGAAAGGTATTCACCAAAAATATCCAAGTAATCGCTTGAATGATCAGAATAGTTCAAAATATAAATGTGTATATCTCCAGCAACCAGTTTGTATCCATATTGATTATCATTAACGTTATTCAGATAAGATTTAAGATTATCTATGAAATAAATGACATTGGTGGATAGTGACCTATATATATCATGTATTATAAAATGGTTTTATTCCACGTTAATTTTCAGCTTGATCGTATAAATCCATTGAATTCCTGTACACTATGTGAATGGTGGATGTCTGATTTGACATAAACCACCACTCCATCATTTTTATTTGGCATTCCTCCATTATAAAGTGTTTCATAACCATCTATGCTATACCTTGCTACATCCGGTATGAATCTTGTCTCCGTTAGAACCATGCAATCAAATGAAGTTTAGAACTGTTTCATGAAAATTTCAAATTCATTTGAGTTTTTTGCTATGCAACGAATATTATTGTGAATCAACTTGAAATTATTGTAACGTAAATAAACTTAACTTGGTTTTAATAATTTATTTCACACTTAAATCTACAACTTAATTTATATCACGCCACTGTATAGCTCGATCGTATGGGCTCGTTCAGACTGAGAGTGCCATCTTGAGGGCTACCTATTTATCTCCGTCACAGAATTCCCGATCTTTCGAATTCCGGCAGTTGGCGACCAGCATGTTCCAATCGTTTCCAATATCGACCGTTGCTCTCCGCGGCAGAGCGACTGGACTGTTCTCGAACATCTCCGGGGATGACCTCATCGCTATCGACGGCAACGCGCGAGGCGACAGGTCCGGCCTAGGTTCGTTACATTATTGTGAGCATTGTACACTCTGTGAATTTTGTTCACCTCGTATGAAGTATCTAAAACAAAGGTATCTATCTGTTTTATGTCAAAGTTATTGATATAGGGATTCATATTTCATGTAAAGTGAGTAGACTATCATATCAATTTCATCAATATAATATTCTCAAGGACCATAGTAAAAAGAAGTATATAGACGATATGAGACGATGAGACATATAAACGATAGCAGAGGTATTTTGTACATGATTGTTTGTCAGTCTATGGGCTTATACTAGGTCGAAATAATAAATAATGACTAATGAACTGAGAGTTTAGGATGTTGTCTTCATGAGCTGTTTGTTTCTCAATGTTCGTGTTTCCTTCGCTTCAATTGGTTTTGTGGGGTAATTTTTCTTGGGGTTGTTCGTGAGAGGCTATCTAGTAGGTGGTGCATTTCTGTCGTTGAATGATTCTGTTCGGTTTCTGAATATTTCTGTTCGTGGTGGTTGATGATATTATTCTGCTCCTTCTAGGAGGTATGATTTTGAGGGTGTGGATGGTTCACTATATTTTTTCCGAGGGTGGATTTCTATTTCGGAATTGCTATCCGTGGGATTCTCCAACTCTTTGATGGTGTACGGTATAGCATTCACGTACAGTTTGAAATTTTTATTTGGGCTTTTTTATTCTTTGATCTGGCTTCTTCCAAATGATAAACTAGCTTTCTATCCAGTTTTTGATCCTCAGATCTCAAGTCTTGTGTACAACAAAAGAATAGATTGAAATGAGAGTGCCTACACATCAATTTTCGTACTTTTCAACCAAATCCCGATTTAATTCGATACATTCATTCTACCATTTTCTAATGCTAACTAACCATAAGACTCGAACAACATCCGATCATTGGTTCGGAGTAATATCTGTGCAAGCCTGTCTTATTCTTTCAGGCAGTTCCTCTTTGGTGGATGACAGTTATTCCAAATATCAATCTTGGTTCCATTCGAACATGCTTGGGATACCACATTTCAAAAATATTATTTTTATTAGGAGGCTTTGTAACTTTAGTTGCTATAGAGATGACAAGTCATCAGAACAATAGACGAAAAGACACAAATTTGTCAGTGTTAATAGTGAAGTTCATAACTCCTCAACCTCCTCAACTACCTACACACATAAAGAAGTATGGCTGATAATTTGACTTTGAAGGAGAAAATTGAGATAGTAAGACTTCGTGGTAACAATGACAGATCCGAAAGGGAAGTATGTTGAATTTTCAATAACATGCATCCGGAGCGTCGAAATATCAGGAGAGCTACAGTTGGCCGAATAAAGTAAATTTTCAATCAGTATGCAGCTGTTTGTAAACATATTCTGAAGAATAGTAATATTGTACAAAGACAGAGACCAAATAATTCTGAACGAATTCGAAATTATTTCAATAATAATGCGAAAACAAGCGTGAGAATTGCAAGTTTGGACATTAAGTTACCGCGTGAAACAATGAGGAGAAATCTCAGGACATATAATAAGATGAAGCCCTTTAAACCAAAGATTCTTCACACCTTAGAAGAAGGCGACAATGAAAAGAGGATGGAGTATAGTTTATGGGCTCAAAAAGAATATCTTAATAACAGGAATTTTCTGAAAAAAAATTTGTTCAGTGACGAGGCAACATTCACAACCGATGGAACAGTTAATTCTCAAAATACAAGGTACTGGATGGAAGAAAATCCACATTGGATAATAAATTGCAGAAGACAGTACTCACAAAAAATAAATGTTTGGTGTGGAATATTACATACCAAAATAATTGGTCCTTTTTTTTTAAAGCAATTTGAATAGTCAAAATGTTTTGAATTTTTGGAAAAACGAATTTTCCAACGCTCCTTCTATTTCAATTAGATGGCTGTTCCATCCACAATAGCAGGATTGTGAGAGATTGGTTGAAAGAGAATTTTCCTAATCGGTGGATAGGGCGAAATAGTGCATTGATCGAGATTCCTCCCAGATCCCCGGACTTGACTCCATTGGATTTTTTTTATGGGGCTTCGTTGAAAAAAAAGTTTACAAAACTCGCCCAACGAGCAAAGAGGAACTGCGTGAAAGAATAGGACAGGCTTACAGAGATACCACCCTCAAACCAATTATCGAATGTTATGGTTAACATTAGAAAACGTTACGATAAATGTATAGATATTAAATGGAGATTCGGTTGAACAGTCCGAAATTTAATGTGTAGGCACTGTCATGTCGATACATTCTTTTGTAGTAGTTATTTATGTTATTAATATTGGTAATTATATTATTGGATGTAAAGATGTGCATTTCTATTCTTTGACAACAAACTGCAGTGTTCTATGAGACATTACATATCCCACATAGAGTTATTATGTTCTGAAGGAGTATTTTAAACCATATTATTTACAAAATTGTGATTTATATGACAATTATTTGAATTATTCCGATATTGATATGAATATTTTACTTATGCTATATTTCTGTTGAAAAAAAATAATTTTATCGTGAAATTTTGGTCACACCCATTTGAAAGCATCACAAATCCAGTGGCGTCGTCAAATTCCATTAAAAAAAATCGCTAGTACATTTTTTAGATTTTTGACTTTGGAAAAAGTAGGATGTGAAATTTTCATTTTTATTTCGAAGTAATGGCATTCAACTAGAACTATTATTACTCTATCTACTGAAAAAATTATCTTTTGAATCGGATAATGAATAACAGTTTTAGAGAGGTAGCCCGCTTTCACATGGGTCAGGTATGTGTATAATAATAATAATAATAATAATAAGAATATTTATTATAAAAAAGAGAACAAATTTAAATAAATTAACAAAACTAAACTAACTAGAATAATATTAATGCATCTATAAAAAACACCAAAGTTCTATTTAAAATTCGACACCTTATATTGATGAATAACACATATTTAAAAAATAGAGTCACATAAGTATACAATTATTCAAATATCAAATGACGCAAATATAAATTTAATATATATATAAATAAAAGTCACAAATATATACATATATATACATACATATACACATATATACATATACACACACATATATACATATATACATACATACATATATATCTAGTAAAATCATTCAAATGTAAAAGTTCACAAAATAAAATCACACAATTATAGAATAAAAACTCGATTAGTATGTAAAATTAGGAAATATTTTTTTTTTTTTTAAAAGGGCATATATATATATATATATATATATATATATATATATATATATATATAAATATTTGTTGTGAAACCAGTATAGAAAAGTTCGAGACACATGAAAATATTTCTTATTTTCAAGAGACGAATTGTTTTCTCCACAATAATTTCATCATATATCCCTTCCGTAAGTTTCAAAATACTTGAATAATGAAAAAATCTCATTCCACCCTTTGAAATAAAATATTATATGACTACGGCACGTATTTCGCTATAAAATAGCTTCTTCAGGTAAAAATAATATTAACTGTACAATCACGATATATCATCTAAAATAGTCAAAGCGGGTGTAGTAATAGGTATTAAACATCTAATTAGGGATATTGGAGATAATTCAATAGGTAATTCATAGAACGGAAATTATATCCATCACCTAGTGATTCTTCAGTAAAACAAATTCAACAAATGATAATTATTTGAGTTGATATAATCCCCGTTCTACTCAGTCCAAGTTCTATCAATTATCTATTGGATTATCCTCAATACCTTCAATTGAATTCATATACCTACCACTACCTGCCTTGATTATTCAACTCCATACATCGATGAGTTAGTATTACCTCCACCTGAAGAAGCTACCCTATAGTGAAATGGTTTATAGTGTCATGGTTTGAAAAGTCAGTTAAGTGAAAATCCTTCAGCCAAGTAAGTGCATTCGGTTTGTTTCAAAATATTCATGAATATTCAACTGTATTCTATCTGCAATACTGGTTTGTTCAAAAAGCATAGCATGTATGCTGGAAGAAATGTAGATAGGTCTTGCGGAGTCAAACTTGTACAATCGTCAATTGATGTTTGATGAGTTCAACTCGTGTCTCGTGTTTTTTTTCTGAAACTCACCAAACAGAATAATAATACCAGATTCACCTGTCATATGTGTTTATGCAGCCTACATATTCATTCCTATTTTATTTTACGAAAAATATTTCACACAATTAATTGTGATGTACAATTGGATAAAACTAACGTTTACTACCTGACAAGGTATAATGTGGATCACGTCAATACCTCAGTAATCTGGAAAAATTGTTAATCACATACTGAAAAATATTGGAAAATCCTTCAATCATTTGTCACCGAAGGAATATGAAGCCGACATGAAAGTGACGTATTCGAGTCCGCAGGGCCACCAACACGACGAACCAACCGAGTATATATAGCACAGACTTGATACCGGTCAAACTCATCCAATTCGACAAGCACCAAGGACTGATTCGTTTGAAAATATGAACAGGAAGTTCAAAAATCAGATGTGGAATCATTTGCGACTCGAAAAAAAACTTTAGTCACTATTTTCCATCGTTCAAGATTACATCTTGTGGGGGTATTCATGTTGAAAAGGGAAAGATTCTCAATTGAATATTCGATAGAAATATTTTTTGTGAATATGTAACAGAAAACAACTACTATCCCTGTTAAAATCACGCTGGAACTTGAACAAGATCTGATAGATGTCTATCAGGTGTTGTTCAATGTCCACCGTGACTCTAGCTGGGGAAGTAGATATACACAAAAACTAACTTTCAATTAACAGAAAAATATTTCTATTCAATTGAGAATGTTTCCCTTTTCAACCACCAAAAAGATTACCATTTGTCAAACAATAGGAGGTGGAAGAGCTTGTCGAAGAAATTAACATAGATGGCGTTGTTGAAGAATTATCGAGTCTTTGTCCGTCCCAGTGGTACTGATTTCCGAAAAGGATGGATCTTCAGGATTCGGCGTGGATTATAGGAAACTTGATGACGTCACGAGGAGAGATCGTTACCCATTACTCCGAATCGACGACATACCGACCACATTGGCTGGCTCAAAATGGTTTTCAACGCTGGACAGAAGTGCGTGTACTGGCATACACGAAGAAGAGAAGGAAAAGACTGCATTTGCTACTGGTAGAGGACTGTATCAGTTCACCCTTACGGTCACTGTAATGCCCCGTCAACCTTCGAAAGATTGATGGAGCTGATATTGCGTAGACACACTTGGAAAATGATGTAATGCAAAAGGACTTGGACAGACGCCTTCCTTTTTCTGATGGCATACTGAGCAGCCTTCTACGATTCAACCAATCTGACTCCAGCTAGCATTATTTTCGGAAGGGAACTCCGATTTCCCTTGACTTGGTGTTCGAATACTATGCGGATGAACTGAGGAACAGCATGTTGAAAATCCACGAAACAATTCGGTTCGGAGGTCAATACTGGCAAGTTTCCATGGAAGAGAGTTTGTTTCTCTTCAGTAGATCCAACACGATGTGCTGAGACAATTTCTGAAATCATCATGTTGGGGATGCAAACTAACATACCGAATACCGAAAGAAGAACATCATCCGATAAGACCTGGTTTAACAGAAACGGCTCTAGAGCTGTGGCTTCCAAACAGGCAGCATACCATCGATGGCAAAAAAATCCGGGACCTGAGACCAGAGCAGCATACGTTGAGGCTAGAGGCATATGCAAAGAGACAATAGAATGTTCAAAAGATGCTCATAATGCCAAAATAAGATCAAAACTTGTTGAATGTCCCAACGGATCCCGTTCATTTTGGTCTTTCGCCAAAGCTGTGGGAAGAAACTTCACTTCCAGTTCTTTTCCTCCCCTAACCAAAGAAGATGGAACACTAGCAACGACTGCCCAGGAAAAAGCCAATATCTTTGCGCACCTATTTGCTGGAAATTCCACTCTGGATTCTTCGGGAAAACAACCCCCGAACATTACACCTATTGACAGTCACATGCCCGAGATCACCTTTCGCCAACATACTATCAGAAAGATTTTGCTGGGTCTCAACACCAACAAAGCCTGTGGATCTGACGGAATCCCGCCGATTGTTCTCAAGAAATGTGCCCCCGAACTAACACCTGTTCTTTGCAAGTTGTTCAACCACTCTCACAATTTGGGAGTATTTCCGTCCAATTGGAAAATTGCAAGAGTACAGCCAGTCCCTAAAAAGGCAAAAGACCCTACCTAGCAACTACAGACCTATCGCACTGCTATCTATTATTTCAAAGGTCATGGAAAAGCCATCAACATCGAGCTCATGAAATATCTGGAAGACTCAGGAATTATCAATGATAGGCAATATGGCTTCCGCCATCAGAGATCAACTGGTGACCTGCTCGCATACGTCTCACATATATGGCAGCTATCTATTGAAAAGTATGGAGAAACTTTAGCTGTGGCATTAGATATCTCCAAGGCGTTCGATCGAGTTTGGCACCAGGGACTCCTCGCCAAGCTTCCATCTTATGACTTGCCCCCTCAGCTGTGTTCTCTGCTTGCTAGTTTTCTCTCAAACAGGTCTCTCCATGTAGTGGTCGATGGAGTTTCATCTGACACTCTACTCATAAATGCTGGTGTTCCGCAAGGATCCATTCTAGCACCAACACTATTTTTACTTCACATCAACGACCTGTTGAAAGCAACTTCATGTCCCGTACACAGCTTTGCCGATAATAGTACCCTCCATACCGCTTTCTCTTCCAGGGCCCCTATATCAGCCCGTGAAACCAGAAATGAACGAGGAAGAAATGTTAACAATATAAATATGGACTTAGCAACAATTCTCGAATGGGGATCCAATAACTTGGTAGAATTCAATGCAAACAAAACACAAGCATGTCTTTTCTCTAGAAAAGCCGATCTCACTGTGCCTAACATAACTTTGTCAGGAGTAACCATACCACTGAAGTCATCCATATCGATGCTTGGTATTACTATCAGCAATAACCTTTCCTGGGAAAATCACGTGAGGTCCATTGCCAAAAGTGCATCCCAAAAACTTGGTTTTTTGTTTCGTGCCAAGAGCTATTTCACCTCCAGTCAGCTGCTTATGATCTATAAGGCACAGATCCGACCTGTCCTGGAATACTGTTCCCATATTTGGAGTGCGGCACCTAAACATATCCTGGAGCTATTGGATTCCGTCCAAAAAAGGGCAATTCGTCTCGTCGGTGATGCCTCGCTTACAAACTCGCTCACTTGTCTGGAACACCGTAGAAAAGTTGGCGATTTGTCTCTATTTTATAGATATTTTCATGGGCGATGCTCTTCTGAAATGTCAACAATCGTTCCTCCTTTGGCAGTCTCTTCAAGATTAACCCGTCAAGTTCAGTCTTCACACCCCTTCGTGGTCACTTTGGAGACCTGCAGAACATCACTTTCCAAAGACTCATTCATCCAACGAACTGCGAGGCTTTGGAACTCATTGCCTAGGGAGGTGTTCCCCGAGGCATACAACCTCCAGAAATTTAAGAAGAACACCAACTCCTACCTTCTTTCCCTTGGTTCCCACGATGTTCTCTGAACATTACAGGATATCCCTTTTCGTGGGAACCAGAACATATAAAAAAAAAAGTGACACGATGGAGGCGAAAAATCGTTATGATATGAAAGCTGATTCAGAAGGATTCGAAGAGGCGACCAGGATTTGCTGTACAACCAACGGCGGAAAGAAGGTGTATCGTTCGAACTAACACCGTTTCAGGAAGAACCGTATGAGGTGAAGGAGACGATCAACGACGTAGTTTACAGAATCCCGTGCAGCCCTAGGACTAAGATGACGATTTGTTCACCTGGAAAGACTGAAGCCCTATCATGGTGAACTGATGGCTTTCTATCGGGATGATCAAATTCAGAGGGGGGCAGTTCTATCAAAATAAGTTCAGTACTCCACTGCGTATTTCTCGTAAGCCAGACGATCTAACTGGTGGAAATTCCGACCACGTCTTAGAATCATTGGGGTCTCTCCAGGCATCGACAAGAAAGTACCGGGTACTTCTGGGCACTAGGGAAGATAATATATAATGTCACGCGCGTACCGCGAGAACAGTATTTCCATGTTAGCGAGTTCAATGTAATAGTTGATTAAGTGCAGTGCAGTAGGCGATACATTTGAGAAGAAAACTGTGACCGAGTAATTGATTATTGTGTTGTGTTTTCGATATGGAATATGATACGGTTTTTTCTGGCAGTGCTAATTTTGAGAGTTGAAGTTAGTATAGTTATTTCTTGAGTGTTCTAATGATAAATTGTACCAAGAATTTATAGTGATCTACCTGATAGCCGGAATTGAAAAATGGGGTAGAACACTGGTTAGCTCAATGGAGAAGGGGAGGTTCTTGTACAATAGTTACGTTGATAATAAACCCAGTTTGAATGGAGAATGAGGAAAGTTCATATTAACCAGAACGTTATTTTTACAAAACAGTCAGTTTTCAGGGCTAAAATTCCTAGCCCAGTACGTACTAGGGGTTGTGACAGTTCCACAACTAAAAAACTAAGTGGTGGATACGTATTTTCCTATATGGTTTCAAAATCAGTGATTGAAGTCAATAGGCAAATTAAATTAAATGGATACTCATCCAAATCCCTGCAACCCCATGACCTGCAAGCACTGAGGGTGGTTCTCCACTTCTAAGGACTACAGCGGGTCCTGGAAAGATTCCTCCTCGCGCGGAATTCCCGAGAGTGTACCCAATGACGGATTGAAAAAGGCCTAATAAATGAAAAGGGGAAGAATAATTCCATGAACCGAGATAAATGGTAATTGATTCATACCCTGGATGGCGTGTGGCCTCAGGGTCAGATTTCAGCTTATATCCCTCTCAAAGTGAGGAGACAGATACCAAATATTCTTAATAATCACAGAAACGAACATAGAGATTTAATCCCCACACTTGGGTAATATTCGATGAAATCAACAGACCGTAATTTTGAATGAAAGTAGGCACCACAGTGCTCTCGCTTGGAATCTTTTGCTCCTGATTCGGTTTTAAAAATGTTGAATGGAACACTCGTATAGAAATGCGCGAAATACTCCAAGTGGAGTACCTCGATTGGCCATCCTTTTTCATCACATTAAATATTAGTTGTAATTAGCGACCTATTGTCGGTTCTGCTGTATCCGTTTACTTATCAAACGACTGATTATTCAGGTATTTTCTACGTTTAGCTGAGGTAGAATGATAGAACATCTAAATTATTAGTAGAAACAAGAAAAAGGTTCACTGAGAATATTAATACGCATTATCAGAAACAGTTGCTCAATTTGAAAAATTCCGATCTGAAAATAGACCGTAACAATCGAACAAACATGAAATCAATCATATATACACATAAAAAAAACAATTTGTTGCATCAAATAACATGTATTTGGATCAAAGAAATAATAGTGTCGTATATGCATGACAAAATATAATCTCAAAATGAGTCAACTTATTTCTTGGTTTTTGATCAAATTTGAAGTTTCAATCAACTGAAACTGATTTGCATAACTCTTTCTGACTGAAATGTTTTTGTAACCGTGTAATTATTTTGTTGAATCTAATAATCATATCTACAAAATTTGCTGATTGCTTCAACAAAAATATTCATGTCAAATTGATAAAATTCAATAAAATGCCAATTCAACAGAATGAACTGATCTCTCCATTGAAAATATTTATTCAAATGAGTATCATTTAGTTTATCCGCTGAATTGACATATATGGCAGCCTACACCAGATAATTGAGCCCAGAAGTCGCAACGATGAGAGCTGGCTTTGCTATTCGGTAAAATTATCTAAGTCAGGGTCAAACGCTTTGCCATCTAACGCAAATAATTTAACCAATATAATATTCGTCTATTGAATCTATTTCCATTGTTTGATTCAAATAAATGTTATATTTGTATTGAAACAAATTTTCCTTCAATATGAGTTGAAATTTGTTTCAATAGATGAACATAGATTCAAATCAAAGAAATGTTAGCGTTGTATTGAGAAATCCATTTTGCCACCACAATATAATGATTCCATCAATCGAATACACCTGTATTTTGGAATAAATTTTATTCAGTCGGATCAGGCCAATAAGAGTGACCAAATTGATTTGGTTGAACAAAAAAAATCCTTTTTTCCGTGAATTTCACTAAAAACTAATATCAGTTTCGTAACAATATTTAGTGTTTATACTATCTGGTATATTATCATCATCATATTGATTGATATCAGGCCATCAACGGTTATTTAATTCATAGTACGCAAAATTCCGTCATACACCGAATGGGAATCCGAAGTTGCAGATGAACCTCCTCCTACGCTATATGAACTTCCAAACATTTCCAGCAAACTTTCTTGCAAACTATCAAATTACTGTATTTACTTTCCAGTTGAGCTACGGATCGTCTACGTTTGAAACTGTTGAATTTGTCTTCAATATCAAGCCAGGCCCTCTCCTAACACATAATAGACTTTTCAATTAGGTACTTTTATTTTATGATTGTTTCATCACCCACCTTTTGGTTAGGAGTTATCTCACTTGCAGACTCATTTCCAATAATATTTTTGCACTACGGACAGCTCTCCTTTACTGAAGTTTGTGCCTCTCATCTTGTATTTTGAGTAACTTCCGATATTTGCATTGTTGTAAAAATTCGAATGGATTTCGAAACCATAATCACTGTCATAGACATATCATTGGTGGAATTAGATTTCTGTCAAAAATATTTGCCAACAAAACTACAGTTTTCGAAATTGCCAACTTCAGTTGAAGTATCTCTGTGCTGTTATCATGGATCAACATCACCTCTAGATTTCTTTTGAAGTAATGAAATTACTTTAGTCAAAGTCACTTTGAACGCTTCATTATGAAGCAGTGCAGATGTCTCTTAGTGTTTTAACGTATCTTACACAAATCATTCAAAATTGTAAGTGATGAAAAACGTTTCGGTAGTTATTTTTTGTTGAAACTTTTATGCTCGTTCTCTTTGTTCTATGATTTTTCGAATGCAAGTTTCACGTATTCCCAAAATGACCGAGAAAAAAAAACATTTTTTATTTTCGTTACCTCAAATATCAGAATATTAAAGAGATAGGAATATATTGCCATGTGATATTGAAGGTTGCTGAAAATTAAGGAGAATTCGGGTGTGATATAGTCGTTAAAAAGCGACGAAGTAGGTGGATGAAGTTTACAAATTATTCCCACGTGGTAACGTATATGATGGTGTCTTCAAAAATTAAACATCTCGTGGCAAGGGTTCCATAGCATGTATTAATCCACTAACATGACTTCAGAACAAAGACACAATTCTTCTGACCGAACTTGGAAAACTAGGCTACTGATTGGAAATCAATTATGAATTTTCTGAAATCGACCGATTTGACAGATCG
This sequence comes from Gonioctena quinquepunctata, assembly GCA_018342105.1. Taxonomy (NCBI): domain Eukaryota; kingdom Metazoa; phylum Arthropoda; class Insecta; order Coleoptera; family Chrysomelidae; genus Gonioctena; species Gonioctena quinquepunctata. Next base: position 371,474 of record JAFIRS010000977.1, on the reverse strand, counting down.
ATAGATTTGATGGAGAAGTTTTGGAAAATCGAAGACCCACCTCAGCCCAGGACATTTTCAACCGAAGAACAAAAATGGGAATCTCAGTCTTTCAAAATCACTGAACGAGATGGAATGGGACGTTTCATGGTGAGTTTAACCATAGAAAGAGAGTTTGTATTTTTCCGAAATTCTCTAGTGCATGCAATAAAAACACTTCATTCAGTTAGGGGTAAATTTTTCAAGAGGTCAATTTGAAAATAGAATTCAACGATCTAGAGAAAATATGAAACATTGGGATACATGATAAAAATAAGTATAAGAAATTATCATTCGGAATGAATCATTTGATCTTTCCCATCTTTCATAGATGGGCCAGCAGCATAACAAAATAACGTGTTTTTGATGGATTTTGTAAATCAATTGACAGTATGTTTGAAGGTTGTAGACGATGGATCCAAAAGGTTCTCACGACGTTTCGAATGCTTGTATCTGCAATCGTCTTCAGGTGAATACTGACAAGCTTAGGTGCTACTTTATTCATATATCTGTCGGTACAATAGTGCGTGTAATTCGGTCATGTGTAGTGGTGCGTGTGATTTCGTGTGGTGTGGTGGTGCGTAAAATTTCGCGCCACTGTTGTCGGTCAGGAAGAGCAATGAATGGTTTCCATACGTTCTTGATATCTTACGCTTGGTTGGCTAAAGGCGTCAATGGCTCCGATATAGGTGGCCTCTTTGAACTTTCGTTTGGAACACTCGCGTCATCCCATAGAATTCGATGATGCTCAGTCCAGGCGTGGTCAGCAATTTCCGATTTTGAAGTTTCTTCGCGTTGAGTCCACTTCTTGTACCCATCAGAACTTACCTCTTTGTCTCTCCAATGTAGGAATTTTCGCATTCACATGGAACTTCATGAATACAATACTTACTGATTTCATTTCTGTTGTCAGGTTTGGTCTTGGTAACGGAACTCCGTACAGTACTGCCGGATTGCAAACAGCTCTTGATGATGAAATTGTTTTCGATCCTTCTGATCCTTCCAGGTGTTCCTTGGGGTATCAATTCCGGTGGAGGTTCTTTTTGATGTGGTTCAATTCGACATCTAGTGACTCTTTCTACCAATTAGCTATACGGGAGGCAGAACATAAACCAAAGCTGTGGTTGGGGTACGTGGATGACACTCCGATTATGTGGAATCACGGAGATAAACATCTCCAGGATTCCTCCTCAAGAATTAACAGTCTCAAGAATTCGATCAAATTCACGATAGAAGTGGAAACCAACAGTGCCTTACCTTTTCTCCATGTAGACGTTGAGAGAATAATTAATAACATCCGCACCCCTGTCTATAGGAAGCAGACATATACGGGTCAGTATCTCAACTACAGTTTCAACCATCCTAGTTCGACAAAGAGAGGGATCGTGAGAACAACGGTAGGAAGAGCGAAGCACATATGCAACGACGAGAAGTCACTAGATGGCGAATTAAACCACAGTAGAGAGAACCTTCACCGGAATGAATACCCCAAGAAACTCCTAAGAGATGTATTGAAACAACTTCAGAGACCGAAGACAACAGACAATAACAAAACACAGTGATTTGCCTTTCGTACATCAGAGATGTCTCCGAGAAGATCAGAAGGTTGGAAACAAGTTCAACATCGAAAGCTGCTTCCAATCCTGCGATACTCTACGGAGTTTTCTTGCCAAGAACAAACCTGACATCAAAAATGAAATCAGTAAGTATTGTATTTATTAAATTTCATGTGAATGCAGAGATTCTTACATTAGAGAGACACAGAGGCCCTTATCGGTGAGAGTGGATGAGCACAAGGAATGGACTCAACGCGGAGAAACACCAGAATCGGGAATTTCTGACCACGTCTGGACTGAGCACCATCGAATTCTCTGAGACGACGCAAGTGTTTCGCATAGAGGTGAAAGTTCAGAGAGGCCGTCTACATCGAAGCCAATAACTCCTTTGGTCAACAAGCGTTGAGATCAAGAACGTACGGAAACCACTAATTGCTTTTTCTGGTGGACTGTCCAGGCGCGAAACTTCACGCATGAAAACGTTGCAAATCATCCAAGAGATGGACGTCCAAAACTAGAGTTATCGATTGACAGTATATACCTACTTTAAATTCTTTCAAGATTTTGTCAAAATAATTTTGCAATGCCAGGAGATACTGAAAGAATGTACCGTCAATCAAGTCAAGATGACGAACGTGATCTGCATTGTATTGTCAGGTGTGAAAATGTTGAATAGCCTATTCAATATACTTTCGATACGGTGACATATAGAAGGGCTCTGGCATGATTTTCAGTAATTCGGAATGATAGAAACCGTTTGATTTTGTTGATTTGAGGAATAATTTATCATTGTACTTTCACTACTCGAGAATCGGGTTTTTGATTGATCAATGTGTCGTTTCCATATCATTCCATTTTCTGTTTTGATAATGTTAGTTCTTTGGCCTACAACTCTGTTCACCACCCCCGTACAATGAGGCATATTTGTTCTATAATCGCGGACCCACACCCGATCACTGGCCTTAAAATTGGTACTCCTGTTTTCTTGATGATACTTCTGCTGTTAGTTTTGATTACTCTCAACTACACTTTTTGTTGAAGGCAAAAGCAAATCAAATTTCGTGCGCATAGTACGTCCTATCAATAATTTCGCGGGGGTCTCCCCTGTAGTGGAGTGTGATGTATTCCTATAGTGAAATAAAAAACGGTTGCAGATCGAGTCTATCTCCAAAGTTTTGTTTTCAAACCGACCTTTATAGATTTTTCATGATCTTCACAGCGCTTTCAGCCAGTTTGTTATCATAGGGATGATATGGGGCACCTGTTGTGTGCTCAATACCACCTGATTAAAAAAAATCGTCCGATGTAAATATTTTCGCATTGTCGGTGCATATCTCGTAAGGAAGACCAAATTTACAAAAAACTTTCATTGTGCTAGTTATTTCTACGCATTCTATCCATTTAGACGTGGCATCCTCAATCACTAAAAGGGTTCAGTTTTGAAATTGCCGCAAAATCTCACTCCGCCCCCTTCTTTTGAAACCGAAACGATGGGTGTGGCCCATTCTGAAAATTCAATTGGTACCGGAACCTTATTATCGACTAAGCGCTCTATTTCCGCTTCAATTTTTGGTTTCAGAGCGAATGGAACGGGTCCATGCTTACAGAATTTTAGTACTGAGTTTTCTTTGAGATGTAACGAAACTTAAAATTCGTTGAATGTCCCTATCTTACTTTCAATAATGTCTGCATTTTCCGGTAGGAAAACATCGATCGTGACCGAAGAACCTATATGAATAAAAATTTTGTATCAACAATATTTTCACGATTTTCATTCAGTTTATATATTCCTCAATCAAGCATTTTTAGTCCATTCCTTCTGATGAGTGGGGGGCCTCCATGTTTGATCACATAAGTTTTCAAAATATAATCTTTATTTTCGAAGTTTATTTCCAAATTCACGTAACCCAAAGGTTCAAATGTGAATCCGTCATAATATATCAGTGCCAGGTCATTGGTTGAGAGCTTTTTATTCGAAAAATGTTTAATATATATTTTTTCAGATATTTTGCAGAGTGAGCGAATCCTGAATCGGCCTCGAAACTCATTGGAATGCCTTCAATTCTTAAATTTATAAATGTGGGTTTAACATTACCCATATAGTCACTGACCTCATTGTAAAATTCTGTTGAATTTAAAATCGAATCATCCTCATACGTTTCTGCCAAATTGAAAATTGAGTCATCCTCATACGTTTCTGCCAAATTGAAAATTGAATTATCCTCATACGTTTCTGCCTCTTCCAAAAAGTTATGGTGAACCTTCCTGCATCTAGGAGCCGAGTGCCATTTTTTGCCGCATTTGTAACAGCTACAATTTTTGTATGCGCAATCGCACGTTGAATGATCATTCCTGCCGCACACAGAGCCCTCGGATTGTTTTAGAAAATTGTTATTTTGGCTTACCGAATAACTGCGCCCTCCTTCCTTACCAACATGATTGGATAATCTGCTACTTGTTGTAGCACTGCTACCCCCGCGTCGCTGACGCTGGAAGTGAACTGGTTCTTGTTTGATGGTGACTCCTGAACTTTCTCTTGTGGTTTGTTCCCTCATGTTGGACTCCTTCGAGAGAGCAGTCTTCAGTAATTTGGGCGAAGTCAGCGTCGTTTTCGAAGCATCCTCTCCAAATAGTCGATCCATTATTTTCTCTTCATTAATGCTAATGACAAAAACATCTCCCATAACCGTATTGAGTTTCGTCACCAAATTTGCACTTGGACGCTAGGTGTTTTACTCGCGCCTCCCATTCTGCCACGCCTTCATTTGTCTTGCGCCTAGCTGTATAAAACTGAGGCGTTCAACGAAATACGATTTCACGGGCGTCAAATGTTCGCTTAATAACAGAATCAAATCGTCGTACGATTCATTTTCTGGTATATCGATTTATTTTCTGGTATAAATTGCGCACCAGCACATAACATTCTTCGGTTGAGGTGTTCAATAACATTGCTTTTTTACGATCCGAATCCGTGATCTTATTAGCGATGAAGAATTGTTTGATTCTTCCCTTAAACACTGAAAAGTCCGAAGTTTAAGGATTGAACGTTGATAGAGTCCCCAAGAGTCCTACACTTTCCGCCATTTTATATTTCGCTCGAAAAACTGGGTACTTTTTTCACTTTTACCGACTTCAGCTCCTCAATATGATACACGTGATTAAAAAAACACTTCGTCGCCAATGTTATGTTTGCACTATTAACATGAATAGGAAAGTTCAGGATATTATAATTATAATAATAAAACAGAGACGTTCGGATTTAGTGTTTATTCCATACTGCTCGTTCCATACATGCTACTTCACGGGAACATCAATGATCTGAAAAGTGTCGGTGTTTTAACATCTCTCATGTGTTCGGTCGCAGTAGGCGGGGATTTTCTTATATTGTTCACTGCATACATTACATTTTGTATTATATCTCTGGAGTAATTCTCTTTATTATATAGTAGACTCATTTCAAAATGATGATTACGAGATATCAGTTCGTTTGTTAGACGATTATTGACCACCAGCATTAGTGAGGCGAGTATCAGTGGTTGCCTATCGATAAGTTCCAGGAAACTGGTCGTAGGCGTAACTGACTGACGTCATAACCTCAAAACAGCTAATGGAGACTATAGGTATTGTCATTAAATATACTCTGTCCTTTTCCTTCTCAATAGATTGAAAAAAGTTATCCGAATATGGAAAGGAAGGTTGAGGTTAATTTGAATTAACCAAGGAATTTGGATATCCGGAGTGAGAGAATTGAAGTGAAGGAGATTTCCGGAAAAAGGTTCTTTTTTCGCTGTGAAAGTGATGGCGAGGCCCCAACCATATAGTTTTCCTCTTCTGATAGTAGTTTGGAGAAAAGTGTAGATTCAAATACAGTTTCCAGTGGTTGTGATTCAATCCGTTATCGTATTCTTGATGGTTACTATATGAATGCGATTACACCTCCCACGAGATTGGGAATGATTATGGTTCCGCACGAGATTTACACTACGAGTTACTGATGGAGAATGACACAAGCCAACTTTGATAATTAATGGATTCAAAGTGTAAATTTCTCTATATATTTGAAACACCATCCTTCAAATGAAGGTAAGAATTCATCCAATCACAGAAATATTTTATTGTAAAGATTTCAATATTTCATTGGTATGAACTCCCATTGTTTCTTCAACCTCTAGCAATTTCGATTATAAGCTCGGTTACTTTGTTATACAGTATGATCAAGGAAATTTATACAAATTTTGGTAAGCAAGTCAGAGGTACGAAACCAGGAAGTACAGACAAATTATATATTGGTCAGGTACAAATCGTATAAATATTATAGGGTTCTTGGTCCCTGAATCTTGGTTCTTGGTTCCTGGTAACGGTTAATTGATAATGGTACCTACAGGCAAATTGATTCATGGTTCAGGACTAGGAGGAGATCACATATAGACGACTCGAAAAGCTGATTTGCTGTGTTCCGGTGGACATCCAGACTAGTATCACTGTCGTTGTATACTTATTACTACCACAGGATTGTTGAGGTCAGAGTGTTCTGGAATATTTTTTGTAACTCGTTTTGAGTTGAAGTGCTTGTACACATTACGTTGTTGGTACAAATTGCGTTGTTGATTTTCAATTCCATTGTCTATTTACATTGTGTATGGATTTATTCACTGAAAATTGGATTCAACTTCATTGTGTTGATTTTCTTCAAAGGTATGCACATAAATGATAATGCAACAGTGTGTAATATTTCAAAGTTGGGAAATACTCATATTTTTGTTGTCACAGTTTTCTACGGAAGTACAGAGACCTATATTACATAACTGTGCTTATTGATAAACCTTCTCAGCAATGTTAAATTGTATATATGATTGAAGTTCCGATACCGTCGTTTTTATAAAGTTGATGTTCCTATATCAACTTTATTTTAAATTCGAGGAAATTTCTGTATCGATACTATACTTCGAAACGTAACCCACTGGTTGTACAGTGGAGAAAGTATCGAAAACCTGTTTTTCTCTTGAATATCTATATGTGATTTTTATAATGTGGGATACCACATTATTGTGATAATTGAAAATACATTGGATATTATGAGCAAACAGAGTTTGATTTCTAAATGAACCCACCCTCAGAGTATTTTTCAAATCATCTATAATTTATGTATACGTTTTAATCTACAAGTTCTCAGTTGTAGTAGATTATTTTTCTAGTTTTATTTTCAACTAAGGAAAATCGTCACAAAATAATAATATTTAACATCCGACCATATGAATCTATTAGGGCCAGTTCCCACACGAGTCCTCTGTTCTGAGTAAATTTGCTGAGGCAAACTGAAGTAACATCTTGTCGCTATATAAATAATGGCCACATAAACCACATTGTTGATTTGTTGGATGACATGAACATAAAATCAGATGTGGAATCATTTGCGACTGAAAGATAAACTTTAGTCACTGTATTCTATCGTTCAATGTCCAGCGTGGCTTCAGACGGGGAAGTAGTATTACAAAAAATTACTTTATCATTGTCGTTGATTTTTCAATTTCCAGAAAAAACATTCTATTCAAAATTCAACTAAGAATATTTCCCTTCTCAAATAAATATTGTCTTTTTTTATTTATAGGATGAACAGTAAACTAGCGATTTGAGGAATTGAATATTCCACCACTTTTTACTTGAAGACATATAACCACTATCTCCACTACTGTTGCTTCATAGTTAATTTTCATGATAAAACTCAGCAAATGTTCTAGAAATATGTCAATCTTCTCAGAAACCGCGCAGAAGACTGATTGGGATGTTTTGAATATGTTGGCATGGGGATGTTTTTTTGAGACGCAATATGCACTGAAGGATGTACTGTATTTGTTCTTCTGTGGCATTTTTTTGTATGCCTACTGGGAGATATTGGCGAAATCAAAAGGATGTTAACGTGTGGATGTTCTCTATAGACATAACATAGTTCGCCTTCAGAGGTTCATCCCAGATATTGAATATACATTTATTGTCCAGTTTCATAATGATTCTTGGCATTTTTTTCTAATCACTTGATCATTTCACACAACAAAAAGTAAAAAATTCAATGTGAATTTAATCTTAGGATATTTATATTTTGCGACCCCTCACTACCAACTATTTTTTTCCTTTTAATACCCTTACCTCCTATTCCAGACAGGACAGAAAAAAACTTTCCTATATTTTCATAAGCAAAAGAAACCAATATTATTAATTATAATAAAAACCAATGTCCAAATGACCTATCCACTAATTTTTTGCTAGCATTCTGAAATTCCCGCCATGTTACAATTCGGCAATTCAGTGTGGTACACCTGATAAACCTCGCAGAACGACACTGGACGGTATGGCATATGGACATGGAATACTCTGAAGCGTTGGTTAAAGTTTTTGTTAACCGAGAAAAAAGTGGAAAGTGATAAGTGTTCGAAGTGTAGTGAACATTACCAATTATAAAATATTTTTTTTCATATCACCGAATGAGTAAATGAAGTAAGTATTACATGAAATAAATGTAACATAATATAACCTCAAAAGCATACAATATGTATTTTTCAATAGGGTGTTCGAATCTGTGATGACATGGTCTAACTGTATCATTGAAGATTATTGAAGAAAACGACCTGGTTTCTATATACATTTTTTCATTAGGATCTTTGTTAGTCTTCAGATTATGGGGAGTTGAAAGATAAAAAACAATCCATAATTTTTTTCCAACAGACTTATGCGAACTGAAATGAATTGACTCTTCAAAATTTTTAAAAACCGAAGAATCACTGTGAAAATGAATATTTTTCTGAATATAATTTCAACTGAATCTTCCATTCTGGACATACAACTGAAATTATATATGAAAAAATATTTAATCATATTGCAATTATCTTCAAAATTGGTAGTTAGTGTTATTCACATCAAAACTCTTTCATGAGATTTAATCTCAATATGAAAGCCTTGGGAGTTATAAAAAACGGTATTTTCATTTTTCAATGTCAAAACTAGCATCCTAACAGAATTAATGGAGAAGTTTCACTCAAAATGTGTCAAGTTCGTTTTTTCAAGAAGAATCTCCATTTAGATTACATGATAAACTTCCCAAAAGAGAGTAAAGTGGTATAGCAATTGAAAAAAGACTTCATTTCAAATAGAATGTGACACCTTCGAATATCCAAATGAATAACAAAAGTCTTCAGAAAGTGATCCCTGAAAAAATGTTTGATATACCACGACACAATGTGCGCAAAACGTTTTGGGAATGTGTCTATGAAAAGGCTATCAAAAAAACTTATGACAAGTTCTTTTCGTGACATCCCAGGGACATTCTGAAAAGCGACACCTGTAGCGGACATTGGCTATTCCATAAAATGTCTATTCATATAGAAACATAACTTCGCAGTGGATGTTCAATGTCTCAAAATCTCGTACTTTCAAAATTTCTGAGATGTTATTATGCTCGCTGGGATAGCTTCATGTATATTCAAAAGTTAACAATATCGGACTAATTCGTTTTCAAAATTGTATTTTGATATTTTTAGGGGTCCGGGTCTTTGGAGTAGACACAATCCCTCCAGCCAGAGCAAGATTAGCGTAAATGATTTGATTTCTAACTAGTTTCAGTGGCTCACGCCACGCCACTGGCATATTCTGGGAAATCTTTGACACCTAATATATCAAATTTCCTGAGTTCTTATATTGTTTCGATATTGTTTGCCGATAAAACTGCTCTTGGAAATGAATCCATGCGAATTTTCCGCTGAATGAGAAGAAAAAAACCTCATGGTTTTAATTCCGTGCCATTGGACACACACAACGATTTTTCTCCAGCGTGGAATTGATGGTGGTTGAAATGAAGTAGTGAAACAAAAACACTTTCTGTAGAACAATCCATCAGCGTGGACAGTGTTGTTCCCAAACACAGTCCATTTCTTCGTGTAATGATTAAATTCTTTCAAGTCATTTATTTTCCTTCTTTGTCAAGCAGCGACTATGTGAATCCCCTATCCCCTTCCGCCATAATATGCAAATGGATCAATTTAACGCAATTGAGATACAATGGAGTGTGCGATGAAAATTCATTTGTATTGCTATTCCAGTAACGGTAAAAATACGATATTGGTTCAATCAGAAAAAAGTTTTGTATTTAAATTTGAAAAAGATCCTCAATTTGTTTTCCTCCAGGGATGTATTCGATGCCAAAAGTCACTTAAGCCGATATGCATTTTTGATTGCAAGAATCATTGGTTTTTCAAACCTAACTATTACTCAAATACAGGTGTTTCTGAAACTATTGAATTCGTAATTTCCCTTGTGAGATGAAATATCGAATATAAAATAAAAACAATTATTTATAATATTTATGAAATATATTATACAACTCCATATTCCTACTTTTATTATGATGATAAAGAATATCAATATTCCTACCCAACTATCGCCCGAATTATTCAGAATACTCTCGAAATGCCATATTTTTTGTCGGAAATCATTCGCACTTGGAGTAGTATGAATTAAATAGATAGATAGACAGATTTATTCATCCTTTGAGCTACATTATATAAATGGGACGGGTCAAATTTCTGAGGAACATATGAAATGTATGAAATAATTAATCGAGTTACTATGAAATGAAAAAATAAATAAAAATAAACGACATGAAAACACATTAAGAGGTCAAGTCAGTTGAACTTACACATATGAATATCAGTACCGCATAAAATGTGATATATGTTGTGGAACAAACCATACATGATAATATAGATAAAAATAAAATAAATAATATATTAAAATATATTGAAATAAATTCGTCACAATGAAAGTGATCGGCATACCAACCTCAAGTGGAATTATCACTGTTAAAACATTTTTCTGTTAGGAATGTTTCAACTGTTTTTTAAAAACTGGGATGACAGTGCATTTATATCGCTTGGCAACATGTTATAGAGGCGGATACTCACAAACATAGGAGACTCTTTATACTCTGCATGATGGTGTTTTGGGGTAGTAAGGATGTTGTTATTCCTGCTATGATAATTATGGATTTTTGATCTCGACTCTAGTTGTCTTCTATTTTCATGGATATACGTCAATGTTTTCAAAATTAACATACATGCAACAGTTAGTATTTTATGTTGATGAAAAATCTATCTACATGACGTTTTGTATTCTAGATTGAAGATCAGTCTCAGCAATGATTTCTGTTTTATGAAAATTATGTCTATTTCAGTAGGTAATCCCCAAACAGCAATGTTGTAGTAAATAATTGAATGACAGTTGTCAAAATAACTGATATCAGTTATTTATTAAATTCATTCTTCAGGATTCAATCAGATATTACGATTGATTCAGCTTCTTAGATATGAACTATATATCTCGCCAAGTGGAATGTGAATCAATTATTTTCTTAAGAATTTTATGAGCTCGTTATTACTGAGGATTCATTCGGAAAAAGAAATTCAAATCATGCAGGCTACGAAATGAATTTGCAAATTCCATACAGACTGTTTTCCTCGGGTTGAATATCAATCTATTCCTATAACACCACTCATCAAATTCATGCAGGACTGAGTTGATGAGGTTATTCATTTCTTCTGATGTTTCAGTTTCCACTAATCACAAACTAATGAGGTCTCACGAATGTATGCTTCAAGAAGAATTCGTGAAAATGAAATTCATGAATTTACACTGACAATAATTGGTTACTATAGCGTTTAGAATCATTGTTTAATTCGAATTCAATGTTAATAAAAATGATTCCAAAAATTGTAGGTTAGGTTAGATTTCAAGTATCTCACGGCCCTCCACTGCGACCCGTGAGAATCTATTATGGCTCACACCAATTCACATTCCATCAAATTAGTCCAGCTTCTTTACAAAGCCGATTAGTTTACCTGGTGAATTATTCTTCAGATCCGATGGCAAGAGTGAGGCTCTGCCAAACACCGAAAACCTGATTCTATCCGCAGCGGGACAGGCACAAAGTATGTGCTCTGCTGTTTCGTCATCTTCAAGACAAAGACGGCATGCCGGATTTTCCGTCAGTCCTAGTCTGACATGTATGGTGATTCAGACGACATTGGCCAGTAAGCAGGCCTATTAGAAGTAACGCCAGGAAACGGATACTTCCCTTGCAAAAGTGTAACTGCACAATTGTAATGAATGGACTATAGAAACTCATTTTGTAATTCTAGTACATATGAAAAAATCCACTGAATTTCTAAATCTGTCTTATTTTTCGGGTTATTTATGAAAAATTGGTGAGAGAATGAGTGATTCCGTCATTCATCAAATTCTGTTATGCAGATTTGAGCCTTGGAACAATTGTTTGGAACAACTTTTTAAGAGATTCCGAAACAACAAACTGAAATCCAAGTAACATCCTAATTTTGGCCTCTAATACCAAAATAAATTATAAAATTTGCATTTTTCCTTTTTTCAATTTTCCGAAAAATTCACACACTGTTAGATCTTTGATTTCCAATTTAATAGGCTGCCATTCCTATTAATAAATTGAATATCAATCTGACAAAACTTCGAGTCATATTGTGTGAAATTCTAGTTTACAATCGTGAAATTAGTGTGCATTTAAGTGGAAAAATCGTAATAATAGGGTCATCGCTGATGGGTTCCGTCGAAGCAGAGAAGTAGCTGCAGAATTTGACCGAGGACATCCTACACTTGTTGCTATTTTTCAACATGAATATCTCCCAAGCGAATATCTTGAACAATAGATAGTGATTAAATATAATTTTTCAGTCTCAGGTGATTCCACATCTGATTTTATGAAGCAATTCAAAACTGATCATTGGAGACATAAATATTAACTTGATTTGTTTGGAAATATAAACAGAATGATTATAAAATCAGACGTGGATTCAACTGCGTCTGAAAGATAAACCTTTGTCACGATCTTCCTCAATATTATGCATGAACATGGCTATGTCTCATTGATTAATAAGAAACACGCATATAGGTGATAGTAAATCATTATTGATCACATATTTATAAACATAAAAAGTTATTTAATAGATCCACATTCTGGAACAAACAAATAAAATAAAAATAAATATTCAAAATATTACATAAATTATGAAATCAAAAAAATTAATTGTGTAATGGAAATTGGCCAGAGCTACATTACGATTAATGATATGATATAATTGTTTACAGAAAAGCTACAAAATCATATAATAACAAGAGTACTATAGTTAAAACCAAATGAAACCTAGTCAAGAGAAACCCTCGGATTACAGATGGATAGTCAAACAGTTAACTGAAAAAATTATCTATTCAAAAAGGTACAAAAAAATATCACAATTCTCAATGAATTCAAACAATATAGTAATACCGTGCATGCTCTCTTTGAAAAAAAAGATTACTATAGGATATAAGATTGCTAGAAATCAGGATTGCCCAAAACACATGTGGCAATACGTTAAAAAAGTTCAAGGCTACAAGGCTATCAGGGAAATCAAAATAGAAATTTCAGAACTATGATTGCGAAAATGTAACAGATACTTCACGGAAATTGGTACTGAAATAAAATAAAAACTAATCAGAAATTAAAACAGTAAGGGTTGAAAACTCTATCTATCTCTCTGATATAGAAGAACTAGAGGCCAGGAAAATGATAATGGAATCGAAAACGAATAAGGCTTATAGATGATATTAATGTAGAAATAATGAAAAAATGTTGTGAACATTTGGCAAGACCAATAACATTTATTGCTTACAAAGTTATACAAACGGGTAACTTTCCGAAATCATTCAAAATCGCTGTAATCAAATCCTTATTTAAATCTGGGGATAGGACCGCAATATCTAACTTCCAACTACTACTTCCAACCCTAAGTTAAGTTCTAGAAAAATTGATCAAAACTAGACCACTAGATATTAGACTATCTCAAAAAATACCAACTTATCTTGAACCGACAATATGGATTTATGGAGTGGAGATCGACACAGGATGCAATTGCAGATTCAAGAGCGAAATTATATACGGCTATGGACTCTGCAATTTGCATCCATATCGACCCCGCAAAAGCCTTCGACACGGTCAGCCATCCAGACCTACTAGATACTCTAGGAAACAATGGATTCAGGGCACTGCTTATGCACTATTGGAAAGTTATTTGAAAGACAGAGAACAATGTGTCAAAGTCATTGATACTAAAAGTAATACGGGAAAAGTTCTTCCCGATGTCTCGCAAGAAACAGTTTTTGGCCCTATTCTTTTTTTGATCCGTTTGAACGAAATATTGGACTAACCTGTCGAAGGGGAAATAAGTAGTTTTTCTGACGATGCTGTCATCTTTCTCAGATACGTTTCTTGGGCTAACCTGAAAGAAAAAATTACAAGATAATTTCCCGTGATATAAGATTTCTTCAACAATAAACTACTCACAATGAATCTGAAAAAAACAATTCACCTTCCCTTCACAAGTAATAAATTGAACCTACTTAAATACAACATAATGAAAACAGACTAAGAATCTCATCAAGTTCATCCGTCAGGTTTTCAGGAATCCATCTCGATCCTAACCTGGAATGAGAGACTCATGTAGAAAATATCTTGAATAAATTGACGTACTAGCTGAGCAAATTCAAATATATGAAAGATTTCTTGAAATAAATCATTTTAAAATTATTCTTGCTTTGATACATACTCACTTTTTTTTTTTAATTATTTCAGTCGCATCAACCACTGGGGTTATTAGCGGTGGAAAATTACAAGTTAGGAAATCAACAATGAAAACTTACAAAACAACAGTAACATACAATATCACATACGGTTAGAAATACCTATTGTATTGAGGAATGATATCAGAGAGTTTCACTTAAAATGTCCTTCAGTGTTTCAGGAATTTGGTGATTTATTCTCTCTTGTTAGTGAAGTGAGCAAACACAGAAAATGTGCTTTATTGTTAATCAAGCTTCACAAATTTTGCAGGTGAGTTGTGAGGAGCATGTCAAAGCATTCATGGGTTAACCTAGTGTGATCACTTGATGTTTTATCTTTTTTGGAGTAATTTTGTGAGGGAGTATACTCTTCTCCACTGCGGATAGCTTGGTGTCAGTGATATACCATTCGGCTTGCCATGTTTCGAATTGGATCTCTTTCAGGAAGGGTTTGATGTCGGTGTGAACAACGGTCGTAGTAGTTGGTGCGTCGCCATAGATAGCTGCTCTAGCCAGACAATCAGCTCTCTCATTCCATCTGATCCCCGTGTGCGAGGGTACCCACATCAGTTTCAGGGTGATTTCATTTTCGTAGGCTTCCCAGAGTTCCTGTTTTATTGAAATGAGTATTGGGTGGGTGGGATAGATTTCCGGCAATACATTGAGCGTACTCAGAGAGTCGGTGATGATGATGCATCGTTTTATTTTTTTTGTGTTAGAGTACTCCATCGCTTCCCATACTGCATATAGTTCTCCTGTATAAACTGTGGTAATATGTGGTAGTTTGAATGCTGCATTGTGGTCTTTTGAGGTGAATGCTGAGCCGACACCTCCTTTAGTTTTGAAAGCATCTGTATATATGCAGGTGTGATTTTTTTTTTTTTTTTATGTTCTGGTTCCCACGGAAAGGGATATCCTGTAATGTTCAGAGAACATCGTGGGAACCAAGGGAAAGAAGGTAGGAGTTGGTGTTCTTCTTAAATTTCTGGAGGTTGTATTCCTCGGGGAACACCTCCCTAGGCAATGAGTTCCAAAGCCTCGCTGTTCGTTGGATGAACGAGTCTTTGAAAAGTGATGTTCTGCAGGTCTCCAAAGTGACCACGAAGGGGTGTGATGACTGAACTTGACGGGTTAGTCTCGAAGAGACTGCCAAAGCAGGAACGATTGTTGATATTTCAGACGAGCATCGCCCATGAAAATATCTATAAAATAGAGACAAATCGCCAACTTTTCTACGCATCTAACTGGTTATAAAACACATTAGTTATCAACTGAGCATTCATTTCACTTTTGTTCAAGAAGGTGAGGCTAGTGTCACATATCGGAGGAGGGATTACCCAGGGTGTTGCCGGTAATAATATACATTTCTGGAAAAGTGGACATACTCACTTGATGTATGGGATGCTTGGGGTGTTACAAACTTCTATCTAAAACGACTAAAGAAAATTTAACATAACTTTGGCACGTCCCTGCCTATTTGGGGATTCTATTGGTTCCGGCCTGGCAAAATATTCCATTTTCATGTCAGAAAATCAATATACATACCCAAAGCTACTGGAATTCACGTCAACATCATGCATAAAATATAACGGAGTTTTTCTATATCTTATAAAAAGGGTGACAAGCTCCGGTGAAGATTTTTGTAAAAGACGGAAAAGAAACCAAAATCGCGATTAGAAAAACCACGTCATTTTTTATAACAGGCCTTCAATATCCTTGAGATTGCCAGTCCAGGTCTGTAGTTGAAGCTGATTAAAAGGAGGAGGAATTAAGTGATATTTGTGGCGAAAACGGTGCCTAAAAATGACCTCTTAAAGAAGGAGAAAGTCAATATTTCTGGAAAACGGTTTTTCTTTCGGATTCGGGTTCAGGAGGCGAAAACACGTAAGAAAAGTCAAACAGCTATTTTCAGAGAGCATGAGCACGACACCTCAACATTTACCTAACCTATCTTACTAATCGTTGCAGAAACTGGATCAGGATTTTCTTCGGTTGGACATTTACCAACAAAAAAATGTTAAGAGCAAACATATGAATATTATTTATATTTTTTAATCCACTGTCCTCGAGGTATGGATCCATTCATGACATCTAACCTTATCAATGTGAGCTTTTACGAATGGTATAAAAAACATTTTTTCCTCTGGATATCGATTATCCGAAGTACAGTTTGCAAACCTACAATGTTTTGATAGCATTGTGGTTATAAAAAAAATTACTTAATTAATAATAAATAATTCAACTGTATCACTTAAATAACACTTTCTCAAATGGAGAAGGTTTGATGTTTGTTCCTACCACAAGTGCTTCCTCTCGTGACAAATTTGCCACATCATTCTCAGGAAAAAGGCTCATTGTTTGGCAGATAAAATGGAAGGAAAGTAATTCGGTTCGGATTATACGTTCCAAGGGAATTATAGATGGATATATAGATAAATTTGACCAAGTTACAAGTAGTAAGTATTCGGAAAGTCATTCGAATACTGAAATATAACATATTTAAAAATATTTGTAATTGAAAGTGAAATATTATAGGTACTGTAAACAACATATAACTATGATAAATCATAATATTGGTCCATATTAACCAAAGCAGTGTTTACAGATATCAAAAACTCTCTTTCAATCATTGTATTTACTCTTCACTAATATCGTCAAAGCATTGAAGAGTTTACTTATTTCCGATAAGAGATAATTACCTCTAAGTCTGGGAAAAACATTCCGACCAAACACCCAACAGCCTTTTACCGCACAAAAGTAAATTCGTCGAGAGAACATCGCTCAGACGAGTAGCACAGCTTGTGTTTGAGTTTGAATGGAAAATTGGCACACTCCTGGCAGGTCTGATCCCAGCGTGATAGATTCCTGACGGCCAGTGAAGTGTTTGTCGAACATTGAAGGGATGAAAGGTCCTGACGCGGGTGAAGCAATTAGTTCTTATTAGAGCGAAATCCCCTGGGCCGCTTTTCCCATATCCGCAACTCCACCGCCATGTGTTTACATTTAATCAGCAGGGTTAGTAGTTGGGGTTTCTCAGACCTATCTTGAGAAAACGAATATTTTATCTCGAACTAGGTCATTGATCGCTCTCCAATATTTGATTCAACGACTCAATGATAAATCAGATCATGGATAGATAAACAGAACCTCACTTTTCGTGAATGTAAAATTTTCTGTTATTGTTCAAAGTAAAGTGAAATAGCGTTCTTCGAATGTGCAATTGGTTATTTGTGAAATAATTCTGGACCGGAAATACACTATGAAAGTTTTTATACCTGGTTGGAACTGTTGGTGTTCAAACTATACCATAAAAACAGGAAGTCTCCTCTCTTCATTCGCTGTAAGGACTGCAAAACCAGTATCAGGAACGATATAGATGTGGAAATCAGCATCAGGATTTGTGGTTATATTATATCATTAAGGTAATATTTGTTTTTGTTTCCCAAATGATGGAATTATACCATTTTCTTATTAATAAAATTTGTGCGTGCTATCTGCTTGGAAATATTTTTTCATCTTCCTCGAACCTTTGTTTTTCTGTCGCTTAGATACATCTTTTTTCTGTTGTTTTCCTATTTGAATTTTTGAATTCGCGCACTGAATTGTCACTTTTCACTGTTTATATTTATCTTACTCAATTTATATATCGAGCTATTTTTCCATACTTATTACTATTTACAAATTCTAATAATAATTGCTTATGATACCCTCTCGTTACTATTCTCTCACAACTTCTAACTTTTCACCTGACCATCTATTCTCTGATTGGCTATCTTTCATAAAGACGTTTGCTGTTCTCTCATTGGCTACTTTTAGTTAGCTACAATTTCATGTACAGTGTGTTTCAAGTTTATAAATGTGTTGATTTCCTTTTATTCTTGCAAATTTTGTAAAATTTAGACTTTCAGTTGTCTTTTGAACAATTATGGGTTATGATAATTTCGACAGTGTATACAATTGATCGTTTCATCGTACTTTGACATTTTGTATCTATCCATATTATACAAAGGCTTATAAATAAATAGAACTTCAAAGTTATTCAAAAAAATCTCTTGGAACTAATAACTAATCAATAATTATTCTTTTTTGTGGTATTATTTCTTTTAAAATATTTAACTGGTTTTTCATAACATAACAATATATATATATATATATATATATATAAATATATATTTTCTCTAGTTTCTTGACCACATATATATTTTCTTTAATTTCTTAGAATAAAGGTCTGATTCAGTCTATTCATATAAGCCCCCTCAACTACGTTTCGACATGTTATTTGTCATCTTCAGGTTAAAAAATTATATTATAAGAATTCTGCGTTCGCATCGTACGAACGTTATTGTAGGTGTAGGTACCTACACCTACAATAACGTTCGTAGATATATATTTGTATATACATATATATATATATATATATATATATATATATATATATATATATACAGAGTGACCACTTTTTTAATGGGATTGTATTGGTAACTTTTAAACCATAAGAGTTAAAAGGTCGGTCAAATGGAGAAAAAGTTGCATTAATAGAAGCATTGTCAAGCAGTTCAAACAAATCGAGATTATCAGGGCCGGTTATTGAGATATCATAAGAAAAGTAAATTCTGTCATTTTGATTTTTCTTTTTTTCCCACTTTATTTCGAATATTATCGAAAAATGTCACGGAAGTTTTTTATTCGACAGTAAATTATCCTCAATTTGACATGATCAGATTTTGTATACAACGTTTCGTACGCTCTGGGCCACCCTCAACCTCATTTTTTTCAATACGGACCTGCATATTTTATTACACTTTACGGAATAACTTTTAACGCTGAATTCAACGATATATCATACAATGTCATTCAAAGTTGATTTTCAGGTGATTTTGACCCTTATCCAAATTTCTTTGGGTCGGATCTGTATTACATTTAGGTACCTTTAGTTTAATTAACAACATGCAATACATTTCGATAAGAAAATCAACTTACTCATCTTCAACTGAGTGGAACGTAACAGAATCAGAGCAAGAAACAAGTAATAATCATTTACAAATTTCAAGAGGTGAAAAACCTAATTCATAGTAATTAAACGAAACAATCATTTAATGAAAGAAAAATCGAATGATTATTCGAAAGTAAATGATGAACATTAATGAAGTAAGTGTTCGAAATGTCCACCATTTTGTAAAATGCACTTTGCGGTTCTGGAACCCATACTTCTTATACATTTGCTTATTTCGTCGCCTTGAATACCTTCCAATACATTCTCAATCTTCTCGCGAAGAATCTCTATTGTTGGGTTCGTAGTATCATAAATTTATTTTTGAGAAATCCCCACAAATAAAAATCCAGCGGATTCAAATCCGGAGATCTGGCAGGCCATGCTACTGGACCTCTTGTTCCAATCCATGAATCGTGAAAAGTTCGATTTAGATAGTCTGTGACTATTCTTGAGTTGTGTGAACCACATCCGTCTTGTTGGAACCATGGACTATTACGTCGATACCGTATAGGAAGATCATCCAACATTTCTTCTATAATTTCTACATATTTTGCTCCGGTTAGGTTGCCGTCAATGAAATAGGGTCCCAGTAATTTATTATTCAACGAACCGCACCATATGTTCAAAGGAAAACGATATTGATGTCTAACTTCCTGAATTAAGTGAGGATTTTTTGTGGCATAAAAATGTTTGTTCCTTCGATTGAACATGCCAGAATTTGTGAATGTCGTTTCGTCTCCCCAAATGATATTGTGCGCAAAATTGTTGTTATTCCGCACCTTCCGTTGAAACCAATTACAGAATTGCATCCTTCTCTCAGGATCATTGCGATATAGTTTTTGCACGGCTTGGTATTTATAGTCATGGTATCCGTGTCTCTTGACTATTTTATTAACAGCACTTTTTGTTCAATTGCATTCACTGGCCATAGTTCTCGATCCTATTCCTGGATTCATTCGAATTTGGGCCAGAACATTGATGTCATTGAAAGGCTCGTTTCGTCGTACATAAGGACTTCTAGGTTTGATGAATGAATTATGTGCAAGTAACGTTGTAGATAAACGTCGAAACATTTTAATATCTGGTGTTGTTCTTTCAGGATATAATTCACCATACCTTTGTTGTGCTTTGAACGAATTTCTATCTAGTTTTATGTACACTTCGTACATATCTCTCTTCTCTTCATTTGTGTATCTTACCATATCGAATAAGTTGAATTGAAATTACTCAGAAAAATATTTAATGACAAGTTCTAGTGATACAATAATAAACGAAGTGACAAATAATATGACATTTCTTGTTATGTTCTTTTTTATCCACGGCCTACTACTTGAAAATAATACATTCAATAAACCTTAGAAATGTGTGTATGTAAGAAAAAACAAGTCTATCAACGATATCAATGTTCTGACCCAAATTCAATTGAACCCAGAAAAAAAATTGAGAACTGTGGCCAGTGAATGCAATTTATCAAAAACTGCTGTTAATAAAATAGTCAAGAGACGCGAATACAATGATTTTAAATTTGAATACCAAGCCTTGCAAAAATTGTATCGTCATGATCTCAAAATGAAGTTAGATTCTGTAATTTGTTTCAACGGAACAAATGACAAATCCAACAATAATGATTCCTCGCGAGAAGATTGAGAATGTATTGGAAGGTATTCAAGGAGACGAAATAAGCAAATGTATAAGAAGTATGGGTTCCAGATCCGCAAAGTGCATTTTACAAAATGGTGGACATTTCGAACACTTACTTCATTAATGTTCATCATTTACTTTCGAATAATCATTTGATTTTTCTTTCATTAAATCCTAGTTTCGTTTAATTATTATGAATTAGGTTTTTCACCTCTTGAAATTTGTAAATAATTAATACTTGTTTCTTGCTTTGATTCTGTTACGTTCCATTCAATTGAAGATGAGTAAGTTGATTTTCTTATCGAAGTGTATCGCATGTTGTTAATTAAACTAAAGGTACCTAAATGTAATACAGATCCGAGCCAAAGAAATTTGGATAAGGGTCAAAATCACCTGAAAATCAACTTTGAATGACATTGTATGATATATCGTTGAATTTAGCGTTAAAAGTTATTCCGAAAAGTGTCATGAAATATGCAGGTCCGTATTGAAAAAAATGAGGTTGAGGGTGGCCCAGAGCGTACGAAACGTTGGATACAAAATCTGATTATGTCAAAATGAGGATAATCCACTGTCGAATAAAAAACTCCCGTGACATTTTTTGATAATATTCGAAATAAAGTGGGAAAAAAAGAAAAATCAAAATGACAGAATTTACTTTTCTTGTGATATATCAATAACCGGCCCTGATAATCTCGATTTGTTTGAACTGCTTGACAATGCTTCTATGAATGCAACTTTTTCTCCATTTGACCGACCTTCTTACTCTTATGGTTTGAAAGTTACCAATACAATCCCATTAAAAAAGTGGCCACTCTGTATATATATATATATATATACTCTGTATATATATATATATATATATATATATATATATATATATATATATATATATATTTGATTTCGATTATTTGAAGAATATGAATTTTTCCTGTTTCTGGTCTTTGACCGAAACCAGGTATGAGGTAAATGAGAAAGATGAGGTAAAACATGTTAACTAGTTTTATAGTAAAAATTATTTTGCTGAAATCTTATATTTTAACATTATATCAAGAGTTTAAAGTTCATTCATTGCAGTTATTGCATATGAAATAAATTTTCAAGGCTGTTTACTACGAGTTGTCGTCAATGTATATTGTAAAAAGTAAAATTTTCACTGCATATATTTTTTATTTATACATCACGTGTTTTCGATTTATTCTCTAATGTTGCCATTATTTTCATTCACAATATAATAAGAAATACGAGGGTGGAATAGTTATTCATAAAGTGAAGTGAATTATTATTTACAACGGATTACTCTAATGAATGTGTGTGAAAAAAAAAAGATCTTAATCAAGTGAAGTTTATCAAAGCACGTGGAATTAAAACATTGATGGAGTGTAGCAGAACTTTAGGTGATAACAAGCATAAACTATCAGAATGCAGATCAGAAATCAGAATTAATGGGAAGTGTGGAACAGCTTATTTACGTGCCAATCGAAACATGCTTTCAAATCCATCTGCCTCCAAACAATCAACACGTAGTGCACCCTCCAGTTGTGATTATAATTAGTTATGTTTATTGGTTAAATTTATTTCGCCACTCCAAAATTATTGGATCATGAGAAACTTCATAATGACTCACTAGGGAACCAACTATTAGTAGAGTTATTTGTTTGGTCCAATTTTTTTTTTGGTAGAAATGTCATCATTTATTAAAATTAAATTAAACAACTTGGAATATAAACGAGAACTTCACAATTACCAATAGGCTCATTTTATGGAAATTTTGTGGAATTTTTCTCCTTTGAGGGTCTAGATGATAAAATAATTTTTCAATTATTATTCAATGGTTTAAAGAAGAATTGCAACGGTTTCGAGGCCGTAATGGAACAGTTCTCACCGCGGAAATTTCCTCCTCTTCGAGATTTTTTTCATTTCTCAAGCGTTAATAGTTTTCGAATTATTTGCAAAACTACCCTTTTTGGAATTTGTAACTGACTATGACTTTTGCAATAGTTATGTGCGGGTTTGAAAGTTTCGCTTATTTTTCTCGATGTCATTACGAATCTGCTAAGCCCTCACACGTATTTTAATTCGCAGAAGCAAGAATTTATACTTTTTGAACTTGTGAACCAGTCTTAAATTCAAGTGATTTAACATATGGAAGGTCAATCCAAACGCACTGAGATGAAGAAGCGAGCTCTTCAAGAATCTTTTAACTTTAACAAATCATTATGAATATTTCTGAGGATTCTCCACCTACCAAATATACCAATATGTTGAGAACTGGCTGCCAAGTTTTCCTGAGAAATCAAATGGAATTCTGTTGATAAAAAATTACTGAAACGATTATGGAATATTCTGTCATAAAATTAATACAGTATGTAACACAAGTTTGGATAGGAAGTTTATATATATTTTATTTCAGATTTTGGTCACATTGAAATCTTTAGAGATCTATATGGGTACATTTTTTGTCATATTCAATTGACCAATTTCAATAACCCGCTAGAAATAATTTTTTGGCACCTCAAAAATGTTTTATTGGACGTTAAGTTGTTAAGCTATTGTACTCTGCATTTCATATCCGAAATTTCCTTTTTGGTAAAACGTGTCACTTCTTATTCACCATTAAAGACTATTACCAATATCATGATTATTATTATCATTGTTATATTGTACCATTAATCATTACAAACCTTTTCGAATTCGAGACTACTCGTGAATTATTGAAATCGTTTGGAGCACACGTTGGATTTTGATGAATTTGAGAAGTAATGAGCATTTTTTCCTTCTTTAATTTTTTTTCCTCGAAATTTTGATTTTCCAGTAGTTTTCTAAATGGTTGGGATATATTTCATCATCAATTACTGGAACAGAAAGTAACGACTGTAGAAATACTCATACCGAACCAAAATATAAGAATAGGTACTTGAACCATCGTCACAAATATACCCAGTTTGAAATACATCAAACCTTGATTATCATTAGTCCAAGGAATATGTACATTTGACCTAATACTTTGGAACAAATTTATCACCCTTGACACTCTTTTGGGATAATGACCTTCCACAATCTGAATACAAAATTTTGAATGAAAGGTTATTATTCCAAAAAAACTTATGCGGTCGGGGGACCCCCGTAAGAAACAAAGTTCCTTCACGCGGCTTACGGTAGGTGTTGACTCGTAGAAATCGCCACGTAATACCAAGCAATACTATAATATTGATAAAACACACTACCTACCATTCTGTTGTAATACAGCTGGAGCACCCCCATTCGATCAACTAACGATGAAAACTGATACACCCCTCCACATTTTTCCTGAAAAGAAAATTAAATACTTGGGAATAATTCTAGACACACATTTGAAATGGGACCTTCATATTGAGCACACCGTCAATACAGTGAGGACCATCTTATTCAAAGAACTCCCACCGCTGACGAGTCCAAAACATTATACTACTCGCTAGTTGAAAGTCATATCCGCTACGGAATAGCAGTCTGGGGAGGAGCGTTAAATACTCATATTCATCAGATTGAAATTATACAAAGGCGTTTCCTCAAGCTAATGATCTCAAAAAATAGCAGGTATCCTTCTGACAGTTTATACATCGAAACTCGTACGATGGATATAAGACAGCTGTACTTCTTATGCTTCAGCACTAAATATCATACAAGTAAACATACAGCGTAGCTCCCTTCACACCAGTACCTAACACGTCAGAGAGATCAGTACATTACAACTCTAATGGTCAAGGTCACTGCACAAAGATCATATAATTAATTTGCGCCTAAACTCTACAAAAACATTCCCGGAAATATAAAATCCATTACAAACATCAATCGCTTCAAAAAAGATTTGAAAAGACATATTCCTCAAAGTCAAAGACATGAACTTCTACATCTATTTGTCTAGATGAGAAAAACCATACGTACCTTTGCTATATTGTTCGACTCTGAAATGTATTTGTATTTATATACTAATTTGCCTACTTGTATTTATGTATTTATCAAACTTAAATTCAGTTTGTTTTTTAAATTGTAATTTCATATGCTGGAACTTTTAATCTATAATCTTTTAAATGTATATGTATATAATTGTATTTGGACTGAATGTTGTCTATATGCTTAACCATTACCACCTCCACTTGGATTTTGTGTTTGATTTTCATATTATCTGTCTGCTATCTTAAATTTTAAATTTATATATTAAACAAATCAAAATGGATATTCGAACTATTATATTAGCTTATATATGCGAATTCATCTTCACCATTCTTTATTTTAAATTTTTTTATCTATAATTAAATTCAATATTTATGTCAACTTTATACAATATTTTAATTTTGCTTTGAATATATTTTCTCCACATACAAGCAACATGTGATGCTTCTGTGGTTTCTACCATGTTTATTCAGCTTATTTATTACCATATTGTTACCTTTTGTGATCTGAACCTGAATAAACATTACTTATTATTATTATTATTATATAACCTTCATCCAAACTCCTCTGCTACAGTAAAAGGTGTTTTATTCCTGATAATACTATTCGTTATATTATATATCACATTGACGTGCCACATATTCAATGTAAACCAATAATCCAACTTCGGCATACAAATAAAATAACTAATAAAAAATGTTTTTGAAGACAAGCTTCTATGTAAGCCGTGTACTCAAACGTATAGAATGAGTTCAAGTCATCGCTGACAATGATCTAATTATTTTTTGTTGAATTATTTGGTTTCAAAAACCTTGTTGCACAAAGTGTTCATAAAATTAGGCACCAATTAATTTCATTGAACAGTGATTGCTTGGTAAGCAACAACTTGCCGAAGTATTAATTTTATCACAATTCGCGCGAAAAGCTTTTTGAAATCAAATAATTCAACAAAAAATAATGAAATCATTGTCAGCAATGACTTGAACTTATTAGTTTTTTAAAAGTTATCCGACCCCGAAAACCCACACATACCAATTTCAAATCAAATCTCGTCTGCCATCTTGGAGCCGCCATGTTGTTTTTTTCTGGAACAAAAATTCCTTAATGCATTGTCACCGGAATAATGAACACCCGCCAAATTTCAAATCAATCGGACCTCTAGAAGTCGGTCAAAATTCACTTGTAAGATTTGACCCTAAAAAAATGAACGAACGAACTTACAAGTGAAACTAAATAAAAGCTTGTGCAAAATAATCATTGTCAGCGATGACTCAAACTTGTTTTATACGTTTAAGTACACGACTTGAATAAAAGCTTGTCTTTGAAGAGGTTTTTCATTAGTTACTTCATTTTCTGCTTTTTAGTTACCTAGTTCGCCTTAATCTGTTCATTTCTAATAGAGCATCGTTATTACAAGGTCCCTTCTGGAAGATACCATGATCTCCAACTGAAAAAACTTGCACACAATAATTTTGAATAGAATCTGCCATCCTGAATTAATGAATTTTGACAAAAGATTCATAATGTCCAACACCGAAAACCCCCACATACCAATTGTGAATCGAATTGGACCATAATCACAAAATTCGTTCGCCATCTTGGAGCCATCTTGTTTCTTTCTCTAACAAAAATTCGATAATGCATTGTCACCGATATAATGAACACCTGTCAAATTTCAAATTATTCGGTCAAAATTCACTTGCAAGATTCGACCCTAACTAACGAACGAACGAACGAATTAACAAGTGAAACTGCATAAAAGATTGTGAAAATATGAGAAATTATGTCCAAAAAAAGATATAATCATCTAAACACATAGAAATATAAAAGAAACAAAAATATCTTTCACGTATAACCACTCAACGATAATATCCGTCTGGTATCCGCATATATATCCTACCGCTCATGTATCG
Organism: Gonioctena quinquepunctata; assembly: GCA_018342105.1. NCBI lineage: Eukaryota > Metazoa > Arthropoda > Insecta > Coleoptera > Chrysomelidae > Gonioctena > Gonioctena quinquepunctata. The sequence goes on along the minus strand of JAFIRS010000977.1, from coordinate 344,748 downwards.
AGGGTAATATGATGAGTGCTGGGGGTTTTATCGCTCAATTTTTTTGAAAATTTTCGAGAAACATTTTGCCTGGAAATTTTTATTTATTAACTGATTATTCCAAGAAAACGAAGCTTGGGTGGTTTAATCTTTGATAATAAGGCCGCAAATTGCACGAGTTAAATTTCCTAGAGGCAAAACCCTTGGGGAAAAATGAAAAAAAATGCGATAAGATCATCTAGCACGGATGATATCTGATGAGAATAATTCTCGAATCACATTCAAAACTGGATAAAATTACCAGAATTCATGTTATATTATAATTCTCAACGGGGAATTATTTTCGATCCAAAATCGAAGGAATCGTGTCCGAATAATTACCGTTTCTAAATGCTTCGTTTAACAGATTCATTCATTCACAATGACCCTCCACTTCTTTGGAACTCACCCAGATACCTGAAATATATATATAAATTTTTACTATCACATCAAAACTGTTTGTATCTGGAACCCGATTGGAGAAAGTTTCTTGGTATGGGATCGAACCCGAGCCTTCCACGTGATGGACTATCATGCTAACCACTGCTCTACAAGGACTTTCATTGATATACAGAAAATGGCACAATTAAATTATTCATTGCCTTACTTGAAAGAACTGAGGCTTTCTAACATGCTGAAAAAGGTATATTATTGAGTTCAAAATCGCTTGTTCCATCAAATTTGCATTTCCTATTTCCCTATATAGGAATTGAATGCGTTGACATTCAACCCTGATGGGACCCAGTGTAGTTGTCACACAGGCTCGTATATAATAGAAAGAGACAGAGGGAGAGAGAGAGAGAGAGGGAGAGAGAGAAAGTCCAATGGAGGGGGCATAACGCTTTTTTATTACGTGACGATTTCTTCCAGTCAACACTTACTGCATACCGCGTTGAGGAACTTCGTTCCAAAAAGTGTCAATAATTACTATTCCTCCACAAAATGTAAGCTTCGAAGAATTTCTCAATATGCATGATGATAATGATAGATCACAAAAATAGTATGATCAATGAAATTTGGCAATATTCAACATATGCCATTATGATTCTTGTTAATAGCAGCAAACAAAGTCATTTGCAACGAAGGAAAATTAATCAAACCCTATATGAAAATAATTTATCTTTCCGGGACAAACATAACACATCCTTATTTCTCTTGCTGAAATATAATATGGGAGAAGCAGCTAATCTGGGATAATGAATGAATGAAGAAACGAAACGAATACTTGTTCATACAGTGCTTCTCAAAAGTCCTCTCCCCCCCTCTTATTTTTGGAACGATTATACATAAACAAGTGAAATTTGGAAACTGAATATTGAAGGTTGTGAACTTCTCTACTAGTGATGAGATGACGAAATCGTCAAAGATGACGTCACAAGGCCATTGTGACCAATAATTTCAAATGGAACCCTACGGCAAGCGACACCTCTTTTAAAAGGTATCGAAAAAACCTATTCAATGATTCTAATTATGTTTGTGTTTATGGCAGTTTTGGCAACTCGCTTTTAAAAAACGCAAAGCTGTGATGAATTGAATCAGTTAATACTGAAATTCCATATTCAAGGTCCGCCTCTGGATAGTTGTCGAATGAGCTGACGTTTCTGTTAGTCTCCCTAATTCGATGTTTTTGTTATTGTCCAAGTTTTTGTACATTCAATAATTTGTGTATTGTTGATCGAACGTTTAACTGTTTTAGCAGCGTTTGGTACTTTCAATATTTTGTACATTCCAATAATTTGTTAAACTGTTGTGAGCCGAACGTTTAGGTGCTTCAAGAAGCGAAATGGTATGTGCTTCAGGTGATAAAGTAGCAGCGATCCTAATTCTTGGTGGAACTGGACAAAATATTCATGCAGCAGAACGCATTTTTAATGAGAGGTTTCACGATCGCCCCGTTTCGAGGACTCATTTAGGGGAGCTTTTCCGTAAGTTTGAAACAATGGGCAGTATTAATGATGCGGAACGATCTGGCAGACCACAAATTTCTGATGAGAAAGAAATTGATATACTGGCAGAAGTAATAGTTATTCCACTTCTTCAACAACTCACGTTGCATCTAACTGTGGAGTCAGTCGAAGTACAGTACACAGGGTGTTGAAATAAAATAAATTTCATCCATACAAATTAAAAATGGTTCATCAACTCTCAGACGACGACCCAGACCGAAGACTAGAATTTTGTGAAAATATGGAAACTAAAATTAACCAATAGCCAGACTATGTCAAAACAATTTTTTTCAGTGACGAAAGTACTTTCTATCTAAATACACAGAATGTGAGGTATTGTAGTGACGCAAATCCTCACCTGTTTCGTGAAACACATACCCAATTTCCACAGAGAGTGAATGTTTGGGCAGGTATCCTGGGAAACCACATCGTTGGGCCTTTTTTTTTAATACTATTTAACTGGTGAGGTTTATCTGGAGCTGTTGCAAAACGCATTGGAACCGTTAATCCTTGAAATTTCGGAAGATAATCCAGATGAATTCGGCAATTTGGAAATAACATTCCAAAAGCAAGGTGCTACTCCACACTACTACGGTGCAGTGAGACGGTATTTGGATGAGGAGTATCGTGGTAGATGGATTGGACGACGAGGTTCAACGGAATGGCCAGCTCGATCACCGGACCTCACGCCTTTGGATTTTTTCTGTGGGGGTACCTTAAATCGAAGGTTTACGCCACTGAATCTGACAATATTGACGTTTTAAAACAACGTATTGTTGCAGAATGTGAGGCTGTTTCCGCAGACACATTTAAAAAAGTACGAGAAGAGTTTAAAAATAGGATATTTCACTGTCAGTAAGTAAACGGAGGTCACTTCGAGCAATTTCTTTGAGTAGATACTGATTCTAAAATCTGTAATTAATATCATACTGAATGGAATTTAAATTTTAATGTCCACTAATGAGCCATTGAAACTACCATGAACACAAACAAAATTAGTATAATTCTATAGGTTCCATTCAAAATTATTGGTCACAATGGCCTTGTGACGTAATCTTTGACGATTCCGTCATCTATCATCACTAGTAGGGAAGTTTACAACCTTTTATATTCAGTTTCCAAATTCCACTTGTTTATGTATAATCGTTCCAAAAATAAGAGGGGGGAAGGGTACTTTTGAGAAGCACTGTATATCAAAATATGAAAACCTTCATTAATATTACCACGAACAAGCAGCAATTGTTGCTTCTGTGGTTTTCCAAAGTTTATTCACAGAATGTTGTCTTGCTATGTTTATTGTAATATTTTCTGAATGAATAAACTTACTTATTATCATCATTGTTATCATTTCAATGGAATACATCGAATTTTCCATGCATCCTTCCGTCGCTATATTCCATACAACAATTTTGAGATAATAAAGAAATATGTTTCATAAAATTCAATTTTCAGTTCTTCAATCAGCATGAGTACACATTATCATTTTGTTCCAGATATATCGCCATGATCAATGTGAGTTTTGTCTGTGTTTGGATGGAGAAATGTTCTGCTGGTGGCAAGATTGTCCTCCAACTATGGAAGGACCATGTCGCGATAAAGGACCTTTTTCTCCGTGCAGTGAGTATTTTTGTCATCAAATGTAGCATTCCTCAAAAATGAAATTAAATGGGAGAATTTATTCGAGCACAAAGATAAGGATTTGTTAATTTTCCCATCCTGAATACTATGCCATTTAAGATCAGAAAAAGAAGTCACATGAATATAATATATAATATATATTTATTCATCATTTCGATTTACAGATAAAGTCAGATGATACAATTATAACATTGAACATAAACATGACAATACAATAAATAGAGTACAGAGAAGTATAGATGAATAAATTGTTATCCCACTGAGGGCAAGCCCTGTGTGTGGGTGAATATTTTGGTAAAACATATAACAAGTATTATAACAAGTAGTATAAAACACTATATAAAATATAAATATTATCAATGTACAAAGAACGAGCTATAAAATGTTATAATTAATTATAATAATGTTAGTAATGATAATAATAATGCAAAAGTAATTAAATGTTAATAGATGTAAATAAATGTAAAATAATAACAATAAAATATAGATGTTTCAGTTTTATTATTTCGATTTTTGGTACATATTCATTTTCATGATAATTGAAGTATTTATATTATATTTCCTTCTTTTTAAAAAAAATCCATTCAATCAATCATTTTATGAATTTCCTTTCTTTCAATCTCCTTTACGAATTTTTTTAACTGTTTTTTGAATAGCACACAGGAAGTTTCAGTTTTCAGAGAGTCAGGTAGGAAGTTGTATAGCTTTGGAGCAATATAATGATAGCTTTTTTGGCCTATTGCCTTTTTCATAAATGGGGTGACATATTTATGTTTTTGTCTGGTAGCATACGAGTGTGTCAGTACTTTCAGCTGGGTTTTATTCAGGTGTTGCATGATGAGTACTTGAATGGAATAAAGCTGTCTTATATCTAACATTTCTGTTTCAGCATATAGAGAATCGCTAGGGTATCTATAATCTTTATTCAGTATCATTCTCAGAAACCTTTTTTGTGAGAAATCTAATCATATTCTATTATATTATATGTTGATCCCATTTCAGGTGGGGGTCCAAGAAAACACCTAGGTATTTAATTTTTTTGACAGGTTTAATATGAAAATTTTGTTGAATGGTTAAGTAAAAATTTGGAAGAAGCATTTCTGTACTGCTGAATGGCAGGTAGTGAGTTTTGGTGAAATTAATTGAGAGAAGTCTGCTATCAAACCAATCTTTCAATTTATTCAGATCATTTTCGGTTTTTGTCTTTAATTCCTACCAATTATTTGCTTTATAAACAATGACTGTGTCATCGGCAAAGCTTAAAATTTTTCCTGAATTTTCTTGTAAGAATAAGTTATTTAAGTATATCGTGAACAACATCGGTCCCAACACTGTTCCCTGAGGCACACCGCAAGTAATCATTTCTTCTGAGCTTGTCTCATTTCGGATTCGTACTTTCTGTTTTCTATTTGTCAGATAATCTTTAAGTAAGTCGTTTGCTGCACCTCGTATTCCTATATCATCTAGCGTGGCTAGAAGGATAGTATGGTCAACTGTGTCGAAAGCCTTACTTAAATCTACAAATACGCCTAAACATGGAATGTTTTTGTCTAAGCATTCGTAAATATCATTGGTTAAAACGTGAATAGCGTCTTGTGTTGATTTATGTTCCCGAAAGCCAAACTGGGATGTTGATAGAAGGTTATATTTGTTCAAGAATGTATTTAATCTACTCTTTAGAATTTTTTTAACTACTTTACTAAGAGATGTTATAAGGGATATTGGTCTATAGTTTGTCACTTTTTGTTTTCCTCCATTTTTGTATATAGGTGTCACCACTGATATTTTGAAAGCATTCGGAAATTGACCCAGTTCGAAACATTTGTTGATTATGTATGCTAGTGGTTTACATATATAGGTTGAGATAGCTTTCAATGTTTCTGCTTTCAGACCGTCATATCCGGAACTTTTGTTTTTAGTTGGGCTATCGTGTTCATTATTTCAAGTTCATTTGTTGGTTCCAGAAAAATTGAATTTAGTGAAATTTTCTTCTTAGCATTATAGTTTGGATTTCTGTTGATTTTTGATGCCAAGTTTTTCCCAACATTTACAAAAAAATTATTAAATATATTTGTCATTTCTTTGGAGTCATTTATCAAATCACCATTTTCGTTTCGATATTAATAATTTCATTCTTTTCAGGAAATTTTATTATTTCATTAACCGTGTTCCAAAGTTTTTTGACATATTATTTTCGTTTTCCACGCGTTTTTGTAATATTTGGTTTTGCTTCTTTAATCAAATATTCAACTTCATTTTCGATATTAGATAATCATTTTTAATTTCTCGTTGTTTGGAGTGTTTTGCCACTTGTGGTATAGATAATTTTTCATTAACGGTGTTAATTAGAGATTTTGTTATCCATTTTTTCTTTTTCTTTCCCTAGTTTTTATTTTGATATATTTTTGGATTTTTTACAGATTTGAGTATTTTTTCAAGAAATATGTTAGTTGTAGTATCGAGATCATGTTGCTGCTCGATTAATTCGTCCCAATCAATATTCTTAATCGACTCTACCAGCTTATTATTGTCAATTATCTCAAAATATTTTTTATTATCATAATGTCCTCTTTTTTTTTATTCAGTACTATCTGTAATATAGTTGTATAATGTTCCGTTATAGTAGTAGCCACTGTAATAGGTAAAAGTAAATCATAATTATTATTTTTAGCATTAATAAAGATGTGATCTATACACGTTTTTGAGTCTTTTTGAACTCTGGTTGGTATATTGATTGCTGAGCGGTAACCAATTTCACATAATAAATCTAGGTAATTTCTTGAATCATCACTTTCGACTAAAAGATCAATGTTAATATCTCCTAAAAACAAATTATAATGAGAGTCCTCTCTGTCTCGACTAAGTATATTGTTTATTTCATTCAAAAAGGTATCTACATTACTTACGGGGGATCTGTAAAATGCGTGTATACAAAAGACCGTATTTTCAGATTTCGCTTTAAGTTTAATGAGAAAGCTACCATTAAGTTCAATGAGATTTTGAGATTGGTATAACTTGGATTTAATAAACACAATGACACCATCATTCTGGTTGAAACTTCCCTGGTTGTATATAGTTTTATATCCTTCGATGTTGAAAACTGAAGAATCGTGAATTTGTCTAGTTTCAGTAAGAACAATGCAATCAAATGAGGTATCAAGTCCTTCAGTGAAGATTTTGAATTCATCTAGGTTTTTTTCAATACTTCGTATATTATTATGAATTATTTTGAAGTTTTGAGAGTTACAATTTATTTTCAATATTTCTTTCGTTTCTTGAGAGTCATTCAAGGGGTATGTTAATAATTTTTCAATGTGAAAATCTCTTATATATGAATCCATTTGAGACCATTTCAGAGCATATTTCAATATATAATAAAGCTAATAAATGTTAAAAATATAAATAAAAAATATTGATTATCATATAGAGAACAATTAAAAAATATGGAACTAAACAGTCTTTTGATTGTGTTACCATTTGAGATCGGCTAATTCTTGTTGATCGAACGAGTTCTTGGTTTCTCCTGCAGAGCTTTAACCATAGGTACCAGTTTCTTAGTTGCAGGAATCCGTGGGGTAGTAGGAACTTTTTGCGATCCCGATGGAAACTTCTCTTTATTCTCGGCTGTTGGGGTAGAAGGTGCACTATTATGTTGGTTTATTGAAGTAGCATCTTTTTCCAAGTCGTCAACTCCATAGGATACTCCATCCACGATAAGTTTATTTCTCCTTATGTAATGCTCCTTATGACTTCCTTCTTGTTTGGCGAGGTAGAGATGTTTTCTAAGAATTTTGTTCTCACTCCTTTGTGTCAGTGTGAGATCATGAGCAATGGATATATTTGTTCCCTTCAACCTGCTACAGTGCTTTAGAACTTCTCTTTTTTTTATGTTTGAGACAAACTCTATTTTAATCGGACAAACGTCCGACTTGCCTAGTGGGTAAACGTCAACAAAATCTTTTGTATCCAGGTTCACACCAAGCAAGTCTCTGAGATCCTCACACAAGATTTCTGCGACAACTTCCTCTCTCTTCTTTTTTAGTCCAAATACTACAATGTTCTTCTTGTTCTGGGCTCTTTTGAGGTATTCTAATTCTTCTTTGATTTCACTATTTTCCCTTTCCAAATTTGCCACGGTATTTTTTAAATCTTCAATTTTTAGTAGAAGTCGTGCCTCGCTAGCTACGATGCAGTTTTTTATCTCCGTACGGCTGTTCAAGATCTCTTCTCGAATGATTTGTATCGCTTTATCCAAATCTGACATTTTACCGGTCCGCAGGCTAAGTTTATGGTCACCTTTAGAACAGATTGGGACCTTTCGAGATAATCTCTGTTTACGTTTTTTTTTCTTTGTTAGTTTTTAAGTTTTGTTTGGCGTTATCACTGACTGCAGAATATAAATTTCAATACAAAGTCGGACTTACGTGAAAAGTACGTACAATTTGTATATTTCAACTTGTAGAGAAACGGCATTTAACACTGGGTAGACACTTTGATAAATTTCAGTCGATTTAATCCAAATGATTTTCAAACTTAATTCGGAGCTGACAAAGAGATGTGTGTATAGTTAAAGCTTGACATACATGTCATAGAGTACATAGAAAATTCTCAATCAACACGAAATTGAAGAGACCTAGCCAGTCATTATGTGATTTCCAGATTTTTTGTCATTTACCAAATACGCAATTTGTTGTTTACGTATTAGGACCCAAAAGTAATGCATTATTTCAGGAAATTTGTCACTTTTTGCTCATAATGCATACAAGTTTTTTCTACAATCACTTGATAACATGTAAATATCCTTTTTATCATTTTTATCATACAAACATGGTACAGTATATTTAGAATTTCACTTATCAACAGTATTTGTAATCTAACAACTGAAAGTACAGTCTCTACAGTCTTCAATAACTCCGGATTATATTCGGATATGATTCTAGATTACTCCAATTGTCATTTTATTCACTTGTACATTCAATGGTCCCAGTGGAATTCCATTCAATGTATTAATTTTCTAATTAATATTTACATCTGAATAGCCTTCAGTGGAACTCTTCCGATTCCCATGTCGCTGCAATAATTGTATAATGTCGTCAACATTGATCAGTGAAGGAAGTGATGATTGGCGGAACCAGTGGTCTGTGAATAACCGTTAATGACCATTTGGTGAAGAATCCGGAGCATCTTTTCAGACATTTCATTTTGAATAAAACTGTTTCGCGGCTTTGACCGCGATGATATCGAGAAGGTTATGAATGCGTTTTTCCATGATTTTTCAATATTACAAAATACATGAAAAATGAACAAGCACATTATATACTAGACATAGACATATTTATTAACTATATTTGCAGAAAATACACTGGCCTTGGTTGGATGAAACACGTGTTCACTTCTTTCAAACAAGGAATATTCAAAGTATTCTCACAGGCGGGTAATTTATTATGAAAGGGCAATATCCAGTGAGTTTTTTGCACTTTTATTTGACCTATATCTTTGTGGTCAGAGCTACTCAGCGCAGTCAGTTTTTACTTAGTTCATACTTCTAAGAATGAATTTCAAGTGATTGATGAAATATATGAAGAGCAGGTAGGGTTAAAACTTCCTTCAAATTCCTGGAATAAAGGACTAGAATGGTCCCTGAAGCCAACAGTAGCTATAATTCGTATAACTTTTTTTGAAGCTTGAATATTATCAAGGAGTCAGATGCATTACCCCATATAATTATTCCATGAGAAATGTGCGAGTTGATCAAAGCATAATAGATACCCATCAGTGTGTCTGAACTTAGTATATTTTTTAGATGTCTCAGAATGATTATCGAGGTGGATAGTTTAGAACACTTCTCGATGCAACCTGGCCAGTTTAGAGGAGAATCTAAGAAAATTCTTTGAAGTTTCATTTGCTCATAATTTACATTACAGAGAAATGGTGGATGCGATGACTGTTCTCAACACAATCATCGTAATTTAGTAAAAACTTCTTTCCCAAGTGGAAGAAACAATCGAATAGTTATTTCTCATAGTCTTTCTCAGTATTCTGTAGCACTATAGCCTACAAAGTTAAAAATTGAACAATAGTTTGAACAATCTAAAGAAATATACTTATATAGCAATATAGACTAAAAACTTTAAAATAAAAGGAATAAGCGTGGGGTGCTCTTTACTTAATTTTCAAAATGATATTGGGATAACTGACATACCGCACCTCACGCTTTTATACAAAAAAAAATGTTTGGTCAACGACTTCATTCTTATTATTTTTCTGCAAACTTTTATTCAACTTGCTTCGTTCGTATGTCTTTCCGGTTCAAAATTTGTAATCCATTTTTGGAGCATTCGCCGACTTCGAGTGAGCTGAACTTTGGCGGGTGTTCATAATTCCGGTGACAATGCATTATTAGAGAAAAACCAAAATGGCGGCTCCAAGGTGGCGGATGAGTTTTTTTTATTATGGTACGATTCAAAATTGATATGTGGGGGTTCTCGGGGACAGAGATTGTGAATTTTTTGTCAAAATTCAAAAATTCAGGATGGCGGCTCTCAGATTGGGGACAAGTTTTGCAATTATGGTCCGAATCGATTCAAATTGGTATGTGGGGGTTCTTGGGGTAGGAGATTATGAATTTTTGTCAAAATGTATGATTTCAAGATGGCGGATCTCAAATGGCGCAGGAGTTTTGTGATAATGGTCCGATTCTATTCAAAATTTGTATGTGGGGGTTTTCGGAGTCGGCGATAAAAAAAACTGTCAAAATTTATGAAATTGAAATGGTGGCTCATGGAATTTTCGTTATAGAAAAAAACAAAATGGCGCTTCAAAATGGCGGACGATATTTAGGTTTATGGTCCGATTCTATTCAAAATTGGTATGTGGGGGTTTTTGGGTTTGGAGATTATGAATTCAGTCGAAGATTATTGATTTTTAGTTAAAACTCATACATTGAAGAAGTCAACTCCAAGATGGCGGATGAGTTCTTCAGATGGTCTCCTCATTGAAGGACTAGATAGCTCAGAACTCACAGAAAAAACGGCTCATGATAACGATGCTTTGACAAAAATGCATAGATTAAGTCATATTTAAGTACCAAAAAGCACAAAATAAAATATTTAATAAAAAACTTTTTGAAGAGAGGCTTTTATTCAAATGCACTGAACAGTAAAAAATGATTGCTTGTCGCTTCTGTATTCAAACTGAAAACTCTGCCCGACAAGCTTTTGAATCTATAACTCAGTATAACCTACGTCACATATCCAAAGCAATTATTCCTTACTTTTTAGTACATTTGAATCAAAGCTTGTCTTCGATATCATTTTTTAAAATAATTTTTAACTCTGCCAGTAGTTATTGCGATAAGAGCATGATTTTTGAGTTTTTCAAACTATTATTCTCGATTCATTTATGCCTTCGATCTGTTGGGCGGAATGTCCTGATATCTCAACTCTCGACTTTCAAATCACCTTAGTGAAACATGAAGGTCAAAATAACGTCAATCTTACCCACCTTGAATATTTTTTTGCATATGAGGCTTGCACGTTCATAATTGGAACTGGTCAAAATGACCAACCAATAATTCGCTCTGGATAAATAATAAAACTGTATAATGATAATCTGTTCATTTATCAATGACTTCCAGTTGTTTTGATTGTCCTATGTACTCAACAGTACGAGCTATGCACCATGCACACTATGGTTTGGTCGTCTTCAGTCTTCATACCCGGGGCTGGTTGTCCAGTAGCCATGAATGAGAAATCACACCGTTGAAAACAACCACATTGAGATTCAATAATCATGTATACTTATAGCTTAATTTCTCGCGCCAACACTACTTACATATTGTCGTTTTGAGCTAAGAATTCTTGGAGATTTTTCATGAATCGATTACAGAGGCACGCGGAGATTTTCAAAACACATCCTTCATTGAATGGAGTCTTCTGCATCCTCATCTGATATGATCATTCCGTTCAAATCTGGAGAAATAATCGACATTGTATCATCTCAGGACAGCTCACTATGAAAACCTATACAATAGGTGTATGTTGGTCGCATATGCATAAAAAACCAACCATTTTCCTGGCTAATACTTCGACAGACGTTGAATGACATCTGATGGATAAACGTGCAAAGTCCTACGAAATATTTTGCAAATGTTCGCTGCAAAATGGATAAATATTGACCACTTCATTCAGGCTGACCACTTGTAGATAGGTTTCGAGGTATTTGCTCCTCATCAGTACATGGTGGGCCAAGCAGACAATGATTAATGTCTGTATTACCTGATTGAAACAATTCATGTCAATCCATTTCAGAACATTAGCTGGGATCAAATCAGCAGAATGAAGCTAACGCCATCTCAACTCAACTATTGCAACTGAAACATTACCAACTTTGGATGTCATCCTGAATCTCAGGATAGAAATATCTGCAATACAGAAATCTGTAACATTCTTGATAGCCAGCCATAATTTCATTAAAAATGAAAAATATATTATTCCTCAAGACAGCTGACTACAATAACCTATGCAATAGGTTGGTCGCATATCCTTCAAAAAACAACTACTTCCCTGGCTGATGCCTCAACTGACGTTGAAAAACAATTCGATGGATAAACGAGCAAAGTCCTACAAGGTACTTTCCAAATGATTGTTGAGAAATGGATCAATATTAACCACTTCACTCAGGCTGACCACCTGTAGACCGATTCCGGGGTATTTGCCCCCTATCAGTACGGGGTGGGCCAAGCGGACAATGGTTAATGTCTGCGTTGCCTGATTGAAACAATTAATGTCAATCCATTTCAAAGCGTTTGCTGGGATCGAATTAGCAGAATAAGCTTACGCCATCTCAACTAAACTTTTGCAACTGAAACATAACTTTGGATGTTATCCTGAGAGTACCTCGCAAGACTTTGCACGTTTATCCATCGGATGTCATTCAACGTCCGTCGAGGCATTAGCCAGGGAAGTAGTTGTATTTTTATGGATATGCGACCAACATACACCAATTGTATAGGTTTTTGTAGTCAGTTCTTTCGAGGAATGAGATATTTTCCATCAGGGCTGGCCATCAAGAATGCTACAGATTTCTGTATTGCAGATATTTCTAGCCTGATATATTGTATTAATTATTTCGAAATGTTTTAGCCGATATATTGTCGAAATTTCCCCGTTGAAAAATTATCAATTTGTCAATATATCCGAGGAATACTGCGCCAATATTGCGGAATTTTTTATGTAAGCAACAATTTCCTAGAAATTATTATATATCAGGATAACATATTCATTCGCATACTCCATTGATATTTTTTGTAATATATCACCAATTATCAGTGATGAAGCAATATCAACACATATAGCTTTCTCAATGGTATTTGTTCACGATATTTTGTCACTATTTCCACAGACTTAAACCAACTGGAATATTCGCGTGCCACTGAAAACTCAACGGATCTCCAGGCACAACTGCATTGATGCCCAATTTGAGTTTTCGAAAAACATCTCTTTAGGACCCCTCCATATAGAGTTATTTCTCCTTCTGTGTGGAATATAAATCTTCTGACCAACTCATTTTTGCGATCAATCATTAAGTAACTTTGTATGTGATATATGAACCTCTCTATTTTTCTAGTGACTGTGCCAACAAATCCAAAAACATCAGTATCTTCATCAACAAGAGCGCCCGTTACAACTACGAGAATACACTCCATCAGTACAACGTATCCAAAGACTGTAACACCAGAATTATCCTCGAGTCAATCGACAGATCATACATATACTTCCACAAATACGTACGTTACCAGTCAACGTACAGATATCGAGGTGTCTACGGAAGAATCAGAATTGAGCACGTCAGAGGAAGACAGACATTGTGTTATAATGGGTAAGTAACTTTATATATCTACTAACTAGCTTTGCAAACACTGATGAATGAACTATTGGTTTAGTTTCATCAATAAACCATTTCAATAGAGCCCAAATCATTTGATAAGTATTCATTTTCCGCCTTACCAATAAATTTTAAACCATGGATATCATATCACCTAGTGTTTCGATTTTCAAAAATTCATCAAAAAAATCCGTAGACCAGTGGTGTGACTGAAATTACCGTGAAGTGCATATTGTGCATTTGGTGAGAATGCTGTATCTGGGATCCATTTCCAATCTCAGTTATTTTTGGAGTATTTTCCATTCATACATCTTATCAGCTTCACATCATCATTACATTTCTAATGGAAATCTGCTTCCTTCATATAGTTTCATTTATAACTTCCTTCATTTGGAAAACAGATTACATGATACTGGAGGTTGAATGCGATCATGTAAAAACGTAATTTTTTTGCAGAAAAATAACAGTTTGGAATATATCAGGTTACTTTATGATATATCGATGTTGTAAATAATGAGAAAATGTGAATCAAACCATTTATTATGAAAGAAGAAACACAAAAATGACCAAGAGCGCCAAGTAATTATTGCAGATTCATACATCAATCGATTTCGTTATTCCATTGATTGGATTCCTCGATATATTAGAAAGATTTTCTTTCCGAATACATGTTGTACAGGTTGTTACAGGATTATAATACACCTTCCTCTTCTCCTTCAGTTGTAAAGATAATTGACTGAAACCTGAAACATCCTATATACTAAATGAATGTCGCTTTTCGACATATAAATATGTCTAGAAATTCACCAACCGTCATTTGGTTTCCTCCTCTACAGCGTCAAAATATGGTTGTTTTTCTTTTTTTGGCAAGATTTCCTACGAAATCAAGAAAATTCAATTTATGATACTAAAAATAAAATTCCCATCGCAGAAAAGTCCCGTGAATATAGACTCTCTTGCGCTACACCCTCCTGTACAGATGTTTCTATCTGATGAACGGAAAGATCTTTTAGGATTATAATAAAAGAACACGAAAAAATCATTGAAAAATATAAAGATAACGACCATACTTTTGGAATTTGCTCGAACAGCTCTTTTGCCAATCACAGTATTAACAAAAACCACACTTTTGATCCTGGATCAAATGTGGAATTTCTACAAATTTGTATCAAAGGTATGATCATGAACCTTAGCGAAATTTTGCACATAAACAATTCCTAAAAAAATCCTGATCTAGTATCACTCAATGACCTCTTGATTGCCTTCCCTTCCTCAGATCCTCAAATATTTTACCTTTTTTGTCAACTTTTGGCTGTGCCTGTATTATGCAGTCAGCGCCAATACTTCGTGAATACCTACAGCATTGTCTAAAGATATATATATATATATATATATATATATATATATGAAAATGATTTGTGGATAATGGACAGGTTATAACCTTAATGCCACAAATTTTTTTATAATTTCACACGGACAATAATTTCCCACTTTAATATATATATTTATATATATATATATATATATATATATTTTTTATATAATATATATATATATATATAAAATAACTATGAATTTGAAATAAACTTAGTAGAAAGGATATTCCTTGAGGTTGCAGTCAAATTTAATGGCCAGTGAAAAAAGAAAAACTCTTTCTTATTTTGTCAAGCTTTCGAAAATGTTTATTTTCATCATCAAGACAGCTGTGAAGAAAGGAAAACACAATTGTGAAATACGATTTTAAACAAATCTATAGAACTTACCAAGGTGAGGTTGAGTGAAATTTCCTCAATCACAAAATGGTGATTAGATCGCTGTCTTCACTTTATTACACTTTCAAGGAAACTGTTCAAATTGTATCCCGTAGCGTGGCGGCACTACTGGATGGCAAACAAAACTGAATTTTCATTTTAGGAAAAGACAATCAGGAACAAATGATAACTCTTGCTTATGCTAAATCTTGAAATTATGAAAAGTTGCGTCCTCTAGCTCAGATCCAACTGACGTATGATCGTCTGGAATTTGTCGGATGATAAATGAATCCTAATGATAAATTTGAATCCATGGGAGAATGGAACAATTATTATCAGAAGCAAATATTTTATCTCCAATGGAAAATATATATAATTAAGACAAAATGTGCCTTTCAGTATATTTTTTTAATTTCTATTAGTGGTGAGGTTTAGTGATTTTGAAAGGTCAGTAGCCTTCTATTCCACCCTTTGTTTTCGTGCCCGGTTACAGTATATTCTTATATACTTATTCTTCTATACTTACTCGAAATAAAAAATATGAAGAACAAAAGCAGCACACAAGAATCAACATATTGAAAAGTTGTGCACATGAGACGTTAGTGTTTTGACCTTCCTGATCAAAGGACCCTGCTCAATCGTTATTGAAAAGTGTTCTATGTGGGAATTGCCTAAATGTTTGATATTGTTCAGAGAAAGTCTTCCTGGTTGAAAGTTACCATTGCGCTAAAGTCCAATATTAGCCAATGATACTAGAAAATGAATATTTCATTGGTGTTGGTTAGAGTGTCGCATTTTTGTTTTTTCACGGGACCTTCGCTACTGTGCTATACGAGTTGTTCTATGTAAACAATAACCTCTGTTCGGGTAATCTGGAAATGTTTCTGGAGTAAGTAATTTATTTCGTAACTTTTAAGCAATATAAAACACAACAGGTTTCTTACTCTATTGTATGTACTCCGAGTACTGAATTTCGTAGCGATAGATTCGAATTTGGAAGAAATGGTTCGCCATTTTCAGGCCGCGATCTTGGTCCAAATTTCGTAGGAATTATTCAAATTTGGAGGAATTTTTAAAATTTTTTTGTTTATCGTTCAAAATTCCGAGTACTAAATTTCGTAGCGATTGATTCGAATTTGGAAGAAATGTTCCACCATTTTTAAAGCCGCAATCTTGTTTTCGAAACATTTGACTTCAGATTCGTGTTCAGTGACTTCAAAAACATCTGAGTACCGAATTTAGTAGCGAATGATGCAAATTTGGGAAATTGGTCCGCTACTTTTAGGCCGCCATCTTGTTTTTGGAAAACTTGACTCCAGATTTGAGTTAATCGATCTCAAAAATCTCCAAGTACTGAATTTCGTAGCGAATAATTCGAATTTGGGAGGAATGGTCCGCCATTTTAAGACCGCCATCTTGTTTTTGAAAAATTTTACTACAGATTCGTGTTCAGCGACTACCCCCTAGTACCAAATTTTGTAGCGATTCGACAATACCTTTTATATATTTGGTCAGGCATTTGGGATGTGGAACCACTGTGTGTCGGTTAAATAACCCCAAATTTGTAAAGCTAGGCTCATGCAAATTAAATATGATTATAAAATTAGTAGAGTACACCTTGCAATGTTTGCTTCAAGCGAGACGTTGTTCATGAGGAAAACAACCGGTTTGGGAATTCCGATGAGCTCATCGAATGATCCCAAAGTTTTCAAAAATATTCGCGAAGGCAAAAACGAGGATATATGAGTCGTACGAATCACTGATGCAGCTGTTTTTTATGATTGTTGTGCAGAGGAAGAAACTAATTGATATTAGCAAGGTCAAGGTGAATTTTGATTTGGTGCAGTTCAATCCAGTATTGTATGGTCAGAGTGTATTATTGTGTTGTGTTCAAAGTAGAATAAACAAAAATTGAGTTTAACGAAGTATTCGAATAAATGAACCCCAGTTTCGCAACAGTTGGCGTAAGACGCTTAGTTCAAACCAGTTTGCAATACTTTTAAATACTCAATAAATATATATTCTTGAATTGAGAAGTCCCAAACAACTTTTGTGGGAACTGTCATTGAATGGTTATTTCCAATCATGTTAACAAATAATACAATTATTGTTTGTCCTCCAGAAAAAACCCATAGTCTAGACCAATAACCAAATAGAGCCATTCAATAAACTTGGAAGTTTTGTATGCTTCAGAATAGATTCCGTCTGAAATGCTTCACCATGTGTGATCTGAAAATTATCGCTCCCGTTATTCGACAAAGAGCCATTTCGTAACGAAAGTGGCATTGCTGTTTTAAGCCAATTTAAATGAGGAGCGTCGGATTAAACCTATCAAGGGGATTAATGTGACGAACGTTATTATACCAAAATGCCAGAAGAGCGGAATAAAAACCTTTTGAACTCCAATGAATGGCCTTCGTTCTGTTTGTTTTCTGTGAAAACATCGACGAGGGCACGGGAAGTTTAATGCGGTAATCGCCACTTCTCATTGGGTGTGTTGAATACTTTTGTGGGCGCCACACATTTTGCTGTTCACTGGGAAGTTCCTAATTCGGGAAAAGTATCTCATTTACTTCTAGAGGGACATTGGAGAGGATGAGAAATCACAGAGCTTATATAATCGTAGGGAATTGAAGCACTCATTGAAAAAATTATTATATTTGTCGAGCTTTCCCCAACAAATATTATATGTAGGTAGTTGAAACTTTGACTGTCGCATTAGTCGGCGACCAATTTGGCGATGGTTGATTTGAGGTGATATAACGCCTGATGTACTAATGAAGAGAAAGTATGGAAGTAACTCAGAAGGTACATAAGTAATAAAAAAAAACAACTGGTACGTTTCTTTAGAACCATCGTGCTCGCACCATCGATACATGAGATTTGACGTGGAAGCGGGTACTCGACAAGAGATACAATATCGAGACCCCAAATGTACCGACTGAAAGGGCTTCAAGGCAACACTCAGAGTCAGTTTGGGGAACGACATTCTGAAAATAAGCAATAGTGCGGAGATAGAGCTAACAGCGAATTATTTTCTAGCTCAGTACTGACCGCCTATCTACAAAATTGCTCACCTAAAACAAAAACCAAAAAATAGAGCAAAAACTCAGAAAAAGAGGGAGCAGAAGTAAGGAGACTCTTCAGCAGAGTCAAAGAATCAGGAAGTTGGAAAGAATACCGCTCCACCCTAACAAGATACAACGAAGCGGAGGGGAAATCGTGGAGAAAATTCTGCCAGAGAATATCCGATATACCCACAAAGGCAAGAATCCACAAGATCCTCTCTAGAGAACCGGAGCAAGAAGTGTGTCTGATTGAACGATCTGACGGAACCGTGATGGAATTTTAAAGGCCCCAGAACTTCTAGTACAAAACCATTTCCTATGATTCCTGATGGAAACCAGCCAATTCCACTTCAATTAGGTCGACAAAGACGACCTAGGCCAGAAAATTGGTGGAAAGAAAACGAAATCATCAAACCAGTAGCGGTGGAATGGGGTATCAACTACTTCGAACCGTACAAGGCAACAGGAGAGGATATAATATTTCCTGCACTACTAGAAAATGGGGCCGAGATACTAACGCCCATACTCCTTGAACATGGCATGGGGATACCTACCCTCAAGCTGGACATCAATACGGGTTGTGTATATACGTAAAGTATACCAATAACCCTACACAGAGCTGCAATCAACAGAGGAATATCGAAAACTGTAACTGGACCAGGAAGATGTTAAGATACAGAATAATCTCAAGTTGCATCCACCAGGAAAATATTGGCGGTGAGAGGCTGTCCACAGGGAGAGGTCTTATCCTCCTTACTGTGGGATCAAAAAACTTGGGATAAGCAGAAGAAAATAGGAGTTTCGCGTGTTTAATCCTGATCTACTATCCATCACTGTATTATTCGTTAGAGTAATGCCAATGATAATATTAACAGGGTGTTCGAAAAATGATTGCCGGTCTGAACTTGCGATAAATTTTTTTGTGATAATGCTGCTTTTCACTCCTATTACATAAATGAGACCCCAAAAGATTCAATATTCTAAAGAAAAATGGATGGAATTCCGTATACTCTATTAGCTTTCCATGTGAAACATATATTACAGGGGAAAAACGACCATAGTCCACCAAAATGGATTTCGGAAAAATTGAAAATACAAATTTACTCACTTGTTGCATTCAAAGAAAGTCGCAATAATCTCTTTTGGAAAAGAACATGTTCATTATGAAAAATTACACATGCATATCTTTTCTCAAAACCACTGGCATGACAGGAAAAAAATAATGTAATATAAAATTTATGATGTTTAGCCCTTGACTCACTTTTCCCCTGAATCAGACATGCTTTCTTCAGGTTGATCGACCAATTTTAATTGGTGGTCATTTGAGTGAGATATCTATTCAGTTCTAATATGTCTGCTGTTCTTCTTTTCAAAGGGTTCGGTATAAATGCTCTCAGGTGGACTGTTTTATACCAGAATACTCCTTTTGCTATGCTCCTTGAAATCTCGAAGAAGGGTTCTGGTCCTATAAACTCCTCCATAGTGCCTTCTTCTGCCAGAAGGTCGGTTTTTCCATTCGAAGTCTTCGTGTCTACTAACCCATAGCAGAGGTATTCTGTTGTCCCTGCCTAAGCTTTGAAGGGCTCCCACGCCGTTACATACTAATCTAGATTCCATCAGATTTGATACCCAGAGCTTTTAGAGTTGATTGGCCTTCCAACATGATTTTGATCGATTGAGATTGATGGAATATATACCAAATATTGACGGTCCTAAATTTGAACCCTGTGACACATCAGATTTTAGAGGGAGATCCAGACTGAGATTCATCAATTGAAATTTTCTGTTTTTGAATGAATTTCCGAATAACTCATTACCTATGTCTGAATGCCTCATACATTCCAAGATATTCGGTAAAGATTTATAATTGTTGTTATCAAATGCCCTACTGAAATCAAGTGAAGTGTATTATCCTGATCTGTTGCTCTAATGATATCATCAACAACGTGGAGGAGAGCGGTTGTACAATTGAACCCTTCCATAAATTTCGACTGAACAGGCGGTATTAAACTGAATTCCGTGAAGTGTTCAGTCAGCTGCTCTTCCATTGCTCTTTCTGAAATTGTGGAAAAAGTATGTAGAATTCTTTACTTACTTTTCTTTGAAATCGCTCTACCCCAGGCTGCTGCAAAAGGCACGTATTGATAATATGGATAATATACTCAAATATATGTGTGAACAGCGCAGTCTGATATTTGGTTCATCGCAACCTGTTACGCTGGTTCCAGCAAGAAATGGAAATAATAGTGTATCTGACTGTTACTCATGAAGAAATTCAAAAGAGTTTCTGATGGCTCCAAGTGTGAAGTCGGGTTGATGAAAAAATAATTGATTCCACCACGATTCAAGAATTTCCTGGGATTCCCTTCACCATATTATTTCGTTTTGAGGTTTTCTACATCTTCTATTGCCTATTGTGGAATTTTAAGGGGAAAAATGTTTCTAGTTGTATTCACGTACTTAAGCAAATCCTTATGGAATTGAAAATACGCATTCGATTTTTTCCGTTTGTACCTTTATCCCTTATAAACATAATTTTCCTAATGATATCAGTTATACATGGTGCTCTTGGTCTACTTACCCTAGATCTAACCAAAGGTCTATTAGGGGAAAGTTGCCTATATTGGACCGACTCCTGAAATGGACCAGCAATGTTTAACTATATAAACCTGCATTCTGGTGTGAAATTGTGGTACTACTCTAAACATTCATGATAAACAGGTTTCACGTGGTCAGTCATCCTCAAGTGTTCTGTCAGAGAGGAAAGTTGAGTTTTACATCCCATGTAGTAAGAGTTCGCACATCTCAAATAAGCAATTGTTAGAAAGTAAGAAACAATTCAATTATTTTGCGATATAGATAAACTTGTTAGCAACATTTTCATGCATGCGTGGCATAGTTATCTCTACCGGTTTTTTCACAAAGAGCTTTTTCTTACAAAATGGCGTTGTTTCCTAAATTGGACCGTTAGTGGGAGCCGATGTTGGACCGGTTCAATTTGGGAGACGATTGCAGTTTAATTATTTTTCCTCACAATTTTTTTTAGATATCAGTATGTCACGCAAATACAGTGAGTGGTCCAAAGAAGATTTGGTTTTAGCTGTCAATGCAGTTCGCCAAGAAAATATTGGAGTAAACAAAGCTGCTCAAAGATATGGTGTACCACAAACCACGCTGAAACGATATCTTAAGAACCAAAAAGGAGGGCCCATAGTCACTTAACGTTCCGGCCGGTGGCCTGTATTTACTGATGAAATGGAAAAAGAGTCAGTGGCACATATACTTCAATTTGAAGAAAGATTTTTCGGCCTTACTTTGAAAAATGTTGGGAAACTCGCCTTTGATATTGCAAAAATGTACGGAATTCCACATTGTTTCAATGTTGAGAATGGATTAGCAGGAAAAAAATGGTTCTATAAGTTTATGAAAAGAAATTCCAAATTATCACTGAGACAGCCAGAAGCCACTTCATTTGCCAGAATGAGAGGTTTCAGTGAAGAGAGGGTGGACGCATTTTTTAAGATGTTGGAAGAACTAGTAGATAGGCATCAAATCACTGGCACAGAATTTTTTAATGTAGACAAAAGTGGCTTCACTACTGCTCAGAAAAAACTATAAAAGATAGTTGGCCTGAAAGGCAAACATCAGATTGGAGCAGCAAGCAGTGGTGAGCGGGGAGTAAATACCACTTTTGTATGTTGTGTAAGCGCTTCGGGCTCGTTTATACCGCCTACTTTTATTTTCAAGCGGAAACGGTTAGCTCCAGAATTGACGAAGGGCGCCCCAATAGGAAGCGAAGTGGCTATTTCTGATTCGGGATACATCACAAGTGAACTCTTTGCACAATGGCTTCGCCATTCCAAAAAGAATGTAGTATGTTCAAAAGAAGAGCCAGTTATTTTACTTTCAGATGGTCATTCCACCCAAAGCCAAAATTTAAAAGCATTGTTATTTGCAAGGGATAATAGCATTTGTATGTTACAATTGCCTACCCATACAACACACCGCATGCAACCACTTGATGTTGCCTTTTTCCGGCCTCTCGGAATTTACTATGTCCAGACACAAGAAACATATCTGAGGCAACATGTAGAAAAACAAAAAACTCAATACGACGTAGTTACATTACTTGCAGAAGCTTACGGTAGAGCAGCAACCGTCGGCGTTGCTGAAATTGCCTTCAAAGCTTCTGGCATCTGGCCTGTCAATCGGCATGTATTCAAAGATCACCATTTTGCTGCTTCAGAAGCGCTGAAAGAAAAATCTGTGGGCAATGCTGCACCAACCCCAACATGTGATAATGTTCTACCTACACCAGCAGAAAGTTTCGCAGAGTCGTTGAATATTGTTTCCCCATTGCCGCAGGCTGAAATTCTAACAAGTACCCCTTACAAAGAAAATTTGGAGCAGCAGAAAAGAAAAACACGAGAAAATGCAGAGGCAAAATTGAAAAGATATGTGTTTGCTGATAACAGTAACCAGGAGAAGCCAAAGAAAAAAAGAACAAAATTGGAAAGCGATAAAAGAGAAGCGGAAGTAAAAACGGAATTAAAACGAAAAGAGTTTTTAGATAACAGTAAAATAAAAACACCCCAGAAAAATATACATTTGTCGTAGAGCGATGACACATCTGAGGAATTTGAAGCAAGTGGATCATCGTCTGGTGGTGAAAGTTTCGAAGATGATTTGATTGGAACCAATGATTTCAAGGATTTTGATCGTAATGAATTGAAAGTCAATAACTACGTCATCGTGTATTTACAAGACGAGAAAAAGAATGATGTCTATTATGCTGGACAAATTGTGCAGGAGAAATCATCGAGAGGTGCAATTGAAGTTTCTTTTTTGCGAAAGTCTGCTGAACTAAACACAGCATTTTTTTTCCGGCTGTACCTGATGTTTCTGTAGTTGATGATTGTGACGTGAAGATGAAACCACCAATCCTACAGAAACACGGCCAAACAAAACGTCAACAAGCCAGTATTACATTTGGTATTCAGTTTAACTTCCCAGTTCGTTAACATTTTCATTTCACGTTCTGTTTTTTGGTGACAAGATATGAGATATATAATTGTTTCTAGAATATTTTTGATTTTTGTACTCGGCTTTGTACCTATAAATAATAAACATATTCCTTTTGTTAAGCGATTATTTCTTGTAAGGTCCAATTTAGGAATCATACGGTCCAAATTGAGGAACTAGTTGCCTATATTGGACTGATTCCATTGTCTGGTTTCAAGTTACGTGAGCAAGTAAGTTTTCAGGACTTTGAAGACTTTTTGCACATTCGAATCGTAAAAAAGATAGTCAAAACCATGGATGAGATTTGGTTGCGATTACACTAATTACACTGCATACAAAAAAAAAATTTCAATTTCGGACCAGTATGGTCAACTTTCCCCTATATAAATTCATTAACTTATTGAATAATAAGATTTTAGTTGAAAAAACACATTTATATAGCAATAAGGACAAAGGAGTTAAAAAGTATGAGAATGAAGTCATTGATAAAAAATGTCCTCTTATGTGAAAAAGACATGAAAAAAAGATAAAATTTTGTTGTCAATTACTTTATTCTCATTATTTTTAACTTTTTAGCGTATTTTTTCGTTTAAGACTGAAAAAGGCTATGGGAGAAAACTCTTCGATTGATTAATCCACATGGGATTAACATTTTTACCAAATTTTGGTGAATGTGCAGAGACCAGCCACCGCATTCGCCAATATTTGTAATGTAAATATTTTTTTCGGATGATCTTGGTGAGAATACCAGGTAATAGCTATGAAATTATTGTATTGTCATCGGTTGTTAATACGTGTGTAAGATTTCAAATAATTAATAAGAAGACATCAGTGATCTCACATTCAAACATCCGGTAAAGGAGTTATTCTGATCGATTAATAATATTGAATCAAAACAACTCCAGACCAACAAAAGAAAACTAGCAAAATTACGAAAAAGAGGATCCTAAATAGTTCTTATCATAATGAAAATACAAAAGAGAATATATAAATATACTTGTGGTACGGGGATGCCACAATTGCACCAAATTCTGTTCAGAAAATCGAGAGAGATTATACATTGACTAATTTATATTGGTGAATTACGTAAGCAATCGATATCTCACCATCTATTTCATCAACTGAAATTAAATCAATGTTACAGGCAGAGTGTACCAGATCGGCGATAGGCTGCCCCACGACACCGGCAATTGTTTAGAGTGCATCTGCGGTCAAGGGGCGAAAGTAACGTGTTCTCCGCACCAGTGCGCGCCGGCTGGTGATGAGATTAACGACTACCGTCTTCCCGGACCACGACAGCCTGTTGTTCCAGACATATTCTAATGGAAACGTTGAATATTTCCAACCGCATGTTTACGTTGCCGTTTATATTCCAGCAGCAAATTGATTCTTCCTGAGCTTGATTTATGATATTTTTTTGTGGAATCCATTGCAAATGAATAACGATTGAAAGCTATTTTGTTTGGAAACAATATTTCTTGAAATATTTCTGGATATGTTACTGTCCACAATGAAAGGTCCTTGGGAACATGTACTGTGTATAATGCCATTTCATGACGAATTACAGTGGTAAAAAAATTTGAAAAAAAAATATCACAAAATAAAAAATGTTGATTGGTCGACCAAATCGATATAAATTCGCTTTTTGTGTATCTCTTATCATTGTTGGGAGCTCAGAACAGAAATGAAATTATATGAAATAAAGATAGAATGAAATGATTGGGATGTTTTGTATCCCTATTCTAATAGTTCGAATTCTGGGTACTAACTATTTCCTTTCACATCCCAGAAATATATTCTTGTGCACATTCCCAATTGTAAGATTGTCTTCCACCAAGGTTCATGTTTTTTTTTCGAAAATAAAGATCTGATGGTGCTTTCAGTCTAGAAGGTAGATTTAACAATTAACCACTGATCACTTTACGACCTTGTTCTCATCAACCTTCAATAATAGGAAATAGTACAAATATTTTTAGTGGAGATGAAATGAATACGTATATGGGTGAATAACACATATTTTGAGAAGAGTGTGAACATAATGTCATTGAAAATCGGGGAAAATTCAAAAAAAGAAATAACTTTTCATAAATCTTGAAAACTTTGATTCTATATATGGAAGAGAAATTGTATGTCATTATACCTTGAGACAATTTTGACCGAATTTTGATTTATCGAAAGAAAACAGGAACTTTCACAGTAACGAGTATTATAGCCATATAGTGAACTTGAGCCAATGTGTGCCAGATATTTACCAGATTCTTTGAAGAATTGATCAAACAACATATTTTGATATTATCAAAATTTCTGATATTGAGTTATTTATGCTTCTTATTTCTGTTTTGTACTACTCTCGATGGTTTCATGATATTTTTATCCGCCGTTCCCCATAGCGTTATGAAAAAAAAATTCCAACCATTTCAGGAAGAGTCTCAAATCCATAATACCTTGATCATAATCACGAAATCAAGTATGAACCTGTCCACCAATACTGATTATAATTATCTCAATGGAATTTGATAATTGATACTGTCGAAAGCCTTACGTAGACTCAATGAGAAGATCCCTCATTTAAATTTTTTGTCTATTTGTTTTTGTTTAACCGTAATAACATCTATTTCTGCAAACTTTAGAATACGCATGCAATACAGTCCATGACATAAAAAGTTATTTGAATCCAGATAACCTGATAATCTACTGTGATGAAACATTGATAATTGGTATCGATCTATACTTGTAGGGACATTTCTGAAAATAGTTGTTGCTTTGGAAATTTTTATGTTTTTAGGTTATTTTTCGCTGTCAAAATATATATTCATTATTAAACTGAGTTGGGGTGATAATAATTCGGATCTAACATACTACCTACAAATTGCCAAAACCAGATGATTTTCCAGAATCTAAGTCATCCATGTTTTCTGCAATTCCTCAGCTAGTCGTTTATTCCAGAAATAAAGAAGATACAAAACAATTTTCATTCAAAAACATCCAATATCAATAATGCTACTCGATAGTTTTTCGCATGATCTTACGAAATGTTTGGATTTTCCTGTTTTCTTCTCAATTTTTTTTTCTACAAGTTTATTATAATAACTATAGGATTCAAAATTTAAACTCTTCTATGAATGGAATCTGAGTGGAAAGTTCTGCATTACACCATAGTTTGACATGTTCATCGATTTTTCTTTCAATAGTGCCTATCAGAGATTTGTTTTTGTTTTCAATAATTAATTCAAAATCATCACTCAGGAAAAAGAAAGTGTCATAAGATCATTCTCAACATATTTCCGATTGTAATTCGTG
The DNA here is from genome assembly GCA_018342105.1 of Gonioctena quinquepunctata. Classification (NCBI taxonomy): domain Eukaryota; kingdom Metazoa; phylum Arthropoda; class Insecta; order Coleoptera; family Chrysomelidae; genus Gonioctena; species Gonioctena quinquepunctata. The sequence goes on along the minus strand of JAFIRS010000977.1, from coordinate 318,120 downwards.
AATACTTTTTTGTATCTCATCTTTTTTGTTCTCAATATTTATTGAGACTTTTTGAATCCTATGGTCACTCAATATTGAAATTGACAATTGTCTGAATTAGGAAGAATAATGAGACATTAGCGATCATTGACGTTATACAATTTGAGATTGATTTTCTTACATCGGATTATGTAAATGATGATATGATCATTTACGCGAGTCAAAAGAAAATTAACTTTTGTCAAATATTTCTCCGCCCTCTCGTGCTAGATGAAAAATGCCATGGATATACTACTACCTCAACAAGAATGATGTTTCGTCAAATAGCATTCTTAACAACATTAATTCTGCATTGAACAATATCCAGCACCGATTTAGATATAGATTTTAAAGGAATACTTCAGGACTTCAATGTGGTGTCGTCCGCGTATTCATATATCTTGCCTTTCAGTGGCACAGAGATAGTTAATGTAAATGAGAAACAGAATAGGGCCCAAAATGTATCCTTGTGGTATGCCACTAAGAGTCTCCCTTGTGTCACCGTATTCATTTCCGAATTCAACAACATGTTTGTTTTCTCCTGCTTGACTACAAAACCAGCCACTGCTACTCCAATTATATATCACTCATTTCCGTAGTATTTTATGTCATATAAAATCAAGAGCTCTGGTGAAATTGATGAAAACTGCTGTAGTAGTGGGGTATATTACTTTCATATCATACTATGAATTAGATACTATCAGTGATTGGGAATAAATTATGAATTCACGACCTTTCACCAACCTCTCAATAACTGGATGAGAATTTCAATATTTATGCTTTTTTTAATTACATTATTCAGAAGAACTGGTTAGGCTTGCTTGTGTTTCCTCTTTGTTGTTTTATACTGATTTAATCACGAATAAATTTGGAAAAATTTCCTTTCTGATGTGTACAAACAAAAATATCGTTGTTGAACATATGGAGTCCGTTTGTTTGTCTATTCAACTCACGTAAGTCATTAGTCTTTTCCTTTGTGGATCTGGAAAAAGTAGCTTATGAACAAACGAATCTCATGTCAGCTTGATTGATGATGATAATGATATGTTCACATCATTCATATGTCAGTAATACATTGAAAAAAATCTACATCTTCATGATTAGCTGCTCAATTGAGTTTATTATACTATTTTCGTTGTCCAGTCTAAATGTTGAATGATCCTTCGTACCTGGCAAAAAACTGGAGTAGGAAGAAAACACCATGAAAAAATCCAGCCACAATATGAATGAATTCCTCAATGGTTGTTGGAAAGGAATTTGGACGATGCAAATATATGGAATAAATTCATTATTTCAAAAATAGGCGACTTTTGGAAAAAATTCAGAAACACGTCGGTTTTAATTTTTGAAGGCCCATCTCATGATATAGATGTAAGAGACGTTACGTCACTGGTGTTGGCGTAATGACGTTATGAACGATTTTTTTTTAAACAAACAGGGATCATGTGACACCTCATTTAGAAGGTCTACTGATCGTCTATCCAACAGTAGAATTATTCAAATATGTATTTACAGGGTCAACCAAAATTATGTATTCAGAAGATTGAAATTGCAATAAATGACCATTCGTTGAAGTAAATTATGCTAAGGACCGCCACTGAGAATAGAACATCGTAGTGTCTTCTATTGTTTCTGTTGATTCAGAAAAAAAAACTCATTCATTGAAAAAGTTCTACGCTCGAATTTGAAATGATTCCATGTAGTATCATTGAATTGTTTGATATTATTTTCATAAAAATATTCAAATTGCTTATAATCTAGCAATGAGACTTACAGAAATCGAAATCTCAATTATGATTGGCTGTGGAGATAGAGTAAGGACTCAGTCAGTAGTTCGTGATTCATTTAATACTAAATACCTCAACCGAGAACCCGTTTCTCAATCAACAATTAGTAAAATTAAGAGAAAGATTCGAGGAACGAGCCATGTTGAAGATCTTCCCAAAAGTGGTAGAAAATATATTCTGGAAGTTAAAAAACTTGACGTGGTACTTGTGTTCCAAGAAAACCCTCATACCAGCTCGGGGCAAGTCGCACTGGATAATAATTTACACCAATCGACTGTTGTTAGAATGTTGAGAAAAGAAAAGGAGTATAAAGCTCATCTGGTCCAAGTGCTGTTGGAAGATTACTTTGATTGAAGAGTCGAATTCTGCGGGATCATGATGGAACGCTGTAACAGACATAGGAGTTTCATACAAAAGGTACTTTTCTCAGATGAAGCTACTTTTATGCTCAACGGTCACGTAAACCGTCAGACGTGTCGATACTGGGCAAGATAAAATCCACATTGGAAGGAGGAGTATAGCACACAATATCCACGAAAGGTGAATATTTGGGACGAAATTTTAAACAACCAGGTTATAGGGCCATACTTTTTGAGACAAGCGTAACTGGTGCTTGGTATCTTCAATTTCCTCTACAACTGAATCAGCTATTTCTATAGAGAGAAATGATTTGTGGTACCAGCAGGATTAAGCGCCATCACACTACGCCGTCGATGTACGAATCTACTTACATATTGTTTTCCTATGTGAGCTAAGTGGATAGGGAGAAGAGGATCGATCGAATGGCCACCAAGGTCTCCGGATTTGACACCGTTAGACTTTTTTATGGGGATACATGAAGAGCAAAGTTTATCAAATTCGACCAAATGGTCTGGAAGAGTTGGTGGAACGCATCAGAACGGAGATTGCACATGTTCCCTGAAGTCCTCGAAAACGTTAGAGAAGATTCCACTGCCCGGCTTTCACATTGCATCATTGCTGGAGGTCATCAATTTGAACATTTATTATAATTTTACTGTTTTTCAATAAATAAACAGTTTTGGTTCACCCTGTATAAATAAATATTCGTATAAACATACTGTTGGAAGACGATTCGTGGACCTTTTGAACATCTTCGATCACTGCATTACGCCAACACCGGCGACGTAACGTCTCTTCAACAAACGGAGTCCATATGTTCAATAACGATATTTTTGTTTGTACACATAAGAAAGGATTTTTTTTCAAATAAACCCTACCACCACAGGAGTTTTCATCAATTTCACCAAAGCTCTCGATTTTATATGACATAAAATACTACTGGAACAAATAAGTGATATAGAATTAGAGTAGCAGTGACTGGTTTTGTAGTTAATTAGGAGAAAACAAACATGTTGTCGAAGTCGGAAATGAGTACAGTGATACAAGGGAAACTCTGAGTGGCATACCACAATAATACATTTCGGGCCCCATTTTGTTTCTGATTCACATTGACTATCTCTGTGATATGCCACAAGGCAAGATATATGCCACAAGGCAAGATATACGCGGACGACACTCCATTTCTGTACTGTAGTATTTCTTTGTAATCTATATATAAATCGCTACTGGATATTGTTCAATGCAGAATGTATGTTGTTAAGAATGATTTCTGACAACAAATGATTCTTGTGGGGGTAGTAGTATATTCATTGCATTTTCTCTTCTCCTGTAAGTGGAAATATTTTTTTATCCAGCCTGAGAGGGCGGAGAATTATTTGACAAAACCTCATTTTTTCTGACTGAAAATTATTTTGTATCTCCTTTATTTCTGGAATAAACTACTAGCTAAGGAATTGCAGGGAACATCGATGACTCAGATTCTGGAAAATAACCTTGTTTTGGAAATTTATATGTAAAAAAAATGATTGATGGTATGTATCAAAACCGGTTCTCAATGATTCTTCATAGTAAATTATTAGGTTATTTGGATTCAAATAACTTTTTATGTCATGGACAGTATGTCTTGCGTATTCTAGAGTTTGCAGTGAAAGATGTCATCATGGTTAACCAGAAGCAAATAGATTTAAAATGAAAAGGGGGGATCTTCTCATTGAATCTACCTGAGGCTTTCGACACTATCAGTTATCTAATTCCACTTAAAAAATCATAATCAGTGTTTGTAGAGATGTTCATACTTGATTTCGTTATTATGTTGAAGGTAGGAAACTATTATGGATTTGAGACTCTTCCTGAAATGATTGGAAAACATAGTTCTTTCCAATTACATAACGTCATAACACTATGGATAACATGAAACCATCGAGAGTAGTACAAAACAGAAATATAAGGCATATTTACTACCCTTTCATAGACTCAATATCTAGCTCAATATTAGAAATTCGGCTAATAACAAAATATGCTGTTTGATTTATTCCTCAAAGAATCTGGTAAATATCATTACCATATATTCGCTCAAGTTCACTATAAGGCTTTATTGCTAGTAACTGTGAAAGTTTATGTTCTATTTCGATTAATCAAACTTTGGTCAATATTGCCTCGAAGTATAATTACATAAAATTCCTCCTTCCACATATAGAATTGAAGTTTTCAAGATTTATGAAAAGTAACCTTTTGATGTTCCCCCGATTCTCAATGATACATATTTGTTATATTCCCTATTATTGAAGGTTAATGAGAACAAGGTCGAAATGTGATTAGTAGTAAGTTGTTAAATCTACCTTTTAGACTGAAGGCCCCATCAGATCTCCATTATTGAAAAAAAATACTCACTGAAAGACTAGAAAATATGCAAAAAAATATTTTTTCTTGGTTCTGAAAGTGAAAAGTTAGTACCCAGAACTATGAATATATTAATAAACATTGGAATAGGGGTAGTGAATTTCTAAACATTTCAATAATATAATTCCACTTCTCTTCTGAGCCCCCAACAATATGAAGAGACATGCACAAAAAGCGAATTAACGTCGATCTTGTCGACCAATCAGCATTTTTCTGATACTTGAATCTTTTCGAAGCTTAATAGAATTATGCCCATACTGATAGTATAGCAGATCTCAGTCTCCGATTTAAATTTCAAGAAAAGCTCACGATTATCAACCAAATACTTCAACTGTCAAAATCATCAATGGGACGTGTGGTAATAAAAACGACTACTCTGCTATTTTTTCAAGATGTATCCGAACATTTGATGATGTATTATGTCAGGCTTCGCGGCCGAAGATCAAAGCCTTAGTGTTGAAATCTCATCAATAATAAAAATACGGAACCATTTCATAACAAATTTTAACCACTGATACATTTGCAGACCTCACAGTTTTGTTATCAGCCAGCTATAATCCTGGAACAGCATCAATTCACTTGAAAGGATCTCTTGAAAATCCAATCGTGGCAGGAAAAATTGACAATCAAAGCAAATGAAGTGTGGCAATAATGTTTCTCGTCAATCTTTCCAAGCTGAAAATGCCAAATATTCAGAACGTCATCTGAACAACAAATCAACTTAGAAACAATTGGCTTGGTACTTTTCCATAAGAAACATCGTTTACTATAGTTCTTCAAAATTTATAACAAATCATCTCCTTACATATTCTGTTTGAAATATCTATAGTCCGATAAAGATTTGTATAAATACCTACATGTATGAATTTTTTCATGGATGAATAAAATTCTTTTATATTATATTATTCCACCAGAGACACTATTATCCTAAATTCTGTATGAACCAACATCAGTGAACTTTGGGCTACTACCTCTAATGAAACATCATAGAACTATTCAAATTCAAAATTCTTATAACCATAACTGATGCCCAATTGTATGTTCAAAACGAAAAGCTTTATTATCATCATCTGTAAAAACATTTCACGGGGTAATGAAGTCATCCAATGGCATTTCAAAAATATAGTATGAATTCAACTGACCCTCTTTTCCATTTTTATGTCACTAATTAAACAGTATATTTAATATTGGAAAAATCATGTCCCACCATTTTTCAGAAAATTGAGTTTTCAGAGAAATATGGATCTGATATTTTTTCATCACTTACTATAGAATTTTCATATTTTTTTCATTGGAAAAATATTTATTTCCAATGGACTGTGAAACATCATCCGTTAGCAGTGTTGCAACAAGTCAGTTTACTCTGATCTCATAACTTTTGATACTGCATGTTATGAAGAAAATATACCAGGATTTCAATTGCTGCTGGACCAAAACATTCAAGTGCAAGTTTCCATGTATATTTTTAGTATCATGACTTTTCATGCCCCCCTGGTAGCCATTCATTTTGACATAATGAGATCTAAAATATGATACAAATAAGTTGAGGTATTCAAACCATTTGAATTAATCTTCTCAAAAATAAACCATTATTGAAATTCATTTGGTCCACCCGCCCAAGAAGAACAATAAATATCAACAAAATATTTTTCGAAATAATGTAATTCAATTGGATCTTCTGAAAAAATGGCAAAGAATGGAGAAATAGTATATTGAATGGAAAAATTAATGAAAACTTGCATTGACTATATGAATTTATCTTGAAAAAAACTAAACATGATTCTGGAGTTACACAAAGTTGCGTAAGTTATTACTGTCAATATTCATCATATCGTTAAGCGCTTTGAGAAAAATTTCAATGAAAACAGTATGGAAATCTTACGGGCAATGTTTTTTTTCGTATCACTTCTCTTTCCGGTAAAAATAAAATATGAGCATATTGAATTCGCTGAAATTTTTCCCTGGAAAGATATTGACTCCCGAACCATTTTTTGTTTTCCATGATCACAAAAAAACATTTTGTTCTTTATCATCAATGAACAAAAAATAAATGATCAAATTGAATACAATAATCGTGTATTACGTTAATCATATCGAATAGGAATTATATATGGACAACAAATATTTCTACATATTTGTTGTCCACGTACATGGTGAATTCAGATTAATTGAGATCAACCGATCATATATTTTCTGAATTTTTCTGTACCCCATTGTAAATGTCATATCAAAAAAATAAAAATTTGTGTCTTAACTGTAATTAGTGCATAATGACATATGTTTTAGTTTGGAAATAGTTGAGAACATAAATTTGTGGAAACCATGAAACGTACTGTCTAGAAGCTAGTGATTTTGTATAGTCATTTTTATAATAGGTGAATTTGGAACCAAAACCTGTAGTTTAGAATATCTTCAATGAAACAACTTACAATTTTCAATATTTCCCATTATTCAATAGATTTCATTCTCAATTTCAGAAAATTATTCCAAAAATGGGATACAAAATACGTGCAATCGATTGCCGATACACGTGCTAAATGATTTGGTGTGTATTTGTATGAAAAATATTTTCGACTATACTGATCAGAAAAAAAATATCTATTTTGAAGTAACGAACAGTTATTTAAAGATTGTATTGCAGAGCATTTAGGCATTGTATCAAGTTCTTTGAAGAAAAAAGTGAGCAATTTCCCGAGAGAAGAGATTTGAAACTCATATTGCCCCGAATAAAAGTATAAGGAAAACAACAAGATGAAATGGATGTCGAAAATAGATTTTCCTATTAGATACTCGAGAGTCTCGTACAATGTGTGCAACATGTGGAAACTTCTTATTTCATTCTACAAGGAAGTATGTGTATCATAGGTATTGAAACAAAATACTTTTTTAAGAAATAAGATTGGATATATTGTGGCTCTTTGGATGGTGTAATTGTGAGGAATGATAGAATGAATTTTCGAATTCTTTCTCCTAAATATTCAAACAATTTTCATTCATCATAGTGTGCAAATGTTTCTATGTAAAGGAAACATTGAATTCTCAGTTAAAAAAAAATTAATTTTTAGAAATTTTATAATTTTTCGGTCATAGTAAACGAATATAAGAATATGTTGTTCATTTTTCAAAGTATTTGATAAAATTTTTTTTGGAAAACGTTTAGTCTCCATCCAAACAGCACAAGTACAGCACACTGATTGATTTGAGAATAAAAAAAAACCGAGAAATTCATTTTGGAGCTATTGACGATTACAAAATGTTAATAGGGTCTGAAAAAGGCCTCTGCCCTACAAAAGGTGGGGTAGAAATGTTTTTGATGTATGTTTTCAGTTCCAGACTCCGATGAAACATCCAAATTTTCAAAGTTGGGTGAAAAAGGCATCAATGAGACGTGCTGCAGATGGCTAGAGAAAGAATAATCTACGCCTTTCCAGTGGGGGAAACACTGGCATCCAAGGTCACCAAGCTGTCCGCAAGGTAATGTACTGTCCCCACTGCTCTAGTACCTGGTGGTGGAAAACCTGATAATCACACTAGAAAGGAATGGACAAAAAACAATTGAGTACGCAGACGACATAGTCATCAAAGTCCAAAGGAAATTCAACTCCACAGTTAGGGAAAGAACGCAAACAGCCCTGAATCTGGTCAGTACATGGATAAATGAAGAAGGTTTGAATATCAGTCCCTACAAATCAACCATTGTAGCTTTCACCCGGAGAAGGAAGCTAGAGGGCCTAGGACCTCTAATCCTCCAAGGGATCAACATCCAGCCGTCAAAAGAATAAATATCTCGGGGTAATCCTAGACTCGAATTCAACCTGGAACCAACAACTGGCGAATGTAAAGAAGAAAGCCGAGGTGACATTAATGGTAGACAAATGAGCACACGAACAAACATGGGGGCTAAGACCCAAAATGGTGTATTGGACATACAAAACTGTGGTGAAACCCATGATCACCAAGCATCTTTGGTATGATGGACAAAGATAACCCAAAAAATAGCCGTGGCTGAGTTGAGCAAGGTACAAAGACTTGCATGCCTCCCCATAACGAGGGCTATGAAAACAACACCAACAGCAGCTATGGAACCACTACTGGCTCTTTCCCCGATTGACATGACATTCATGGGGAAGGCGAGTATGGGCAGAATGGAAAGGCTACAGATCGGAACACAACAGATTGGAACACAACAAGATGAAGGAAATAGTAGGAGGTAACATTCCTGAAATGAAACCAACGGACCACACAATCATCATCAAGAGCAAACCTAGAGAAAGGATCTGGTATACAGACGGATCCAAGACCAAGGAAGGAACTGGTGCTGGTATACTCATTGAGGGGAGAAACTCCCAATTGAGGACCCATTTGGGAATAATCACTTCTGTATTCAAAACGGAAATGCACGCAATGTTGCAATGCGTGAGAGAAAACAACATGAGGAAAGTGCGCAACGCACGGATCAAAATATGCATAGACAGCCAGGCGTCACTGAGGCAGTGACATCAAGACTGATATGGAAAGAAATCAGTGCCCTCGTAGAACATAACAGAATAACTTTGATGTGGTTTCCAGGACACTGTGGCATCGAGGGCAACGGAAAATCTGATGAACTAGCTAGAATCAGCTCATTAATATATTGGCCAAGAACCTGCACTCCGGTTGAAAATATCGGCTATCCGAGGCTGCATACGGGACTGGGTGAAACTAAAACAAAAAAAGCGCCAGAAGGAAGCCCCTCTCATGCATTGGGGGAAAACATGTATCATAGAACCTTCAAAGCGAAGAACTGAAGAACTACTCAAGATGAGTAGAAACCAAGTTAGAACAATAACGGGCATTCTCGCTGGTCACAGCCCAATGAGAGGACACCTTCACCAAATGCACACAATGTGGCAAAGAGACAGAAACGGCCAAACATATATTGTCAGAATGCGATGCACAAGACCGCAATAGACCAGCAATATTTGGAGAGCCAAGGGTAACTCCGAAAAATACAACAGCCAATTGGTGAAGAACCTGTACACAATATTATATAGCAGAATCTTCTTCAAATTGAAATGTTTCCTCCAGTTGCGTATCTTTTTTTTTCTGCTACTGTAACCGGAATTTATACACAGAATTTGATAGAGCAAGTATAGACCACCTTTTGTGTTTTGTTATGGAATGATATTCAATATCAGCCCATTGGTGCCAAGTTTCCAGCCCAAGTCGGATGGATTTTTTGGATTCCACTCCATTTTTGGACTTGGTAGTAGGATATAAATGCAGCATTCTTCATTAGTGGTAAATGACGGATAATTTGTTTCACAAGAGAAGCCATTTAAGATTGTCAATCTGTTAATAATTCAAAAAATTTCAATATTCCGAACAAAATTTGAGATGAGCACAGGCTCAAATGAATATATTCAGATGGGTTGATCCTAAATTTTGAATAAGTTTGATATTGGGGGATATTCAACCACGTTAATTTGAAATCTTTTTCGAAAAAAAAACGTTCGTGTCTTGGGGACAATACCACAGAAATATTCAATTTGTCTAGGTGAATACAACAAATACCTGGAGATTTTTCAATATTACTTGGGTGTCCAAAAATTAAGAAAGAGCGATTTTCGTAACAAAAAAAACAAATGGTCTACACCTGCTCTATCAAACCGCTGTTTTTTTTCATTAATAATATAACTTCATTCAGAGTTACTAAGTAAGGCTAAAAGTGAATGAAGTAGTTTTTAGCAAAGCACTTGTTTCCCATGCAAGTAAGATGTGAAATGAAGTATTTTGAATCATGAAACTGTGAAGATATGAAGATTAAAAAATACAGGAATCCAAATGTAGTAAATTTAAAGGATACAAAAATACAAAATATGAATATGCGCAAATACGCGAAAACAAATATACAAGAATGCAAATTACAAAAAGTAGCAAATATCAAAATATAATATTATGAAAAGTATAAAATATTAATGCTGAAATGTAGTATTGTAAAAGTGTAAAAATTTCAAAATGCAGAGTAAAATGTGAAAATGTAAAAATGTAAAATGGAAAAATGAAAGCTTGTTAGAATGTAAAAATGTTATAAGTTCAAAAATGTATAGATGAAACAATTTACAATGTAAAGAATGTATAATTGTAAAATATAATTGTAAATAAAATAAAATGTGAAATGTAAAATCGAATAGAATACCACAATTATTACAGGTGTTCACTATAGATAAAAGAGACGAGAGAGATGAAATATAATCGATGTAAAATAAAAATGTTTCCTAAGCTAGTTAGATATTCTTAAAAAAGTATATTTTGCGAGTATATATATACATAACATGAAACAAAATGTGTTAGAAGTATTAGATTATCTGAGTTGGTACTTTCTTAACTATATCCTGGAATGAAACTGAAAAATCCATACACTAATCCTAACTCTGTGTATCAATTCCGGCTCCAATAGGAGAAAAAAAAGATACGCAACTGGAGGAATAATTTCAATTTGAAAAAGATTCTGCTATATAATATCATTGATATTATCATTTTTAAGAAATAAGAAGATTTTTTTGAAAAATGTTGAGGTTACACATCATACTTGCGAAAAAAATGTTCATACAAAAATGTTTGTCAACACGTTGATGGACACTAACGTCATTCGATGTCATAGAGGTCGGTGACAATTGCGACACAAGGTCGTACTGCGTCCTCAGACATCCGGATTGAATTAGTTATTAAAGGAGACACGTGATAACTGCCACGGATTCAATGCAATATGTTTGTTGTGTTGTGTCGATTTCTTGCATAAAATATCGATTTAAGTCCCCACCCTGCCGGCCAAGAATTTGCCCTTCCCAATATCATCACAACGTCGTAAGGCGTCGTCATTTCCATAAGAAAAACTCATTCAGTTGCATTTTCTATGCCACGCAATGTACAGTGTGATGTACAATTTTTTGAGTAATTTTTTTTCCAAAGATACACAGAAGAATATTTTATTTTAGTGCAATATTTATCCAAAGATACTTGGGATAATATTTTATTTTTTGAGTTACGAATGTCATGACAAAAAAACTTGGAATAATATTTCAGTGCTTGAGTTACGATTTTTTTCCAAGTTACGATAACATTTTATTTTCAGAGTTATAAATTTTGTCAATAAAAGGAATTCTCAATGGTTTTTTATATGATTTAAAATTTTGACTATATCTCTTTGCAGACGTCTACGTAACTTTTAGAACGCCGGTAGACCTCCTCTCCTCATTTTCGGATTCCTTTGTGTCCTTCAACGTGTTAAAATTCTATTTTTTTTTTCAAAACATGTTTTGTTGTAAAGGTAAACGTTCTCAATGGAATATTGATAAAAATATTTTTCTGTGAATTGAAAAATCTACGATAAAAATTAATACTGGAATAGAAAATCAAATAACTATCGGAATGAAGATGCAAATTTTCAATTTCAGATTTTTTCTTTTGAGTTGGGGTCTTTTCAGATGTAGTTCAATGTCCAGCGTGGCTTTTGCCTGGGAAGTAGTTGTTTTCTGTTAGACATTCACAGAAAATAATTTCATTTTCATCGTGGATTTTTCAATTCCCAGAAAAATCTTTCTATCAATCAATATTCAATTGAAAATGTTTACCTTTTCAACATGAATACACCACAAGAGGTTATCTTGACGATGGAAGATAGTGACTAACGTTTATCTTTCAGTCGCAGATGATTTCACATCTGATTTTATGAACATCCTGTTCATATTTTCAACAAATCAATGTTTTGTTCTTTGTAAAATTCGACAAAATTTTGGGTAGTGCCGCTTGCCTAATTCAAGGTGACCCGCTCAGAGGAAAACTTCCAAACCTTGGCAATTGCCGACTGCAATAAACATTTCACTCGACATTTCAATAATGTAGAATGTTGAACTGATTGTGTGGTTAATGTACACAAAGAGAACATTTTCATTGCAGTCTGCCTGAGATAGATATTCAATTTTAAAGTAAAGAAAACAATACTCACCTCGTTATATCCAAACTGGTAGATAAAGTCAGAACTAACTAGTAGGTGAAATCAACACACCTTTGGGGCACTTATCGGATCACAATTATAAGAAAATCAGTTGTTAGAACACAAAAGACACAGTATTGTAATTGTTTTCAAAATACTATCGGCCATCATTGTGACCCAGTGATTCAGAATAATACGTAAACACTGTTGACAAGGACAGGTAGTGTTTTCGAGATTTCCGCAAGCACGTTGTTGTGTATTACAAAGCTGTCTACGAACAGATCCGTTTCTGATTGACTGCTGAACAAAAAAGTACGCGAGTATCAGGAGAATTGATTTGAATATTCTCGTCTTTTGCTGGTTTGAACACCGAACTGTAACGTGCATATTTTGAAGAGTAGAAAACAAGGGAAATCACTCATTTCATCCATGAATGAAGTGGTAAATTTTAATTCCGATTGGATTCCGAAGTTGCCAATCACGAGTGAGGAAAATACTGTCCATATCTAAAATGAGTAAATGCTTCGGGCGTTTTCGTGCTACAGATATTTACATAATATAAATAATATTTCATAGAATGGCTATTTTTTCAAATTTTATCGCGATATCAAGGCTAGATTGAACCCTGTATACAGGGTGATTCAAAAGAACTTTGACAAACTTCAGGAGGTGATTCCTCACAAAATTCTAATATGAATTGTCCAAATAAATATACAGTGCTTCTCAAAAGTTCCTCTCCCCCCCTCTTATTTTTGGAACGATCATACATAAACAAGTGAAATTTGGATACTGAATATTAAAGGTTGTAAACTTCCCTACTAGTGATGATAGATGACGAAATCGTCAAAGACAAAGATGTTTTTGTAATTGTCCAAGTTTTTGTACATTCAATAATTTGTGTATTGTTGATCGAACGTTTAACTGTTTTAGCAGCTTTTGGTACTTTCAATATTTTTGTACATTTTGATAATTTGTTAAACTGTTGTGAGCCGAACGTTTCAGTGCTTCCAGAAGCGAAATGGTACGTGCTTTAGGTGATAAAGTAGCAGCGATCCTAATTCTTGGTGAAACTGGACGGAATATTCATGCAGCAGAACGCATTTTTAATGAGAGGTTTCCCGATCGCCCCGTTTCGGGGACTCATTTAAGGGGGCTTCTTCGTAAGTTTGAAACAACGGGTAGTATAAATGATGCGAAACGATCTGGCAGACCACAAATTTCTGATGAGAAAAAAATTGATATACTGGCAGAAGTAATAGTTAATCCTACTTCTTCAACAACTCACGTTGCATCTACCTGTGAAGTCAGTCGAAGTACAGTTCACGGGGTGTTGAAAAATAACAAATTTCATCCATACAAATTTAAAATGGTTCATCAACTCTCAGACGACGACCCAGACCGAAGACTGGAATTTTGTGAAAATATGGAAACTAAAATCAACCAACAGCCAGGCTATGTCAAAACAATTTGTTTAAGTGACGAAAGTACTTTCTATCTAAATGGAAATGTTAATACACAGAATGTGAGGTATTGGAGTGACGCAAATCCTCACCTGTTTCGTGAAACACATACCCAATTTCTCCAGAAGGTGAATGTTTGGGCAGGTATCCTGGGAAATCACATCGTTGGGCCTCTTTTTTGAAATACTAACTCGACTGGTGAGGTTTATCTGGAGCTGTTGCAAAACGCAATAGAACCGTTAATCCTTGAAATTATGGAAGATAATCCAGATAAATTCGGCAATTTGGAAATATTATTCCAACAGGATGGTGCTCCTCCACACTCTAACGGTGCAGTAAGACGGTATTTGGATGAGGAGTATCGTGGTAGATGGATTGGACGACTAGGTTTAACGAAATGGCCAGCTCAATCACCGGACCTCACACCTTTGGATTTTTTACTATGGGAGTACCTTGAATCGAAGGTTTACGCCACTGAACCTGACAATATTGACGTTTTAAAACAACGTATTGTTGCAGAATGTGAGGCTGTTTCCGCAGACACATTTGCAAAAGTACGAGAAGAGTCTAAAAATAGGATAATTCACTGTCAGGAAGTGAATGGAGGTCACTTCGAGCAATTTCTTGAAGTAGATACTGATTATTGAATCTGTAATCAATATCATACTGAATGGAATTTAAATTTTAATGTTTACTAATGAGCCATTAAAACTGCCATGAACACAAACAAAATTAGTATCATTGAATAGGTTTGTTCGATACCTTTCAAAAGAGGTGCCGCTTGCCGTGGGGTTCCATTTAAAATTATTGGTCACAATGGCCTTGTGACGTCATCTTTGACGATTTCGTCATCTATCATCACTAGTAGGGAAGTTTACAACCTTTAATATTCAGTTTCCAAATTTCACTTGTTTATGTATAATCGTTCCAAAAGTAAGAGGGGGGAGGGGACTTTTGAGAAGCACTGTATGTCCGGAAACGCTTCGTTTTCAAGATACAGGGTGTTGAAGTTTTATTTTTATTTTCGTTTTTTTCAAATAACTTCAGAAAAACTGACCTTAATTAAACGAGTATTGGTATTGGGAGGTTTTTTGAGGTGTCGAATTCGAACCTAATATTATTATTGCTCTTACTCGTAGGGACCACCACCCACACATCTTTTTCTTATTTGAAGATTCATAACCTTTTTGAGCGTACTTCTAGCACATTTTTCAGTAAAAAATCAATTTCTCCATTATATCAACGTAAAAAAGCTACTCCTGTTATAAATCGCTATGAGCAACCGTTTTCTAGATATTTGGACTTGAAAATTTCAAGTCGATTATTTGATAATCGATGCGTGTTGAAGTAATTACCATTATTTTGCATTTTTCACAAGAATTCTTGGGAAATGAATTTGACGTTTGAGTCCGTAGTTCTGGTAATTACATATCAGGTGACAGTTGAACGTTTTATTGTTTTGTTGAAGTTTCTGTAAGTTTTACAATACTAATTTTGTAAAAATTGATTATTTGAGCCATAATGATGCTCATATAGCCGATATGCATTTCGTTTATGGCCTTGTGGATGGCAATGCGCGCGAAGCAAGACGTATATGTATATATATATATATATGTATATATATATATATATATATATTTATATATAAAATGCACAAAATTATAAATGTGACATCTATAATTTGCGGAGTGAAACTCTACATGCTGTGGAGTTCGAAGGCAGGAAATTTCGTACAACATCGATAGGTCACCAACATTTATTGTCAGTATAGGCCAATCCACAACACCAAAAGTCAAGTTTCTAGTGCATTCATAGTAACGCAAACAATAACATAAAAAGAAAGAAAGTTCTGTTTCAACTTCAAGGGAGCCCACCATCCGCCCACAGCTGTTTCATGGTTTCCCAATCGTCAAGACGGCTTGTGGTCTACCTCGAACCTGGAACAAACCTCTCAGGGTGCTAATACCTGAGGATAAAGAAGTAAAATGTACAGAATTATAGATGCGACATCTATAATTTGCGGAGTGAAACTCAACTGGAGGAATCATTTCAATTTGAAAAAGATTCTGCTATATAATATCATTGATATTATTATTTTTAAGAAATTGGAAGATTTTTTTGAAAAATGTTGAGGTGACACATCATACTTGCAAAAAAAATGTTCATACAAAAATGTTTGTCAAGACGTTGATGGACACTAACGTCATACGATGTCAAAGAGGTTGGTGACAATTGCGACAAAAGGTCGCACTGCGTCCTCAGACATCCGGATTGAATTAGTTATTAAGGGAGACACGTGATAACTGCCACGGATTCAATGCAATATGTTTGTGTTGTGTCGATTTCTTGCATAAAATATCGATTCAAGTCCCCACCCTGCCGGCCAAGAATTTGCCCTTCCCAATATCATCACAACGTCGTAAGGCGTCGTCATTTCCATAAGAAAAATTCATTTAGTTTCATTTTCTATGCCACGCAACAGTGTGATGTTCAATTTTTTGAGTGATTTTTTTTTCCAAAGATACACAGAAGAATATTCTATTTTAGTGCAATATTTATCCAAAGATACTTGGGATAATATTTAATTTTTTGAGTTACGAATGTCATGACAAAAAAACTTGGAATAATATTTTAGTGCTTGAGTTACGATTTTTTTCCAAGATACGATAACATTTTATTTTTAGAGTTATAAATTTTGTCAATAAAAGGAATTTTCAATGGTTTTTTATATGATTTCAAATTTTGACTATATCTCTTTGTAGACGTCAACGTAACTTTTAGAACGCCGGTAGACCTTCTCTCCTTATTTTCGGATTACTTTGTGTCCTTCAACGTGTTAAAATTCAATTTTTTCTTCAAAACATGTTTTGTTGAAAAGGTAAACGTTCTCAATTGAATATTGATAGAAATATTTTTCTGTGAATTGAAAAATCCACGATAAAAATTAAGACTGGAATAGAAAATCAAATAACTATCGGAATAAAGATGCAAATTTTCAATTTTAGATTTTTTGTTTTGAGTTAGGGTCTTTTCAGATGTAGTTCAATGTCCAGCGTGGCTTTAGCCTGGGAAGTAGTTGTTTTCTGTTAGACATTCACAAAAAATAACTTCATTTCCATCGTGGATTTTTCAATTCCCAGAAAAATATTTCTATCAATCAATATTCAATTGAGAATGTTTACCTTTTCAACATGAATACACCACAAGAGGTTATCTTGACGATGGAAGATAGTGACTAACGTTTATCTTTCAGTCGCAGATGATTTCACATCTCGGCCCTCATCAGTACGGTGGAGAAGTGCAAGGATGAACAACACTTGGTAGAAAACGACAAATCAACGGAGTCAACAAACAGAAGCCAGCTGCTCATTTGTGATTTCGGTCAGCAGACCCTGAATTCCAGGGCAACAACCAACGTCACCACGGAGGCAGCTATAGCTACCTGCGTGACATCCGAGTCCAGGAATATGAATATGAAAGATAGTAATATCGAGGGGACTGTTAAAAACAAAATGGAAGGAATTTAACGGACATAGCCCTCAGAGAAAAGTGTTAACCGTAGACACGTGTTTCGGGCTCTCGGCCTTCATCAGTACGGTGAAGAAGTGCAAGGATGAACAACACTTGGTAGAAAACGACAAATCAACGGAGTCAAGAAACAGAAGCCAGCCGCTCTTTTGTGATTTAGGTCAGCAGACCCTGAATTCCAGGGCAACAACCAACGTCACCACGGAGGCAGCTATAGCTACCTGCGTGACATCCGAGTCCAGGAATATGAATATGAAAGATAGTAATATCGAGGGGACTGTTAAAAACAAAATGGAAGGAATTCAATGGACGTAACCCTCAGGGAAAAGTGTTAACCGTAGACACGTGTTTCGGGCTCTTGGCCCTCATCAGAAGTGCAAGGATGAACAACACTTGGTAGAAAACGACAAATCTACTATCTTTCATATTCATATTCCTGGACTCGGATGTCACGCAGGTAGCTATAGCTGCCTCCGTGGTGACGTTCCACAACACCAAAAGTCAAGTTTCTAGTGCATTCATAGTAACGCAAACAATAACATAAAAAGAAAGAAAGTTTTGTTTCGACTTCAAGGGAGCCCACCATCCGCCCACAGCTGTTTCATGGTTTCCCAGTCGTCAAGACGGCTTGTGGTCTACCTCGAACCTGGCACAAACCTCTTAGGGTGCTAATACCTGAGGATAAAGAAGTAAAATGCACAGAATTATAGATGCGACATCTATAATTTGCGGAGTGAAACTCAACATAGTGTTGTGGAGTTCGAAGGCGGGAAATTTCGAATCATCGATGGATCACCAACAATTGTCAGTATGGGCCAATCCACAACACCAGAAGTCAAGCTTCTGGTGCGTTCAGAGTTACGCAAACAAAGATAAAGAAAGAACGAGAGCTCTGTTTCAACTTCAACGAAATTGCACGAAATTTCCTGCCTTCGAACTCCACATCACGATGTTGAGTTCCACTTCGCAAATTATAGATGTCGCATCTATAATTCGGTACATTTCACATTGTTGTCCTTGCCGCTAGGTATAAGCACTCTGAGAGGTTTGTTTCAGATTCGAGGAAGACCACAAGCCGTCCTGATGATAGGGAAACCATAGTGACCCGAATGATTTCGGGGTTATTACTCTTGGTCATTTCCTGACCCAGGAGCCACTCACGGCCATTTTTTATCCATATTCGGTTCATCTGAAGTTGAAGCTCCTGGATAGATAGCAATTCCTGCTAAGAGTCCACAGAGACCTGTGGAAAAAATGGTGTAACGAATAATTGCACACCCTCCAACAACAGAAAAAATGGCTTGACCCTGCGCAACTCCCAAGATGGGAGATTTGGTTTTGATAAAAAATGAATTGACTCCTCCATTGCAATGATGTATGGAAAGAGTAACTAAACTGCATGCCGGGCACGATGGTATCACAAGAGTGGTAACTCTACGTACTGCCCAAGGGCCGATGCCTTGTGTCAAATTATGTCCCATACCATATCAATAAAAAATGACGCAAAATACTGCATATTTTGGGGCGGGACAATGATAAAGTCCCGTTCCTCTAGTTAGTTTTAGGTTAATTAGTCAGCATAAGGTAATTTTCAGTTATAATCGCTCAGCAATGGTATCCCTATAATGATTCATTTCCATTCCATGCGCATTACTTTTGAGTACGCTATTATTACCGATCGACATTGGGAGTTAGTGAGCTCATCGAGAATAGAAGTTCTGCGGAAGCTTAGCGAACAATATATCCGCGTTACCGAGAGTACGTTTTGTTCCCGTTTAACAACTCTCTCAATTTTTCTCTAAGAAGGCAGTTCAAGTGGGCGCATGTGTGCTACCCTCGATATACAGTCCACACCCAAGGAACAGGTGGTTGTCCTGTGGTGCAATTGGGAAAATATTAGGAGGCTAGGAAAACCAGGTGAGTGAACTTTTCTTTCCATTGCCGACGAGAAGAGAACCATACCTAAATCCAAATCCAACAATATATAAATATATACAAAAAGGAAGATAGTTTTGTTTTAACTTCAAGGGAGCCCACCATCCGCCTACAGCTGTTTCATGGTTTCCCTATCATCTGGACGGATTTCTCTTCCTCGAACCTGAAACAAAGCTCTCAGAGTGCTAATATTACCGGCATGGCCAAAAATGTGGAATGCACAAAATTATAGATGTGACATCTATAATTTGCGGAGTGAAACGCAACATAGTGCATGGAATTTCGTGCACATTTGTTGAAATTGAAACAAAACTCTCCTTATTTTTTTTGTTATTGTTTGTGTTACTCTGAACGCACTAGAAGCTTTACTTTTGGTGTTGTGGATTGACCCATACTGACAATTGTTGGTGACCTATCGATGTTGCACAAAATTTCCTGCCTTCGAACCCCACAGCACCACTCCGCAAATGATGGATGTCGCATCTATAATTCTGTGCACTATACATTATTATCCTCTGAGAGGTTTGTTCCAGGTTCGAGGAAGACTACAAGCCGTCCTGATGATAGGGAAACCATGGCACAGCTGTAGGCGGATGGTGGGCTTCCTTCAAGTTGATACAAAACTCTCTTTATTTCATTTTTATATTTATATATTGTTGGATTTGGAACTAGGTATGGTTCCTCTTTTCGGTGGCCATGGGAAGAAACGTTCGCTCACCTGGTTTTCCTAGCCTTCTAATGTCTTCCCAATTCCGCCACAGGACAACCACCTGTTCTTTGAGTGTGGACCGTATATCGAAGGTAGCACACATGCGCCCACTTGAACTGCCTTCTTAGAGAAAAATTGAGAGAGTTAAACAGAAACAAAATGTACTCCCGGTAACGCGAATATCTTGTTCGCTTAACTTCCGCAGAACTTCTCTTCGCGATGAGCTCGCTAACTTCCAACGCCGAAACGTAATAATAACGTATTGAATGAAAATGGATTATGATAGGGGTACCATTGCTGAGAGATTAAAACTGACAATTACCTTATGCTGAATAATTAACCTAAAACTAACTAGAAGAACGGGACTTTAACATTCTCCCGCCCCAAAATACGCAGTATTTTGTATCATGTTTTCATTGATTTGGTGTGGGACATGATTTGTCTCAAGGTCACTGCATCGTCCCTTGGGCAGTACGTAGAGTTACCACTCTTGTGATAGCATCGTGCCCGGTATACAATTCAGTTACTCTCCGCATACGCCATTGCAATGGAGGAGTCAATTCATTTTTTATCAAAACCAAATCTCCCACCTTGAGGAGTTGCGCAGGCCATTGTGCCGTTGTTGGAGGATGTGCAAATATTTGTCACGCCATTTTTTCCACAGGTCTCTGTGGACTCTTAGCAGAAGTTGCCATCTATCCAGGAGCTTCACCTTCAGATGTCTCAAATATGAAACGGCCGTGAGTGGCTCCAGGGTCACGAAATGACCAGGAGTGATAACTCCGAAATTAATCAGGTCACTGCTCATGGCATAGAGAGGTCTCGAGTTGAAAATCGCTTCAACTTGTACCGACATGGTTAAAATCTTTCATAAGTCAGACTACGACCGTGCAATATTTTGAGCTGCACGCATATGGTCGTAAAGAACGCGGCATGCTCCAGTAAAATTTGTGGCATTGTCACTAAACAACTCAGTGCACCTACCACGACGACCAATGGAGCGGCGAAGGTCAGCCAGTGAAGCCTCTGAGCTCAAATCAGATGCCAATTCTAGATGAATGGCCTTGGTGGCGAAACACCCAAATAAGCAAATATAGGCTTTTTGAGATTCAATACCTACGCTCTTCAGACAGTTATATTGTTAGGACCTCCATAATGGACTCCCACGCATTGATATTTTTTCAGCTGGTTAATGCAAGGTTCTGGAAGGCTTCCCATAGGCGGAGAAAGGCGTTTCGGATAAACCCGAAAACATCGAGAGCACTTGGAAATAACGGATAAATAGTTTGTTTTGGGGATAAAATCCAGGAATCATGTGCAAGTGAAAGTTGAAGTCTTTGCAATCCTGGGTGAATGTTTGGAATGAGTATCATGAATGATGAGATCAGTAAGTCGATGCTTGTTCGATGATAAGGCAGGGTGTTTGTGCGAGAAAGAAATACCAGACAATTTAAGGCGTTCCCCTACCCTCAGAATACCTTCTTCAGACAAAAAAGTTTTGGGAAGTGGCTTCATTCTGCAGTTGAGAGATTTTGTGAGAAAATGAACGTGCCTGAACTCTCTTGACAAGCACGAAAGTCGTGGCGTTCATTTTGACTCAAAGGGGAGGTTTTCTGGTCCAACGTATTTTTTATATTACAAATGAATCACAGACATCGTGCCATGATGCCGATGATTCTCTCGAGGGATGAGCATTTTTCCATTAGAGTTTCTAGATATTCTAAGAATACCTGCGAAACGACACAAATTTGCTTCTCCTCATGAGATACTTCAGCAGGGGTTGAAACGGGATTTTCAAGCCAAAACGATTGTGGCGGACACAACCGAGGGCCTCTGGAACCATAAGGGATGTAGTGCTGAACTTCTAGACGCGCAATCTGCTGGGTTATCAGTCGAACTGACATGAAGCCAAAACGAGAGTGATAATATTTCTTGAATGTAACTATAACGGTTGCTGACAAAGGTCTTTCACCTCTGAGGAGATGATTCAATTCATAAAATGCTATCATAGAGTCACTCCAAGCTAGTATATCAGAAGAGGAGATAGACGAGGAGTTGATACGGATGACATAGTGTGACGTCAGCTCCAAAAGGCATGTCTATGGGTGAGGACATATTGAAATTGGGATCAGCTAGAGAGAGTTGGAACAAATGTTTCCAATTCCGAACGGGAATATCCGAGGCTGGCAAATTAGCAAGGGAAGGGTGGCAGGTTCGATAGTGAGAAGTGGTTGAGAAGAGTATCGTTATTTGAGTTTACAAGATACCAATCCAGAACTTGTAGCACAAGTTTGATCAATTTCGTTGGCTGAAAGGCATACTCGCGTACACGGTATCCCAAATCTTTTGACACATTTTTCTGTAATAGAATTAGCTTGACTATCACAGTCATTTAGAACACGGATTGTCTGAGAAATACCATGGGAATCCATCATATTACTAGAACAAGAAAGGCGAACTGAGGGTTCGGGAGTGCGAGAGCTGGAACACGAAAGAGTTTGAATTGGAAAAGGGGAGTTAACTTGGGAATCTGGTCATGAATTATTACCATCAACCTGTCGAGGGAGGTAAACTGCGTTAGGGTCAGGACCTGCAGAAAAAAGATCGTCAAAATGCAAAAGACTATGATGTTTGCCTCTACACCAACGGCAACTTGAGGTTGAGCTACAATTTTTCGAAAGGTCTCCGTTACCTAAACAATTTGAGCACCATTTGTTTTGTTTCCCGATATTGTATTGGATGTTTTGCTCGAAGAACCGAACATTTGTAAATGTTATGTGAAGGAGGACACAGAAGGCATTTACCGCCATTCGAGGTTGCCAAAAATGAATTTGATACTGGAGCATTGTTTTTCAAAGTTAATCTTCCAGTACGTGGAGTCTTAGATTCTTCAATAGTTAAAGAGATGGTGTCCAATGAAACACATTGTTTTTCAAGAAATTTCAATAACTCTTCGAAGGCAGTTGAGCCATGTTGGAGTTCAAAGCGCCTCAAAGTGTCTGAATCTGATTCTGTGGATAGAATATTCATAATAACATAGTCCCACTGTTCAACAGGAAAAACCATTTTTGCAAGAGCTTCCAAATTGTCAATGAACAAGTCTGATAAATGGCTAAAACTCCTTGAGTATTCTGAACTCAGTTTTGGTGCGTAATAAATGGCATCCCAATAATACTTGGCCAATGCACATTTACTATGATATCTGGTATACATATTGTTATGGTCGGTAGCATAATCATCAGATAATAATGGAAAGTGTTCACTTTGACTTGAAGCGTCACCTGTCAGAGATGATAGAGAGAATTTCTGAGTATCCGTTAAATTGGTTCTTTTATGTATGAGAGAGTCTTAGAGCGAAATGAAGCTATGCCAATATTCCAAATCTCCACTGAAAGTAGGAACATTCATTACGGAGAATTTCACATTTTCAATGGCTTCACTCGCTGATGAAGTATTTGTGGAAAGCGCTGATGCCTCACATGTGTCGAAATAGATTGTCCTGATTTGAAAATATTTTTTATCGACCTCTTGCAGCAGTTTCTCAGTTTCCATATCGACATTTTCTTGTATTGCAAGTGCCTGAATAAAATTACCATACTGAATATTGAACTTCTTTGGTTTTTTGATATCTTACTCTGAAACAAAATATTTGCAAAGGATCAGTGATAGTTTGTCTCGCGATATCATGAACATCAGCTTTTGACATTTTCCAATGCGTATAAAATAGTTCAATGCGTATAAAATAGTTGATAGAGTTGAAATTTTACAAGAATATTTCAATTCGTGTATTTTGAGTACCAGTGTATTTCACGGCAACGGCAAAAAAGGGTTTTTTGCACTCTTCTTCCTGTCACTGCCTGAAAATGAATGTAAATTATTTTTTTTTACAATGGCGTATGGCCTGAAAGTAATTAGCCTGTTAGATTACAATTTTAAATGAAAGAATTGATTTATGAAAAGGGGTTTTGATATGGAATAAAAAAAATGCGTATTGAACGACGGGAAAGCAGTATATGAAAGATCGCGCACTGTGAAAAATTATAATTCGCTTCATATAATCACTCAACAATAGCACGAATCCAATCAGAATTCGATTGGATTTGTTTGGATTTGGAACTAGGTATGGTTTTCTTTTCGTCGGCAATTGAAAGAAACGTTCACTCACCTGGTTTTTCGGGCCTTCTTATGTCTTCCCAATTGCCCCATAGGACAACCACCTATTCCTTGAGGGATCCAGGGTTGCACACATGCGCCCACTTGAACTGACTTCTTAGAGAAAAATTGAGAGAGTTGTTAAACGGAAACAAAACGTACTGCCGGTAACGCGGATATCATTTTCGCTCAGCTTTCGCAGAACTTCTCTTCTCGATGAGCTCGCTAACTTCCAATGCCGAACGTTGATAATAGCGTACTCGAAAGTAATGCGCATGAAAATGAATTCTAATAGGGGTACCATTATTAGGCTATTATAACTCATAAATACCCAATGCTAAATAATTAACCTAAAACTAACTAGAAAAATTGCTGGAAACTCTGGAGAGACTAATAGACATATACATAAGAGACGAGGTATTATTAACAAATCCTCTCAACGAACACCAATACACGTATCAGCCAGGTGAGTCAACAGACTTGACACTGGATGACCTCAACAGGCTACTATCTCAAAGAGATAGCCATCGCGACCTCCGTCGATATCGAGGGTGCATTCAACAATGCATCTACAAATTCAATCACCAAAGCTCTAGAAAATAAAAGAGTACCATGCCTACTGTGTCAATGGGTAATCACCAGTTTGGTGAAAAGGATAATTGTATCAACCATACGTGAAACCACAGTCACAGCTAGAACAGGTAGGGTATGCGCACAAGGTGAAGTACTATCACACCTTCTGTGTGCTATCCGAGTAGACGATCTACTGGGAAAGCTAATATCCAAAAGCATGCATTGCTTGGGATATGCCGATGATATTGCGATTATTGCAAAAAGCAAATTTGCAGAAACCGTTTCGGAGCATACGCATACTGCTCTAAACTTAATAAATAAGTGATGTCGTGAGAGGAAACTAACGGTAAACCCTAAAAAAACACAGTCGTTGCGTTCACAAAAAAGAAAGTACTGAGAGGACTCAAGCAACCAGTTCTGAACGGGATAGAAATTCCAATTGCACAAGATGCAAAATACTTGGGGGTCATCTTCAACCACAAGCTGGCATGAAATCAACACATACAGAAAATTTTTCAAGAAAACACGGTAGCCCTCATCCTATGCAGGTGAATGTGTGGAAAATACTGGGGCTACAACCTAAAATGATAAGCAGGGTCATCAGACCCATGGCTGCATACGGTTCGGTGACATGATAGCCAAAGACTCAGCAGGCTGGGGCGATCCGAAGGCTAAGTGGCATTCAAAGGCAAGCCTGCCTGGCTGCCACGGAAGCCATGAGGATCACCCCAACAGCCGCCTTAGAAGTATTGCTGAACCTACCACCACTTCATGTTTACATTCAAGGCGAAGCCAGGTCAGTCGCCAGAAGACTGACCAGAGGGCAAGCGCCATAAGTGGACTGCACGGCAAACTATATAATGATATATGCAAAGAGTTGGCAACCGCCCCCATGATGGGAATGCCATCAATCGAGATGCTTCCCAAGTATGGCTTCGAAAAAACTTTATAACAGTCATAGCAGACAGAGAGGCAAGGAAGAGAGGACCCCAAATTAATGCCCAAGTTGCACAGACGGCTCAAAAACCAAAGAAGATGTAGGAGCATGAATATATGCAGCCAAGCCAATGACAGGAGTCTCTCTGAGCCTAGGCAAATATGTGACGATTTTCCAGAAGTTGCAGCAATACACCACTGCGCGGAGAAGTTACTAAAGCAAGAGTTTAAGGAAGAGACCATTGTCATATGATCACACCCAAGCGGCTATTACAGCAATCAGCTCCATGCAAGTGAACTCCAAACTTGTCTGAGACTGCTTGAATGCCCTGGTGGGCGGTCGAAACAGGCTATCTCTGGTTTGGGGGCCAGGCCACACATGCTACAAGGGCAACGAAGAGGCAGATTCTTTAGCCCGAGAAGGAGCACGACGTGTTGCGAACATAAAAGCGTTGCCAACAACTCAAACCAATAATTGGTTGAATCTCAAGAATGGTGGAACAAGGAGCCATGCATCAGACAGGCCAAAGAGTTCATCAAGGGACCATCGTCAAAATTCACAGAGTACCTCCTGAGCCAGAATAGGAGATCTCAATTATCATTATGGAAGCCAAGCAATTCACTGAATATAAGAAATACCTTTCTCGTAATTCGAAATCGAAAATGCCAATTTTATCATCTCATTGGAAAACGTTTTTCTATCTATGCAAAGTTACTACACAAAGTTCAAACTTCCAGTGATGGGCCTCTCATATGGTGTTACATGTTCCTTGATTCATCAACTGTTCATGTTGTGTTTCCATAGTATTTTCATAGGTAATCTTTCACGATGAATTCAATGTTGTTGGAAACATCACATAATAATCCCCTTAACTTCATAAGGCGTCATGAAAATCATTAACTGAATATTCCTGGAACAATCGCAAAATGTATTTCTTCTTATCGACTAACTCAGCTTGAGAAGAAAAAGAAACATTTTGTTCATGATAGCTATTATAGTTTTCATTTTCAAAATAATATTTCACAGGGCGTTTCAATCCTATATTTACTATTGGTCGAATCTGATAGAGATCGCCGTCGAATATTTCCAAACAAATTGAAAGCTTTTTCGTTTATTACACATTGGGTGCCTCCAACAGTGTGAAGCGTGGCTTTTTTGGGAATGAAACAAAACTCTCTTCCCTTTGCTATTTGTGTCGTTACTCGAAACGCACTAGAAGCTTATTTTCTGGTGTCGTATGCCAATAAATTCGTTTGAGGCCAATCATGTTCTGACTAGTTATGACTCCATAACGAATATCAATAAGGATTCTTTCGCTTTTTTGTACATTTTTCAAACAATCAGTTTAAAATTCCACATACGTATTTGGGTGTTTATTGCATCAGGCAATTGCCAGTGTTTTCTTGCGGCTTTGGTGAGGTGAGCGGACAGCAGTTCCCAAAAATTGTATTAATTTTACAGAAAAAGAAGAATTTTTTCAGAACAAAGTTTCGAATTTTCAACTGTTATTTTTCATAAAATGTCATAAAATGTCATGTCATTTATGGGAGTGTAACAAGTTAGTTTACACCCTGTACACAAACATATTGCCTCTGGGTTGTCTAGCCCAAGCCGGTCGATATGTCTGGAAAATACGTTACTTCCGATTATGTTATTTGTCTAAAACTCCCCCTTATAAGGACATTTTCCATTCATATTTTTGTCCATATCTCATATAGTCATTTTTCATGAAAATCACTACACCTTTTTTGTAGGGAAAACATTTTTCTCAATGAAAATTTTTAGGGTAGGTACCTGATGACGAAGGGAAGGCCTAGGATGGCCGCTCAACCTATCAAGACATCTTCACACTTCCAGCTCTTCGCAGCACTTCATCAAGTTCAGTTATCTTGTGTAAGTATACTTGAAATAATATATCCCACTGAGCAAGAAACATACCAAGGAGGTTTATTAACGTTAAATTCTTGTACCCGTGACTACTTATTGAGTTTTTTCGAGCGATCAAATTATTGATGGTATTTATTACCTATCTACAAGAAAATCAGTTTGAGGAAAAATTGTTATGTGTCACATCATCATATTGTTTGGGAGGGTGATTAATAAAATCTCAATATGTTGATTTGATTCGTTTGTGGCATCGTTAAGACGATTGAAAACTATATATAGATATATTTATGGCCCCAGGTATCTTCATAATAATAATAATAATAATAAATGCTTTTATTGCAGGTACAGCAGTTAGCTTATATCCTAACAAAAGGTAGGATTCAATGCCTGCACATGATTGCTCATGGCAGGAATTGCTCTTCCATCCAACCAGTGGAGTGACTTATCATAATAAATTCATAATAAATAATATTATAAAGTATATACAACAGAATATGGTAGACTATTCAAACTGCTCCGAGAAGAATTGAAGTCTAACCATGAGAATATAACAAAAGAAAATATTATTCCTAGAAAAAAAAATCTCAAAATACAGTGATCAGCACATATAAGCGGAGTAAAAGTGATGTACCGATTCAAGTTTGACATTATAATTATTATATTATACGAAGAAATTTGGAAAATTGTTATCGAATAAATATTGCTTCATATTTTTTTTGAATTTTTTTATTTGTAATAATTTGAAATCACTGGGTAACCGGTTGTAAAGGCGAGCGATCTGAAATGAGAACGAGCCACGAAAAAAGGAGGTTTTGTGCTTAGGCGCAGCCAAATTATTTCGAAATCTCAAGTAGAGATTATGAATGTCAGTTCTGAAAGTCAGTTCCTTGAAAAGATAAGGAGGTTTCTCAGTTGTTATTATTTTATGAAAAATCGTACTGGAGTGTAGTGTACGCCTAGCCTCCATGTTCAGCCAACCAAGATTCCTTAAATGTTGCGTAACATGTTCCCGCTTTCTTGTGCCTGTAATAAGTCCCACACATGAGTTCTGCAAGTCTCATTCTGTCAGATTTCATCAGCCCTGGTCCATAAACCACGTCTGCATAGTTTGCATGTGACAACACTAATGCATCACATAGTATCATTTTACTTTTTTTGTTCAAAATATTTCTGTTCGAATAGATCGTTCTTAGATTCATATAACTCTGTTTTAAAATATGAGATACATGTGTGTGAAGCGTAATGCATTATCATACAATCCCAAATTTTTTGTTGTATCTGCGGTGGGTAGGGGGACTCCGTCAACACGTATATTCAATAAATTCTTGCAACGATTTCTTGCTGCTGTCCTCCCGAATAGCATAACGTATGATTTAGATTTATTCACAGTAAGGCAGTATTTATTTGATACGGTTATGAGAGTATTCAAATCATGATTCATTTGGTCGAGTGCCAAGCTGTAAGAGTTTTCTTCGAAATGTAAATACATCTGCGTATCATCAGCATAACAGTGCATTGAAGCGTAACGTAAGGACTTTGAGAATTGTGAAGTGTAGAGAACAAAAAGAAGAGGGCCCAAAATTGATCCCTGGGGAACATCATTCTCTATTTCTAGAAATTTAGATTTTTCATTAGTCATGATAACGCTTTGAGATCGGTTGGAAAGGTAATTGTAGAGTAGAGATATTGCATTCATAGTGAGCCCCAGGTAACTCAGAATTGATGAAAGAAGTTGGTGACTAATTCGATCAAAAGCCTTAGAATAGTCGAGCCATACTAGTAGACACAATTCATTGTTATCAATAGAGATGTGTATATCATCTATCACTTCCAGAAGGGCCGTGGTACAACAATGGTCAGATCTCAAGCCTGATTGGCAGGATGGTAATATGTCAAATTCATTCAAGTATATACGCATCTGAGCATTCAATATCTTTTCGAAAGCTTTCGAGATTGAACACAAAATGCTCATTGGGCGAAGGTCACTCATATTATCTGCTTTAGTAACTTTTGATAATGGGATATGGGAACATTTCCAACTTGCTGGTAATATATTTGAATTGTATCACAACTCTCAACTTCAACATGATATATGGATCGATACAAGCAAATACACTATAAACACTTAAGTATTTCTATATTTTATTGAAGCGTCTGGAGAAACCCTATAGCCAATACTCGAAAAAGCAACTGAAAAAGATTATTATCGAACTTATGCGAGGTAATGAGAAATACTTCTGACAGCATTGTTAATAATATATTTCAATACATATTTTTTTAGGTGCCGTACAAAAAGTTGTCCCAACATTTTCGGATTTTTTATTCGATGAAATAGCCATGGAATGGCTATGACATGCAAAACAATGATTATTAAGGGAAACCACAAACTGAAACTGTCATCGTCATAAAAACTGAATTCTTGGATTTTCAAAAGTTTTTAGTTCCGAAATTTCAGTAAATAATAATTATTTATATATTTTATTTTCACAGAGAAATGTTTATTTTTTGTTTGATGTTCTATATTTTGATATATATTTTTTTATTTCAAATTAGAGTTTACTTAAATGAAGTATCCGGCCAACATATGGACAGTTTTGTTGTATCATCTCTATTTAACATATAGATTCATATATATAGATATATATATATATATATATATATATATATATATATATATATATATATATATATATATATATAAACTATTATTCACTGGACGTAATCATTCAATTAATTTTTCATTCATACATTCTAATAATCTGTCTTGTCATTTATAACTGACCATGATTTATAGTGATATAAACGCGACTGAAGACATATATCATATGAAGCGTATGCATAAATGGATATATCATTTGTGTCAAACTTTATGCTCGATACTGTATTTTCAAATATTTTATTAATTTTCGTAGGAATTCTCTAATGTTTTGACATGACTTTAATTGTAAATAATCCATCAATAACATATGTTGGAGAGATAAATTTAGGTATATTATGATGTACTTAACATTTTCGAAAAAACCTGAAAAGTACAGCTTGAGACATAACAGCTCAGTTGTTGTTACTCTTTGAGAAAGTACATTTTCCGTAAGACAGTACGCATACTCGAATAAAAGTACTTTTGCTGTAACGGAACAGTTTCAGATAACGTATCAGATTCGATTTTTATATAACGTATCTGCGGTTTTGTTATGTTGGTGGACTGATAACGACTCTAAAATGGTCATTGGGACGTTATGGGCACAATAATCATAACGTAACAATGTATCTAGGTTACCATATAATAACGTTAAAAATATGAGTTTTTCAAAAATCTCTGCGCCTCTGATTTCATTTTCTTTCTGCACCCCTTCTCCTTTTTTAGGTTTATAGAGAGTTGACAGTCATCAAGAATGAAAATTGATTGTCATGATGACGTTCAATGGAAAACTGCAGCATTTGAAGAAGATATTTCCAATGGGTAATTGCTTGAATGCACTTTATATGAGATTGTTTGACTATCCCTTGAAAAAGTCGAGACCTAGTGCCTATCATCCCCCGTTTCCAGCACAAGAAGGTAAATTTATATTATTTTCGAACTGCATTTGCACATGTTATTATTCATAATGGTGGAAATTCTAAAATCACAAGAATATTCAGAGAAGTAATGATTTTAATTACTAAAAGATGAGAAAATCCAGTTCACTGACATTCCATCGTGATGGTGTTTCAATTTTCAGTAGATCTAGATTTGACCAGTCCAAAGTTTCGTGTTTTTTCCTATAAGACAATAATTTCATGAAGCAATGTGAAACATCCCTCAGGATGTGATTCGTGTGTCATTGACTTCCAAAAGTAATATAAAACATCGAGCATCTGTAGAAAGCCAGTTCAAATTGGGTTATGACACACAAGATCCTCAACTCGGTATGTGAAATTGGTAACTTTGATGTCATGAATTACGCCTTTTCACCCAAAATACACACTATTTCCATTAATATAAAGCAAATTCCTATGATTCCATTTTTGTTGGTTTTTTGTATTGTGATATTGAAAACTGAACACTTATGGTCTTGGGTGCCTGTCTGTCTGTTCGATCATCTGTCACAGTCTTCAGAACCGTTCTACTTAGTAAGTTGTCTTGAATAAACAATGTGTCTACTAAATTTCTGTACATATGGAAAACTTTTTCATTATTCATTCAATAAAAAAAAAGTTACTGTATTTGAGCAATACGGTCAAAGACACCTTGATTATTTGATATAAACAATAACTCAATTCAGTTTGTGAGATAGGCTTTCCTTTAATTTTGCATTATTGTTCTACATACAGGGATAGAAAAGTGGAACAGGTCTCAACAAAAGCTTGTATCTATTCCTCATGTAATATATGTTATAATTTCTAGTGGAAAAATCATTCAGAAGCTTTCTGGTTGTTGGTAGGAAAAATTCTGAGTGAGGATCAGGAGAAAAGTGATGCAATGTTAATAATAGTAATGGGTCTTCATTGATGTTGTTAAAAAAAAAACGATTAAAGTTATATTCAACATGGTTATTATTCCATATAATAACCCCCATTCAATTTTGAACCAGATCATATGATTATAGAGTAGAGAAATAAAATATAAGAAATACTATTCTATATCCATAATGAATGCATACTGAGAGCTGGCTACAAAAATTTAAAATGAAAAGGTGCAAGGGAATTTTTTGAGAAGCGGGGAGAGAAGCGTGGTCGGGCGGTCTAGTGCGTAAGTTTTTTGTTAAAATTAAACTTTGGGTGCAGCTCTGATTTCTTGTTTGGTTATAGTTTCAAACTGTAGAAATGGCGTGAAGTCATTACCAGAAGTCTAGGTTAAACGTTGCAAGAAGTAGGTGAAATTGTTAGAAAATTGTTCAAATTTCAATGTTATGGTGCAGTTCTGGCGATAAATTGACAGAAGGCAAAATTATAGTTAAGTATATAAAAGATGATTATATCACTAGAAGTTGATAAAAAGGTGAAACATTTGCTTTTTTAATTTGTAATTATTTTATGCAGTTTTGGCAATTTGTCTTTGTATCATTCAAACAATAAATAACGAGTAGACAAAACGAAGGATGAGTATAAATAACAGAGCAGTATTAATGAACACATTGATTATAATTATGTGTCAAATCGTTTTTATATATTGGTTGAAAAATAATTTAGTCTCACTACAGGGTAAAAATAGGATATTTTGGATATTTCTAACTACAGTATTACTTTCAACTTGAATTAGAACCCGTCCAACAGAAGATCCTTATATTTCAACAGGTCAAATTCCAACAATAATATTTTGTATATTATATAACAATGCCCTAAAAACAAATATTTGAGATTCTATTATTTTTAATTAGCTGATGAACTCAAATAAGTATATATTTTGAAAACATGAAATAGAGATTAAATTTTTTCATTAACTTTCACTAAATTTCATTAACTAAATGAAATAAATAATATATAATAATTCGAAGAAGCAGATGAATAACTTAAGCCGAATATATCAATTTATCATACCGAAATGGTAGGAAAGTACCCCGAACCCAAATTTAAAAACAATCGTGTGTGGTCGGGTGACCCCCGTCAGGAACGATATTGCTTACGCATTTTCTTCAACTCCGAATTCGATTCGATTATATCATCAGGTAAGGAAAAGCGTGTGCAAATATATTTTCCACTCTGCTCCGAAATCTTACATGCGCAATAGAAATATTCACTTCCACAACGCTCAGATGCTATAAATACACGAATAATTTCAAAGACCAAACGGAGCTGCCGTAAAACGTGGGACTACCAAGCCAGAGGTCCACTTCTTTTCCTGAAAATCTCCATAAAATCAATTGCCTCAAAACTTTCTCATTCATAAACAATCGAACATTCCTTCAAATATTCGTATTAGAGCACTATGCTAGGAGACGAATCACACCCTCATAAAAATAACAGACCTAACCACTTCGTAGAGAACAGCGTCCGTCCGAGGGGACGATCTGGCTCTCTCCGGGCTGAGGTTGCGCGAACAACTCTTGGCCTGTAAATATTGTATATATTTTATTGTAAATATAAGAATAGTATGTGAGTTAGCTAGGAATGACATTGTAACTACTGAAAACTGAATAAACTCATTTTGACTTTGACTTTGACTTTGACTTGACTTGAAGCCAGAGGTCCGGGGTTCAATCCTCAATACGACCTTTTTTCTTCTATATTTATTTATATTTTTATTTTGCTGTGAGTACTAAACACATTCCATTCGGTTACTCGATTGGCCAGGTTATCTTCAACCCCCTCTATGGTTCCAAACGATCCAATAAATCAATTAATATCGAGGTAGCAGAATATGTTGCCATCAATCTCATGTGTCCACAATTTTATTTTATTTGGAAGTTGACGTTTGCTATTCCATCTCATTTATTTGTCATTGTATCATGCAACACTATACCTATATACTCCTCCGCCACAGTAAAAGGTATATTATTCCCGATAATACTATTCGTTATATTAACGTGCCACATAGTCAATGTAAACAATTACCCAACTTTGGCATAAAAAGAACATAAGAAATTATGTCCAAAAACGGATATAATCATCTGAACACACGTTATACAGTGCTAGTCAAAAGTCCCCTCCCCCCTCGTATCTTTTGAACGGGTATACTTATAATAATGAAATTTGGAGGGTGGAAATAAACGGATGTAGGCTTCTCAACTGGTCATAACAGGTGACGCAATAGTTATAAATGACGTCACAAGGCCACTGTGACCAATAATTTTAAATGGGACCCTATGGCAAGTGACAGCTCGTTTGAAAGGTATTGAAAATACCCATTCAGTCATACCAATTTTGTTTGGGTTTCGGCTGATTTTGATTGATAAATTGAAGAAATACGAAAATTATAGTTTCGCATTTAATTAATAAAGATTTAAGAACCAGTTCTTATAATAAGTGTTCAAAATGTGCTCCATCTACTTCCTGGCAGTAATGCATCCTATTGCTAAACTCTTGTCGTACTCGTCCCAGTGTGTCAGCGGAAATTGCCCTACATTCTTCAACAATTCGTTGTTTCAGAATGGCAATACTGTCAGGTGCTGTAGCGTAAACCTTAGATTTCAAGTACCCCCATAGAAAAAAATCTAATGGTGTAAGGTCCGGTGACCGAGCTGGCCATTCGATCGAACCTCGTCGTCCAATCCATCTACCACGATATTCTTCATCTAGGTAACGTCTTACTGCACCGTAATAGTGTGCAGGAGCACCATCTTGTTGAAACGTTATTTCCAAGTTGTCGAATTCATCTGGATTATCTTCTAGAATTTCAAGAATTAACGCCTCAATATCATTTTGTAACATCTCCAGATACAATTCACCGGTTAACTTAGCATTGAGAAAAAGAGGCCCAACTATGTGGTTTCCCAAAATACCTGCCCAAACATTTACTTTTTCTAGAAATTGAGTATGTTTTTCACGAAAGATGTGAGGATTTGTGTCACTCCAATACCTCACATTTTGAGTGTTAACATTTCCATTGAGAAAGAAAGTACTTTCGTCACTAAAACAAATTGTCTGTATGTAGCCTGGTTGTTGGTTCATTTTATTGGACATAGTTTCACAGAATTCTAGTCTTCGGTCGGGGTCATCATCTGAAATTTGGTGCAGCATTTTTAATTTGTATGGATGAAATTTGTTTTTAGCCAACACCCTATATACTGTCCTTTGACTGACTCCACAGATAGACGCAACTTGGGCTGTGGAAGAAGTAGGGTTTACTACCATTTCTCCAATTATGTAAATTTTTTTGTCATCACTAATTGTTGGTCGACCAGATCGTTTGGCATCTTGAACACTACCTGATGCTTCAAACTTCCGAAGAAGCTCCCTCAAATAAACCCTCGATATAGGGCGATCGGGGTACCTCTCATTAAACAGTCGTTCCGCTGCATGGAAATTGTTTCTACATTCACCAATTATTAAGATAGCTGCTACTTTGTCGGCTACAGTACGTACCATTTTGCCTATGTAAACACTTAAACGTCTCGTTAAACAATAGCTTAGGTAAATTTTCAAGGTATAAACACTTTTGACAAGTAGAGAATTCAAAAATCAACCTTTTTGACAATTAACCAGAGGGTACTTTAAAATCTTTATTAATTATCAATCAAAATCAGCCGAAACCCAAACAAAATTGGTATTACTGAATAGGTATTTTCAATACCTTTCAAACGAGCTGTCACTTGCCATAGAGTCCCATTTAAAATTATTGGTCACAGTGGCCTTGTGACGTCATTTATGACTATTGCGTCACCTGTTATGACCAGTTGAGAAGTCTACATCCGTTTATTTCTACCCTCCAAATTTCATTATTATAAGTATACCCGTTCAAAAGATACGAGGGGGGGAGGGACTTTTGACTAGCACTGTATACTCCTCCGCCACAGTAAAAGGTATATTATTCCCGATAATACTATTCGTTATATTAACGTGCCACATAGTCAATGTAAACAATTACCTAACTTCGACATAAAAAGAACATAAGAAATTATGTCCAAAAAAGGATATAATCATCTGAACACACGTTATTTAGAAATATAAAAGAACCAGGAAAATATTCCACGTATTACCACTCAACCACTGAAAGGCTTAGAAAAACTGATAGATAGAGACATAAGGGAAACCCCTCTTGTAGAACGGCCTTTACATCAAAACCAACATGCCTATCTAACAGGAAAATCATGCGAGACAGCACTTCATCAGCTTGTTTCAAGGCTTGAAGAGTCTCTAGCAAACAAAGAAATTGCACTATGCACTTTTCTAGACATCGAAGGAGCCTTCGACAACACCTCCTTTGAAAGTATGGTCTCTGCGGCCACTCGAAGAGGCATTGACGAAACCACCTGCAGGTGGATACACTCAATGCTTCATAATAGACTGGTCCAAGCCAACATGTTCGAGGAAACAGAGCAGGTTGAAATTTCCAGAGGTACCCCACAGGGGGGCATACTCCCCCCCTTCTGGGGACATGGTTGTGACGAACTGCTAATTTCTCTGAATAACCAAGGGTATTACTCTCAAGGGTATGCAGATGACCTAGTCATCCTCATCAAGGGAAAGAATACTCGAACAACCTCAGAGCTAATGCAAAATGCACTGAGGACAGTAGAGGAATGGTGTAACAGAGAGAGCCTAAGGGCAAATCCGAACAAAACAACACTAATTCCCTTCACCCGGAGAAAACATGGGAGATCTCATACCCCTAGACTATTCGGTGAAACATTACAAGTAGTAGAGCAGGTGAAATATCTAGGGCTGATTCTTGACAAGAAACTAACCTGGAACCCGCATCTTCAACATGTAACCAACAAAAGCAAGATAACCTTCATGATGTGCAGGAGAGCTTTTGGAAAAACCTGGGGCTTAAACCGAAAGCCATGCACTGGCTTTACACAGCGGTAATAAGACCAAGAATAACTTATGGCTCACTCTTATGGTGGCCAAAAACAAATCAAAGACAGGCAAAAATCAACCTTGGGAAAATCCAGAGGCTTGCCTGTCTCTGCATCACGGGTGCAATGAACAGCACTCCAACAGCTGCAATGGAAATCATCCTAAACCTCGAACCCTTTGACTTACATGTCATTGGAGAGGCCAGGATGAGTGCATACAGACTGAAACAAACGAAAAACTGGAGAATCCGAACAACTGGACATACCAGAATCACTCATGTAACCAACATCGAAGAACTCGAAATGATTTCAGATTACATGCAACCCCTATACTCATTCGAAAAACCATTCGAAACACGAATTGATGAATCTGGATGGGCCCCGAGTATAGAATCACAATCAACTGCGGACATAGTCTGGTATACAGACGGTTCAAAGACAGTTGAAGGAACGGGAGCAGGAATACATGGGGTAAGGCCAAGAAGGGATTACATAATACCACTTGGTAAATACTCCACGATATTCCAAGCTGAAACACATGCTATCATGGTATGCATTCAGAAGAATCTAGAAAGTGGTTATAGGAAAAACACATCTACATTCTATCTGACTGTCAAAGTGCTATCAAAGCACTCAACTCTACACAGATAAAGTCCAAACTGGTCTGGGACTGCCTCCAGAACCTCATCGAGCTGGCAAAACACAACAAGGTCACCTTGATGTGGGTGCCAGGTCATAGAGGCATTGAAGGCAACGTCAAAGCGGACCAGCTAGCTAGACAAGCATCTGAAACGCTATTCACAGGGCCAGAACCTGCACACGGGATTAGCAAAAACCGATGCAGGACCCTGATCGCCGAGTGGATAAAAAGAAGACACCAACAATATTGGGATCAAACTGTCGGGCAAATACACAGCAAAGTCATGGTAGGGCATCCAAACCGGACCCTGACGGCTGACCTTCTGAACCTGAACAGAACGAAGGCTCGTATAATAATAGGTCTGATGACTGGACACTGCGGCCTAAGAAAACACCTAAACACCATGGGAGTACGCAGGGAAACCGTGGAGTGTAGGCTGTGTGATGAAGAGGAGGAAACAGCCTCTCATATCATCTTCGACTGTGACGCCCTAAGTAGTAGGCGACACAGAACCTTTGGAGAGATCAGCCCGGAAACAGGCATGAATCCGAAGAACCTTATCAACAGGCTTCTTAACCTAATTAAAGGCACAAACCTGTTTGAATGAGGAACCACTGACGACAGAGTGATACAATAGACCCTAGCTGGTCGCAGTGTCAAGGGAAGCTAAGTGCCAACCCTGTCTCTGGCTCGTCAGTCTCAAACCAACCAACCAACCAACCACTCAACGATAATATCCGACTTGTATTCGCATAGATATCCTACCACTCATATATCATTTTGAATTTCCCGCAAGCAGAACAGCAGTTCGGATGGTTTCGTACACCTTCGGAATCGTATGAGCAAGGGCTAGACGCTCATCACACAGACTTGTATATAATAGAAAGAGACAGAGCGAGAGAGAAAGTCGCATGGAGGGAGGCATAACGCTCTTTTCTTACGTGACGATTTCTACCGCAAGCCGCGTAAACGAACTTCATTTCGGAACACTTACATAATGATCCTATGAATAAAATATTTCCATTTACACGTGGAAAAAAGATTCCATATTGAACCCTGAAACTAATTCTGATTCACCCTCAGCAAAATCAAAAGGGGTACGGGCTAGTTTCAGCTAATCTGGATACATATCATTTCAAACATAAAGGAAATATGATGAATAGGAATCAAATATATTCTTGGAATTTCACAAACTCAATTATTCTCAAGCTTAAAATTATAAATAAAAAAGATGATAGAGTTGAAGCTGAACTAACCTCATGAGCGATAGTTTGAGCTACAGAACGTGGGGTACGTTCTGTAGCCCAATAAATAATAATTCCAATCAGAAGATCAACAAGCTAACATAATAGTGTATACTCTCAATCTGGAAATACATAAAAAACAATCAAGAAAAATTCAACCTCACAGTTATAAAAATTACACAAATTCTTAAAAATGGAGCCAAAAATAAATTCACAACAGGGGAAAAATGATATAAATAAAAATATGATATTGAAGAATAAGTTTGCTCCTTAGAAATTAATTCAAATGCATTATAAAAATGTTGAATTGAACCCAAAAATACCACTTCATTTTGCCCCTTATGAATTTGAATGTACCCTGAAACTCAATGTTCACACAATATTTGAAAAGCAATACCAACTAACATATAAACAAATAAAATTACCCTAACTATAAATTTTCAAAACATTTTTTTTAGTATCAAATATAATTCATTGAATTCATTATACAACAAACTAAAATTCTTTTAGCTCTTTTAATTACGGGATAATTAAATTCTCAATTCATTTCAATATACCCTAATGCACAAGGTATACATTTTTTTCCAACTTTGAAAATAATTCACAAATTCTAATTAACTATTAGATTTTTTCTTTTTTATAAAAAACAATATTTTTTTATTTTATTAAAAATAAACTTCGAATAAAAAATGTGAA
Organism: Gonioctena quinquepunctata; assembly: GCA_018342105.1. Classification (NCBI taxonomy): domain Eukaryota; kingdom Metazoa; phylum Arthropoda; class Insecta; order Coleoptera; family Chrysomelidae; genus Gonioctena; species Gonioctena quinquepunctata. The sequence continues at coordinate 278,382 of JAFIRS010000977.1, read as the reverse complement.
CTTTATAAATCCACTTTTCAGTTAATCTACTTTGTAACGACTTATCTCATATTATAATTAATGCAACGGGCGATATGTACATATTTCAAAGCTGAAATCAAATCAAATAGTTGATTAAAATTACTTTGAGATCCAAATTCATATCATTTGATGAATAATATTGCTAAGTTATATTCAACGTGACCCATTTCTTCTCTCTCATAAACTACCCTGATTTATTTTTTCATTAAAATTGTTGAATATTATTATCCTCATACAATATTCCAATAACGACGACGTAAGTTGATAAACAAGTTAATTGAATCGTGGTTTATCAATAACAAAATAGGTTTCTCTGAATAGACTAGAATACCTCCAAAATCTCAAATTTTCAATAACCTAAATAATGTTAATAAACCTTGCTAAATTACATTTCATCAAAATCTCAAAATTAAAAAAATCACCTAAATTTGTTCATGAAATTATTCCATTAGAAATTATACAAAACTAATTGAATTATATTGTTTGAATGACCGCAACTGCTTGCACAAATTTTGTGTATGTTTTTCATATTACTAAATCTAAATTTAAGGAAAAAATAAACTTTTCGTACTAACTAACATAACTTCAAACATATTCTCAATCATCCCTGAAGTTTTTCAGCCACCAGAAGCATAATAGTTTTTTTGTAACCTGTAGGGTTTTTTAAGCATTGCACAGTGTTGAAAAAATCCAACAACCTGGCAAAAATAAACGTTGAAAAGTGTGGCAACATCCCACAATGAATTTTGTGTATCGAATATCTCCTTCTATAAAATACCAACATGTGCAGGGATGAAAGTCGGCTACGCTTCCCTTCATGTCAGTCCAAAGTTGACATTTGTCGAGGGTAATATCATATCTACTAGGGGCATTGACGCTCTTTTTTTTTTGAAATTTTCGAGAAAGCATTCTTTCTGGAAATTTGCGGTCCTATTATTTGATTGAACCATGGAAGCGAAGCTTGAGAGGCCGTAAATTGCACGAGTTTGAATTCCTAGAGGCAAAATGCTTGACGGAAAATCTAAAAAAATGTACGATGAAATCCGCTAGCACGAATGATATTTGATGAGAATATTACTCACATTTGAAACTGGATAAAATTACCAAAATTCATGGTATAAATTGAAGAAATCTTGTGTCCGTTTCTAAATGCTTCGTTTTACAAATTCATCCATTTACAATGATCATTCACTGCTCGTGAACTCGCCCAAAAGCCTGAAATATATATAAATTTTCCACTATCATATATGTTTGTATCTAAAACCGATTAAAAAAAAGCTCCTGGATATGGAATCGAACCCGAGCCTCCCGAGAGAGAAACTGATGCGTTATCCACTAGTCCACAAGAGTTATTTGGTGGTGTTGTGAAAATAACGGATTTCAATTATTCATTGCCTTACTTGAGAATCTGAGGTTTTCAACATGCTGAAAAAGGTATATTTCAATTAAAATATCAAATCACTGTGATAGTGACTTGAAAATCCCTCCTTTATCTCCTGTTTCCCTATGTAGGAATTGAATGTGTTGACATCTAATTCTGACCAGACGTTTTATCGCAAAACAATATCGAATCTACTAGTGGTTTTATCAGTTGTAATATCACAAGAGAGTGAGAATATTGCTACAAGTTTGGGAAAGAAATCTGAAGAATTATTTTCCACTTTATCGAACTCGTTTGGTATTCTTTAGATTATTTTTCAATATTACGATCATAAACACTTTTCATGCGAATTGATGACAGACGTCAAATTGAAAATATACGTCGTCAGACAATGAAAACAAAATACCTCAAATCATTCCCGCGGTAATTTTCTAGGTAGAATATTCCCACTCTAATAATGTTTGGATTGGCCAAAACGTACATAAATGATTTGAATTGTAAGTTTCCATTGGTTTCTTGAAATGTCAAAAAATTATCAGGATGCATATAATTAATTGAAAATGGCAATTAGAGCTGTGTATCGTTCGCATATTGATACTCGTAGGTAGTGTGAAATTCTACAATATGTAAAAAATATGTAGTATATATCATGTGATCAGTCTGCTTGAAAAGACTGAAATGTAACTGAGTAAAGTTAGTTCATTGCGATTGAATATATAGTTTCTGGAGAATTCAATAGCATCATTACTGATTGCAACTTCAAATATAACAAGTCATGATCTGAAGTATCAAAAGCGTCACTGTCTGAGTCATAGTGAGGCCTCAATCTGCCCATCTCTCTATTTGCAGTAGTATGAGGAGTTTGTTAATCAGAACTAAATGTTAATTCTGTCCACTCTACAGGTCTCGCCAATGTTACCAATCAGAAGCAATCAGGTAACTTCTACATGGTGACCCAAACATGTACAAATTCTTATTCAGACGCTCAACTACAATTTTTTATATTTTTCATAATATCTTATACCAGGAATTATATCTAGAGGCCATAAACAAGGAGCAAGATGATGTCAACAAAGTTAAAACACAATACGACAAAATTATGGAGGAGTTCAATAGACTGCTGATCGATAAGCGGATGGAGAATAATTCTAAAATAAATGGTGAAAGTTGGGACGAAAGGAATCTACTGAAACTTTATCCAGAATGGAATGATTCGACTTTATCTTACCTACATAGCCTTTTTGTATGCTTTTGTGATGAGGAAATCAAACAAATAAATTTCAAGTCGTTGTAAGGATGAAAAAAAAAAGAATCTTTCAATATTTCAGTAGTTTGTGTATTTTAGAGTCCTTGGGCGATGAATCAGAAATTGAGTGGAGGAGGAAAAGATTTGAAGGAATCGATGCAGACTCTGATGGTTACATAGAATACAAAGACTTTTTATATGTAAGTTGAAACAGCTATTACAGTAGAAGAGCCCGGTAGATTTATATAACCTGAGTCCCCGGACGATTCTATTCTAAAGTTTTCTACAGGGTTCCTCATGAAAACATATCCAAGATACGACAACTGTGCCGGGGTTAAAGTATTTTCATTAATCAATTAAGAGACTACTTTTTCCCCAGACACATAGAAGAATTGCTAGACTGTGCATTTCAATGGGGACAACAAAAAATTTGGTAAATATCTAGTTACATCACACATGCACTCTGAATATGGGGAAAATACTTTTCTTACGTGTTTTAGCTTCCTGAACACGAAAAATGCGGCAGTCTCATACCGTTCCCGAATTACAGCACTTTTAAAATATGAAACTAACCCCATTTTCAAGCACCGTTTTCTCGCACAAAAATCACTCAAAATGCTTCCTTCTTTCAACCAGCATAAACAATATACCCAGAATCACTTATTTTCGGCACAACTTCGCACAAAATATCATCGTTTTTATCGAAAAAATCCTCCTTCTTACAAAGTTGCAAATGAACAATTTTCGTTTCTTTGACACAAGACATTTAGTAACTTTGCCTCATTTTTCATGTTGGTGATGAATGAATCACCGCCAACTTTTCAAATTCAAATGTGAGCAATAGTTACCCCTTCATTCATGTGTGAAATTGTTGTGGGCGGAATATTATTGAAACATGGAAAATGAGGCAAAGTTACTAAATGTCTTGTGTCAAAGGAACGAACATTGTTCATTTGCAACTTTGTAAGAAGGAGGATTTTTTCGATAAAAACGACGATATTTTGTGCAAAGTTGTGCCGAAAATAAGTGATTTAGGATGTATTGTTTGTGCTGGTTGAAAGGAGGAGGCATTTTGAGTGATTTTTGTGCGAGGAAACGGTGCTTGAAAATGAGGTTAGTTTCATTTTTTTAAAGTGCTGTAACTCGGGAACGGTATGAGACCGCCGCATTTTTCCTTCCGGATTCGTGTTCAGGGGGGAAAAACACATAAGAAAAGTATTTTCCCCATATTCAGAGTTCATGTGTGATGTAACTAGATATATACCAAAAAATTAACTGTGCCGCGTCCCATCTTGCCCCAACCCTTGGCGATGAAGGGGTGGAAAAATACTTAAACTACCTTCTTTGTCCCCGACAAAAAAGCCTTCTACAGAAATTTGTAGGTTAGGACTGGATGTATCCAAAAAATCAACTGTGCCCACTTCCATATTGCTGGAAACCCATGGCACAGGGGGGCAAATCAGCAAGTAACTCGAGTAAATTGATATTTTTTCACATGAACTCGCGTTATTGCCCGACGCAATCACAACTATAAAAAATATTTATAAACACTTTTTTTCAACTGCCGGATACAAAAATTCCATACTCTGACCTTCAAATATTCGTTGATAACTTCAGTTGACACAAATATCAGTTAATGTAAAGATTATAGTTGCAGGTGATTTCAATATTGATTATATCAACCAGGAAACACCAAGTACTAAGAAATTGTGCCACCTTTCCTCCCTATTTAACTTGACAATGATGGTTGGCGATTCAACCAGAATCGCCCAGCATTCAAGTACTAACCTAAACTATGTATGTCAGAATCTCAGCGATCACTAGAATAATCCATTAGAAACCTCTTCAGGTTATTCAGACCACGAAGCAATTCTGACTTCTAACAAAATAGACTAGGTTAAGAAAATTAGACTTTGGAGGATTTACAGTAAAAATAACTTTGAATGCTTCAACTACTATTGTCAATCAATTAATGTGGAGTATTATCACCTCCAGAACCAGTGAGCTCCTTTCAGCTTACTCTGGAGAGTGGTTTTGACTAATGTTTTTCTGTGAAAAAAATTAAGGAAAAAAACTAAGAACTGGGGAACCCCTGGAATACAAATATCTGCGAATAACTTGCGATCCCTGCAGGTAATTAAGAAATTCACAGATAACCATTCTTTCTCAACAATTACGAAAGAAATATACGAACGTTTCTTGCAAAGGATTGGTATCATAGAAAAAGGATTGACCAAGCCAGAAATAAAATAAAAGAAAACTTACAGCTGCAACCAGTGGACCCCAATACAATAAATGATTACTAGTACACCATAGCAGCTTGCCTCAAACATTGCTACAAGTATAAAGCCAATAAGTTATCATAGTAGACTACACAGCAAGAGTTTTGGATTTTTTTCCATGTTAAATCCCATAAGAAAACGCTAAGGTCCAACGTGGTTATTTTACGACCATTCATCAGGTTTGCGAATTGGCTAAAAAAAGGTTTGCGACTTGGCTATAAAAAAAAGTTGAGAGGTGTCAAGGGACACCCGGATGGAACGAAGTTCCTTTCGAATAATTAGTGAAGGAATTGTAATAATTTTTTTTTTTGAGGTATAATAATTTTTTTTTCATTATCAACAAATATAATGTGATATAAACTTAATCAGTAGGCTCAATTTAAGTACATACGCATTGATATTGTAATATTAAAATATAATTTGCTTTTAAATTCATTAAAGTTATGACGCGTACACTTGCTAAACACACAATAATGGAGAGATTATAACGCGAATGACTTGGTTAGCACAATAGTAAAGAGAGGTTATAATGCGTACTTGCTAAAAATACATAAGCATTTATTATTGTCTGTATAGAATCTCTACTTACCTAACTCCAGCAATATCCAGAACTTGTGCAGAAACACTGTCAGGATTCATTATTGTTATTATTTTTTATTATTTATTATGTACAAAAAACCTGTATACACTCAACAAAAATAATCGTCGCGACACCACACTGTTCAATGCGAAATAGAAAGACGAAACGAAAATAACTGGCTTGCTTTCTATGAGAGAGAGAGAGAGACAGACAGAGAAACACGCGCACGCCGCACGGATTATTACCATAGCAAAAAGTGTCGTTACAACTTTTGGTCTTAATTTATTCCGTCTAGCCCCCTTTCGCAACGCGCGATAAGGAACTTCGTTCCAAAAAGTTTACGAGTTGACTAAATTGTATATATATATATATATATATATATATAGATGGGTATGTCGGTTATGCAGATGCCATACTTGACCACTGTCTGTCTGACGGCTCGAACTATCTTCAGTTCAACTTTTGTCAAATCTTCATCAGGTTCTTTACGTTTCGTGTCATCATCAGATTATAAACGTTTTGAATAATCTTCAGTAAGACAATTTCATCAACTTCATAAGTTTGGAAAGTTTTTTTTTCAAACTTATTGCTGGCTTGTTTTCCTTATATTTTGTATTCAGGTTGAAATAGGGCTTGAGCCAAGAAGACTGCTCGAATTGTAGAACTCGATGTACCTTTTTCAATACCAATCCATATTTCAATGCTTGCTTCAATGCCCGGTAGTGAATGACATATTTCTCTTCATGGTAGATGGTAGCCATCAGCTTGGTTAACTCTCAAGATTTAGTGGGAGGTTTTCCAGTTTTGGGATTCATAGGTTGAGCACAAAATGGTAAATCTTTTTGGGTATCCTGAAGATGTTGCGGATGTTCTAGATCGACTTCAAGTATGTGAACCTTGTCTGCATCATCAAGTATAGAGGAAGCATCAATGTTGTTATCAAACCAATTGAAACCACCAAAAGGTAGATGCTGACTCATTGCCTAACCATATTGATTGTGGATATCGAAATACATTGTGTAGCTGTCTGGTTTCGATGACTCATATGTCGGCATATACTTGTTGTTGACAAGAGCACGCAAACTAACCTCGGATTTCCTTCTCAACGAATAAAAACATATCCGGATCAGTCAAAAGTTCTAGTTTTTGGTCAGTATATTCCAGCATAGCATCCCACGTGAATCCAGGTAATGTGAAGTAGTGAGCTGGGTCGAGGCCATAGGTATTATGACAGCTACTTCGGAACTATTTAAAAACATCAGCTCAAAGGCAAATATCCGTCTCCATGTTGTCATCGATGTACTCTCCCAAGTTGATACAGCCAAATTTTTCCGATACAAGTCTTCGTGGGCATGTCTCATCTTTCAGCTTGCAATTTCTTCGAAACGTTCGAAGGAATCAATGTAATCGTTTGGCATAATACCTGGTCATCAACTTGAATTCATTTTTGGAAGAATCTGGAAATTGCGCCCTTGAATTAGGGTATTCTGCTGTGCTGGATGCCAATTCGTCTAACAATGAGTTCAGAAAGCGGAATCTATCAATGAAACGGAATAGAATAGGACAGTCATCGATATGTTTGGTGAGAGATATATATTTTTGTAATTGGCAGAAAAACGATAGTGTCTTTCAATCGAGTAGCAATGTCTGTAATGATGAAGTGTGCGTCATAACCACTGAGAATATGAAAAATAACTGGAACAATATGACTATCTTGATAACTTACAACATTCATGAGCTAGACCTCTATAATTGTTCACAGGTAATAGATGATTATGATCACGCACTTTCCTATCATCAGAACGGAGAGGAAGTTCACAAATATGACAATGAGTGGTCTTTCGAAAATCAGCTTTTTGTGCAGCAGACATATCCATATCGTACGGGCACCAAAAGACCGTTTCCATGTCTTCAGCAGCAAGCTGCTGCATTTCATTAGCAAACCATTCCATACAGTTGAGTCTCCGATATGAGCAATAAAAGGACAATGAGTCATCATACGAATATTTAGCGAAGTATCCAACAGAAGCAAGAATGTGTTTTTGATAACTTTTGTTTCCGATTCTGGATCGGTATAAGCAACAGGCGTTACTTTTTCCTCATTATTGGAGTTTTTTAACCTGAGCTCATTCTTTCAGACTTCGGGTATTCGAATGGCAGTTTCATTCATGTTTATACACATCTCCGTATTATTTATAAATATTTCCTTCGATCGGAAATAATAGAGACATCTATCACAGGAATATTTTTCCCGTCTTCTCTGCTAAGTTGTTTGGATAGGAGCCTGAATAGATTTTGAATCCAGACATAATGATCAGTCGAAGAATTATCCCATTGATCTCGGATCAAGATGAACGTGATGATCCTTCCTATCCTTGGTTAAGTAGGTTGAGAGAGTAACAAACTGCTCATTTCTAATTTCCAAAATATAGACGTTCATCGACAAGTTGTTTTGTCTCTCAGAGTGAGGAATTTGCTTCTGAGTCATCGGAAACTATACACCTTGCAATTTGAGGACATCGGAGTACTGGGGGTGTAACGATGTTTGATTAGAATTAATATCAACGGGATCTGAAGCTGAAGTAGCGGCTCAAGCGAAACATGCTTGATCATCATTCTTGATATTGATGCAGGCAACTGTACAAATATTAAAAATATATCTCCAGCTTATGAATGTAATCCTGCATGCAGATATATGAGTTAATGACTCTATTAATTGTCGGCTATCATCTGAAATATCCATTTTACAGATGTATAACTAGATCTCTAAAGGAAGCTGCGACTTTGGGGGAAAACAACGGTTACAGGCGATTATACGAAACGTAAAGACCCTCCGCAATCAGATCAAATCCAAGCAGAAAAAAGGAACAGGACTCAAAGATTCCAAAAAAACAATAGAACATCGGGTCAGTTGGAACGATTCGGATGCAGCGTTCGATTCTCGTATCAGAACTGGGACCATCTTCAATCTGAAGCCTAAAGCCCCCGCTGCTCTTTCAGTTGATTTCAAGGCACTTCCCAAGCGGAGGATGCAAAACATTCTGGAGAATCATGAAGCAGTGAAAGTGAATGCTATTTTGGTGGCCAATTCGAATTATCGAAAGGAGAAAGTTCACAAAAAAAGTATAGGTATTTCACAACCGCAAATTCCCCAATTCGCCAAGATACCAACTTGGATTCATGGTTCAAAGAAAAAGTTACGAAGCTGATGCTGATATAGCTTGAGGAGTTTCAAGAACGTGATAGTGGTTGGGCATCGAAGAAGATCATGAACTTGGGCGTCAACATTAATAAATTCACACCGCACTCTTCCTTAAGGGGAATAACGAGGGAATGCCTGCATCAATATCAAGAATTATGATCAAGCATGTTTTGCTTGGGCCGTTAATTCAGCTTTACATTCCATTGATATTAATTCTAATCAAACATCGTCATACCCTCACTACTCCGAAGTCCTCGAATTGCAAGGTACACAGTTTCCGATGATTCAGAAGCAAATTCCTCACTTTGAGAGACAAAACAACTTGTCGATAAACGTCTTCATTTCAGAAAAAACAAATAAGCAGTTTGTAATTCTCCCAACCTACTAAACCAAGGATAAAAAAGATCGTCACGGTAATCTTTTGGTGATCCAAGATCAATGCGATAATTCCTCGACTTATCATTATGTCTGGATTTAAAATCTATCCAGGCTCCTATCCAAACAATTTAGTAGAGAAGACGGGAAAAAATATTTCTGTGATAGATGTCTCCATTATTTCCTATCGGATGAAAAATTGATAAATCATACGTAGATGTGTATCAACATGAATTGAACTGCCATTCGAATGCCCGAAGTTGGAAAGATCAAGCTCACGTTCAAAAACTTCAAAAATAAGGGAGGAGTACCGTTTGTTATTCAGACTGATTTGGAATCTGTCCTCAAGGAACCAAACGAGAACAAAAGTTCCGCTGCTGTTGGATACTTCGTTAAATATTAGTATAATGACTCATTGTCCTTTTATCGCTCATATCGAGGACTCAACTGTATAGAATGGTTCGCTGATGAAATGCAACAGCTTGCTGAAGATATGGAAACGCTCTTTTGGTGTCCGTACGATATGGATATGTCTGCTGCACATGAAGCTGATTTTCGAAAGGCTACTCATTGTCATATTTGTTAGACCGTTAGACGAATTGGCATCCAACTAAGCAGAATACCACAATTTGAGGGCGCAATTTCCAGATTCTTCCGAAGATGAATTCGAATTGAAATCCAAGAAAGGTGTTACGCAATTCGATTATATTGATTCCTTTGAACGTTCCGAAGAAACTGTGCTGCCGCCTATCGAAACATTTTTCAACAAGCTGAAAGATGAGCCCTGCCCACGGAGACATTATCTGAGAGCTAAACCCGCATGGGAAAAATTTGGCTGTAACAACTTGGGCGAGTCCGTCGGTAAGTATATGGAGACGGACGTTTTTGAGCAGTTCAGAAGTAGATGTCATAATACCTATGGCCTCGACCCAGGTCACTACTTCACATTACCTGGATTCACGTGGGATGCTATGCTGAAATATACTGGCCAAGAACTATAACTTTTGACTGATCTGGATATGTTTCCATTCGTTGAGAAAGAAATTCGGGGTGGACATGGTCAAGTTTGCACGAAAAGACGCCCTCATGACATCAACAAGTCGATATTTGAGTCATCAAAACCAGACAGCTACTCAATGTTTTCTTATAACATTAATCAATACGGTTGCGCAATGAGTCAGCATGTACCTTTTGGAAGTTTCAAGTGGGTTGATATCATCATTGATGCTTTCTCTATACTTGATGATGCATACAAGGGTTACATGCTCGAAGTCGGTTTGGAATATCCGCAACATCTTCACGATACCCACAAATATTCACCATTTTGTGCTCAACATAAGAATCCCCAAACTGGAAAATCTCCTGCTAAATCTGGGGAGTAAACCAAGCTGATGGCTACCATCCACCATGGAAAAAATTTGTCATTCACCACCGGGTATTAAAGAAAGCATTAAAATATGGATTGGTATTGAACAAAGTACATCGAGTTCTACAATTCGAGCAGTCTTCTTGGCTCAATCTTTGTTCTTCTTAAAGGAGCAATAGATTTATCTCACGAGCTGAATACACTCCCCACTGTGAAGCTTTGTTCATTACTTCAATCTTCATACTGGAGACATGTTCAGTACACGAACATAGAGCGAATGAAATTGATACTGAACATCCAGTAATAATACTTAAGACACGTCAGGTGGCAGAAAAAATATAGGTCTACCCATTCCGCCAACAGTGTAGACTAAACATCCAATAATGTAAGAAAATAAAAAAAAATAACAAACTGCCCTCAACTTTGAAAGAAATCCCTGTACACCATCTGTTGCAGAATAAAGTCAAAAAATACTTTTACTCAAAGCATACTATGGCCTACAGGAGTTCTATGATGATGGTCAATTCTCTTAATGACTTAATATCTGTCTTCGTCTACATATACATCCTTTCATTTCTTTATATATCTTTATATATTATTTTCTGTCTCTGCACTATTGAGTGATGATATATACAAGTTCTAGTTTCAAGTACGCTTTGTTAATAAGACTCGTTCTTCCTTGACAGAACAATATATATTTTTTAATACTTGGGCAGAACATTTCAATAATGATTGCGAATTAATGTGAAGTGTTTTGTATACTTTTTATGTCTTATAATGATTATTACTTGTTCAATGTCTATGATTCCATTGTTTCCAACATATATTCAGAGTTCAATTAAGAAATCATTCAATTCAGTTTTCGAACGTAAATAAGTGTTTTTCACAAAAAACATCCTCTTCTCATTTTTGAATTAGTGAAGTTTGAGAATGCTACATTGAATTTTCCTTCCATTATAGATTATTTGGTATGAAATAATTCTGTTGATCGATTTAGTCCACTTGATACACTCTGTTGTAAAATAGTACCTGTATTCGGTGTCGGATGCAGAAATCTGCAAATTGCGGTGGAATCACTTTCACGAGAATCGCGTCTCTATTACTAGATGGCGGTAAGGTTAAAATTCACGCGTATATTCTTCTCCGTATTATCTTTTTGTCGGAAAAGGAATTTTTGACATTGGACAGAAGTTTTGATATTCGAGGTGGAATGAAGATTGATTGGTAAAAGTAGAACAGGTCATTCACGATCATCGGCATGTCTCTCGTCGGTTTGTGAGGATCAAAAATACCGATAGCACTCATAAGTGTACTGTTGTTGAAAGTAAGACGTTGTGATAAATTTGGAAAAAGATTAAACAAGGAAACATGTGTCATAGACGTGTGGAGCGCCCCATCAAAATGTCTATTCGAAACCCTCTACATTTATGAAGTGAGTTATATATTGTTCTTGTCGAAACTGAGGGAGATGTTTGCTCGCTATATCATTTTCCTATAGCCTCACGGTTATTTGCAGATTAACACTTTCCATCGTTTATATGGTTTCATGGTGGTTTTGTGGTGCAGTTTCATTTCGGAAGTGGCAGACACAATCTGCGGTTCACAATCTGCAAGCTAAATGTTGTATTCGAAGTACAGACCAGTCGTAGTTTAATGCTGAAGTCCAAGAGAAGAAAAGCAGGAATTTCCTCTTTCAAGCCACGATGGATATTCAACTACATCCGATAGATATTTTGGAAAGACCCCAACTAAAAAAAACTGCAATAAAAATCCACATTTTCATTCAGATTGTTATTTGATTTCCAATTCCGGTTTCAATTAAAACTCATAGATCAACGGGACGAAAAAAATCCAAGAAGAAGTACTAACCAGAAATAATGTTTGACATTGATGCAATACTAGATTCGCATTCATTTTGTCTTCAAAACATTTTTGTAGACGAAAATTTATTTGACGCCTCCACGATCATCAGGAATATCAGAATAATTGGGAAACACAGTTTCTAGAAGCAATCTCCTTTTGCAAAGATGGAAGATAGTGACTAAAGATAATCTTTGAGTCGCAGATAATTCCACTTCTGATTTTATGAACACCGTGTTCACATTTTCAAACAAATCAATAAAAAAGTAGGCTGTGAAAAAGAGTTTTTTGTGAACTTTGATAAGTACTGCTTACTTCGGACAATAAATATTTTACATCTGGGATTTCTCCAAAACATTGATTTATTCCATTTGTAGAAAACGTTTCAGCTTTATTGGGTTAATACCCTTCAGATTTTCTCTCCGATAATGCCTGCAGTTCAGGATATTCAGATATATGCTTAAATGACTCATTATATATGAATAACACATTATCTGGAAAACCATCAGCCATACTTATATCTTCCTAATCCATAAACTGAACAATAATTTTTTTATATGTCTGTGCAGATTTTGCGGGTAAGAAATTGTTTTCGATTCTTGCAGCATGTTCAACAATTCCTGGTGCGGTTGAATTATCTCTCTCATTTTAACCCTCAAGATAACCTCTTGGGAGGTATTCATGTTGAAAAGGAAAACATTCTCAATTGATTATTGATTGGAAAGATGTTTCTGATAATTGAAAAATCTACGACAATTATGAAATTATTTTTTGTAATATCTAACAGAAAAAAAACAACTCTTTCAGCTGAAGCCATGCTGGACATTGAACTACATCTGATAAATATTGTGGAAGGAACATTACTCTAGAGAAAAATCTGAAAGGGAAATTGCTTCTACAAAATTTGTTTTTCAATTCTCTTGGTCTTCCTGATGATCGTGAAAGCGTGAAATAGATTATTGTCGATAAAAATTTATTAAAGACCTAGTGAATGCGTTGCTACTCTGCCATCAATGTTACAAATGATTTCTCGTGAGTAGTCCTTTCTGGAAAACATTGGTCTTTGACTCATTCGTCTATACGAGTTCTTAATTGAGACTGAGAAAGAAAATGAAATGAATTATTAAGTAAAAATGCATATTTTCACTTTCAGATTTTTCCTTCCTTTCACGATATCTATCAGATGTAGTTCAATGTCCAGCGTGGCCTCAGCCGGGTATTAATTGCTTTCTGTTAGATATAACAAAAATTATTTCATTGTTCTCGTAGATATTTCAGTTTCCAGAAAAATATTTCTATTTAGTATTCAATTGAGATAATTCTTCTTTCCAACATAGAGCGGATATATCATTCAGTTTTCAGTATTATTCATAGAGTGAGCTTCGTCTGATATAGGAGATAGCACTGCTGACAGAGATGAAAATATGCCAATACTCAAGCTCAATTATGGAATGTTTACGGTACAGAGGATTTGTTTTCTAGAATTTCAAACTCATTTATCCTTAATCTCCAAACAAATTACGTAACACTGACATATGAGTGTATTGATTGTCTCAATACATATTCAATCCTCTATCATGAAAGGATTCAAGGAAAATACTGTACTCAAACATTTAATATTGATTGAGATAAAAATACATTCCTGTCATAATTTTATCAATACAGGATATCACATTTCAACCACCTTCCGCTTTGAGAATAATTGCAATAAAAATTATCAGATATTCAGCAGTTTAGAGATCAAATTTTTCCACCAAATATAGATGTTTCAGTCTCATCCAGATTCTATACCGGAGGATCTTTAGAAGTAATCTCTGATGTTTGGACATTCTATGGATTCTGTATATTATTAACTAGTTTCAATTTAAAATTATCGGTTTGAATTCAATTCATGTGATCTCTTCCATGCTGCCTCTGCACTCTATGACCATATATGATGGTATTGCTGCGAACAATTCTGTTTTTGGCATGTTTTTGGATCTAATATGACCTATATATATATATATATATATATATATATATAGATAACTTTGTATTCTAGGTTTCAATATCTTGTACGTCATTGGCAATGGAGTTCAGAATCTTCTAATGTTACATGTGTGATTGCGATGCCCTCGAGTTGATTATTGGTGTATTGTTGTATTCCATCAGAGCCTCTATGAAATCACTATTATCATCATTAAATTCACGTGGAAATTGTTCACAAGTTCCCACTACTCGCACATTACACATATATGTTTTTGGTCTCAGAAAGGGCAATTTCTTCAAATTATGTATCAGTATGGTCTGAAACAGAGAGCGAGTTTTTTATTTATATTTCTGATAATGAAGTGGAAAAAAGCAATATTGTATCTTAAACTCAACGAAGTTATTTATGCTAAAGATTTGTACTGTATAGTTCTGATAGTTGTCGAAATTATTCAAATAGGCTGCCACTAGCTTTATAGCAGTCGTCGCCATTTTTAGTTTCTATAGTCCCAAGAACTCACATCGAGAGCACACAGGACGACATAAAGCAGTTCTGTTCATTATTTGTTCTTGCAAAAGCTTTCGGAAATAACACCATTCACATTTCCCTAACTCAATAGCACCGGATGCCTCCGATCAAATATTGCCATTACTTCGTAGAAGGTGATTTGCAGCTATGGCTTTCTGAGAGAAAATTTGGTTATCTGTTTTGTGATGTGCCATAATTGAGCATATATTACACCATGCCATGAATATTGCCAAACGTTTATGAGTGTTTATTCATCTCAAATTGGAAAGGGGGATGTTATAAATATTGTAAAATATAGGTATACGAAAAACGATAGAGGTCGAATGTTGTTGAGTAGTTTATTTTCAGATGAAATTTAATGTTTCATCGAAAACCCCATTGTCTCAAATATATTGTTTTTCTTCTAGTTGGTGTATAATTTCAACGTGAACAAGGATTCAAGGAACAAGTCCCTGAGACAGTTATGCTCAAATATGACTGAAAAGGTGAAACACGTAGAAAGCCTTTCCCTTGGCCAACAACTCGAATATGGGTTATTCTAGTCCAGTTCGATGAAATGGATACAAATATTTTGGAGATACGAAGAAAAAAAAATATCAACAGATTCCTATTCATTAATGGTTTCAGTTTGTTTCTATGTGTGTTATGATTCATACTGAGAAATACATTATATATTGTCGATGTTCCACTACTTATTGAGATATGTTGATTTTCTCTTTCCATTTCCAAATAACAGACCGATTTGACCATGCTTTTATAAAAAATATTTTTGTGGTAGATTCCGTTTAGGTTGGGAAATATGACCTCCAGTTTGTCATCAATATTCGATATTCCTCAAAAGTCCCCTCCCCCCTCTTATTTT
This sequence comes from Gonioctena quinquepunctata, assembly GCA_018342105.1. Classification (NCBI taxonomy): domain Eukaryota; kingdom Metazoa; phylum Arthropoda; class Insecta; order Coleoptera; family Chrysomelidae; genus Gonioctena; species Gonioctena quinquepunctata. Next base: position 262,710 of record JAFIRS010000977.1, on the reverse strand, counting down.
TGGAACGATTATACATAAACAAGTGAAATTTGGAAACTGAATATTAAAGGTTGTGAACTTCCACTAGTGATGATAGATGACGAAATCGTCAAAGATGACGTCACAAGGCCATTGTGACCAATAATTTTAAATGGAACCCTACGGCAAGCGTCACCTCTTTTGAAAGGTATCGAAAAAACCTATTCAATGATTCTAATTTTGTTTGTGTTTATGGCAGTTTTAGTGGCTCATTAGTAAACATTAAAATTTAAATTCCATTCAATATGATATTAATTACAGACTTAAGAATCAGCATCTACTTAAAAAAATTGCTCGAAGTGACCTGCACTTACTTCCTGACAGTGAAATATCCTATTTTTAAACTCTTCTCGTACTTTTGCAAATGTGTCTGCGGATACAGCCTCACATTCTGCAACAATACGTTGTTTCAAAACGTCAATATTGCCAGGTTCAGTGGCGTAAACCTCCGATTTGAGGTACTCCCACACAGAAAAAAAATCCCAAGGTGTGAGGTCCGGTGATCGAGCTGGCCATTCCGTTGAACCTCGTCGTCCAATCCATCTACCACGATACTCCTCATCCAAATACCGTCTCACTGCACCGTCATAGTGTGGAGGAGCACCATAATGTTGGAATGTTATTTCCAAATTGCCGAATTCATCTGGATTATCTTCCAAAATTTCAAGGATTAACGGTTCTATTGCGTTTTGCGAAAGCTCCAGATAAACCTCACCAGTTAAATCAGTATTTGAAAAAAGAGGCTCAACGATGTGGTTCCCCAGGATACCTGCCCAAATATTCACCTTCTGGGGAAATTGGGTATGTGTTTCACGAAACAGGTGAGGATTTGCGTCACTCCAATACCTCACATTCTGTGTATTCACATTTTCATTCAGATAGAAAGTACGTCCATCACTAAAACGAATTGTTTTGACATAGTCTGGCTGTTGATTAATTTTAGTTTCCATATTTTCACAAAATTCTAGTCTTCGGTCTGGGTCGTCGTTGGAGAGTTGATAAACCATTTTTAATTTGTATAGATGAAATTCGTTTTTTTGTTTCAACACCCTGTGTACTATACTTTGACTGACTTCACAGGTAGATGCAACGTGAGTTGTTGGAGAAGTAGGATTAACTATTACCTCTGCCAGTATATCAATTCTTTTCTCATCAGAAATTTGTGGTCTGCCAGATCGTTTCGCATCATTAATACTACCCGTTGTTTCAAACTTACGGAGAAGCTCCCCTCAATGAGTCCTCAAAACGGGGCGATCGGGAAACCCCCCATTAAAAATGCGTTCTGCTGCATGAATATTTTATCCAGTTTCACCAAGAATTAGGATCGCTGCTACTTTATCACTTAAAGCACGTACCATTTCGCTTCTTGAAGCACTTAAACGATCGGCTCACAACAGTTAAACAAATTATTAAAATGTACAAAAATATTAAAAGTACCAAAAGCTGCTGAAACAGTTGAACGTTCGATCAACAATACACAAATCATTGAATGTACAAAAACTTGGACAATTACAAAAACGTCGAATTAGGGAGACTAACAAAAACGTCAGCTCATTTGACAACTATCCAGAGGCGAAGCTTGAATTTGGAATTTTAGTATTAACTGATTTAACTCATCACAGCTTTGCGTTTTTTAAAACCGAGTTGCCAAAACTGCCATAAACACAAACAAAAATAGTATCATTGAATAGGTTTTTTCGATACCTTTCAAAAGAGGTGTCGCTTGCCGTAGGGTTTCATTCAAAATTATTGGTCACAATGGCCTTGTGACGTCATTTCTGACGATTACGTCATATATCATCATTAGTAGGGAAGTTTACAACCTTTAATATTCAGTTTCCAAATTTCACTTGTTTATGTATAATCGTTCCAAAAATAAGAGGGGGGAAGGGATTTTTGAGAAGCACTGTATATAATTAAAAATAAAACTTTTACATTCTGTATCTCGGAAACGGAGCGTTCCCGGACATATATTTATTTGGACAATTCATAATAAAATATTATGAGGAACTACCTCCTGAAGTTTGTCGAAGTACTTTTGAATCACCCTGTATAATGACATAGTAGTCTATGTATCAAGTACGCGAAGTGAGGTGAACGAATCGAAATGTTTACTGGAATACGTAGATGATGTCCGCTGAATTCATTTGCGTACGTGTTGCATATAACATTTTTTGTATTAGCTTTCCAAATGAACAAATCAGACATGTCACACATATTTCCTTGCCGTGAATACATTTTTATTACCATCTATACGCTAGTGTATGGAAGCTGTGCAGAAATCTGGCAAGCTATTGTTTATCAATGACATATTAGTCAAATTCTTATCAAATATTAGTGTCCATTGTTAGTTTCGAAAAACAATATTTCAAGGAAAACGTGTGCTATCACTACGAAATATCAAATTATCTATAGTTATTGCATCTCACAGTGTGTAATTCAAACCATCTAGCAGAAATAAATTGATTTTTTCACGTATTGGAAACGTCTGATCTGTCATATTTTTCACGACCCTATTGAACCCGTTAGCAATATATACATTATAAAGTCATTACAAGATGAATTTAGAACGAAAATCAACAACCGCACAAACTCCTCCTTCGCGTGATTTGGGATGGATCTGTGGAATGGTTGTATTCCCAAATCCATTGAAACAGCTGCTATTCTGAAAAAAAATGAACAACAGGCAAAGACCATGGAAAACTTCAATTTAATTTTGTCCGTTATTTTTTATTTATCTTCATTGTACAAACATTGTATTTTTCCATCCCGAACCAAGATAATCTGATCGACGTAATTGTTCCGATTTCTTTCGAGCTGTTCTTGGAGGAATTGTATTCGATCAGTCAGTTTCCAGTCTCAGAATCCTCAGTTTTCCTTGATCGGCCATAACGCAAGCTGCATCGTTCTGTCCTCCACAATATTTTGAAGAGGAAAATACCGTCAGTAATTTCCCTTTTTGCTGAACCTGAAAAAAAATTTCCTCAGAAAGGTTATCTATCCTATATATAATTTGACAGGAATGCAGCATAAGCCAGCATTCAGATGTGGTGAAGGCTGAAAAAATTAATAAAAAAAATATCGATTCTATTACTGACAAAGGGATGACGTTTTGACCTTCTTCTTATCATCGATGAACCTGACTTACGGGACTTTGTTGGCTTGTCAGCTCAAGTTGCTTTTCTCAGATTAAAAAAATGTAGAAACTGAAGAGTTACGTCAGTTCGAGATGAACGGTGTATCAGCGAAACAGCCACCCGAACGGGCACACACGTGAGTACATACGTCGTTGCGAGTGGTCGTGCGGAGAGCGCATTTTTTAAATGTTATTGGTTATCGCTGGAGATTTCACGTTGGATTTTAATGTTATTTTCTTTCGATTATTTCTTTAAAGTAACTCAATGATCCTTGTTGTTTGTTTGTTCGGCACTGACACAAAATAAGTTACTCATGTTAGTTTAGGAGCTCAGTTATTAGGAATAAAAAGGTTCATTTTATCTTCACATTTCCAATTTCTTTTTTCATCGGTTGAATTTTTTGTTAAAAGTTTATGTTCATATTTTTTTTGTGGATAAAATCTACTTAGTTTTTAATTACTTCCAAAATACTTTTCTGCCCACCGTTCTTCAACTGTTAACTGTTATATAATATAATTACAGGTTTGTCAAGTTGGTGACCCACACCCAGAATTTTGGTATCAAATTGTTATAGTTATTTTGTGCCCATTTTGTGCCAATTCGTCTCCAACGCTGTGACCCATATATGGAAATCTTTTGATCAGTTTTGCTTATTTTGTGCCATGCTATGAATTTTGTGCCCGTTTAGGGGGACTTTAATGTACATAATGCTGCCTGGCTCAAATTCTCTAACAAAACAGATGATGCAGGTCGTCAAGCTGAGGCCTTCGCCATCACTAATGGTCTAGAACAACTGGTCGAGCTACCAACCCGCATCCCTGATGTCAACAACCAGTCTGCCAATACACTAGATCTTTTCCTCACCACCAATCCTGACCCGTATAGAATAGAAGTTTGTGCCCCACTTGGAAACTCTGATCACACCCTCATCTCCACAACATGCTCTTTCCATTTACCATCGAGCTGCACAATACCACCCCGTCTCATGTGGCATTACAATTCGGCCGACTGGGAAGGTCTTCGTATGTTTTTCTCAGCGTTTCCATGGAAGAGAGTTTGTTTCTCTTCAGTAGATCCAACACGATGTGCTAAGACCATTTCTGAAATCATCATGTTGGGGATGCAAACTTACATACCGAATACCGAAAGAAGAACATCATCCGATAAGACCTGGTTTAACAGAAACTGCTCTAGAGCTGTGGCTTCCAAACAGGCAGCATACCATCGATGGCAAAAAATCCGGGACCTGAGACCAGAGCAGCATACGTTGAGGCTAGAGGCATATGCAAAGAGACAATAGAATGTTCAAAAGATGCTCATAATGCCAAAATAAGATCAAAACTTGTTGAATGTCCCAACGGATCCCGTTCATTTTGGTCTTTCGCCAAAGCTGTGGGAAGAAACTTCACTTCCAGCTCTTTTCCTCCCCTAACCAAAGAAGATGGAACACTAGCAACGACTGCCCAGGAAAAAGCCAATATCTTTGCGCACCTATTTGCTGGAAATTCCACTCTGGATTCTTCGGGAAAACAACCCCCGAACATTACACCTATTGACAGTCACATGCCCAAGATCACCTTTCGCCAACGTACTATCAGAAAGATTTTGCTGGGTCTCAACACCAACAAAGCCTGTGGATCTGACGGAATCCCGCCGATTGTTCTCAAGAAATGTGCCCCCGGACTAACACCTGTTCTTTGCAAGTTGTTCAACCACTCTTACAATTTGGGAGTATTTCCGTCCAATTGGAAAATTGCAAGAGTACAGCCAGTCCCTAAAAAAGGCAAAAAGACCCTACCTAGCAACTACAGACCTATCGCACTGCTATCTATTATTTCAAAGGTCATGGAAAAAGCAATCAACATCGAGCTCATGAAATATCTGGAAGACTCAGGAATTATCAATGATAGGCAATATGGCTTCCACCATCAGAGATCAACTGGTGACCTGCTCGCATACGTCTCACATATATGGCAGCTATCTATTGAAAAGTATGGAGAAACTTTAGCTGTGGCATTAGATATCTCCAAGGCGTTCGATCGAGTTTGGCACCAGGGACTCCTCGCCAAGCTTCCATCTCATGGCTTGCCCCCTCAGCTGTGTTCTCTGCTTGCTAGTTTTCTCTCAAACAGGTCTCTCCATGTAGTGGTCGATGGAGTTTCATCTGACACTCTACTCATAAATGCTGGTGTTCCGCAAGGATCCATTCTAGCACCAACACTATTTTTACTTCACATCAACGACCTGTTGAAAGCAACTTCATGTCCCGTACACAGCTTTGCCGATGATAGTACCCTCCATACCGCTTTCTCTTCCAGGGCCCCTATATCAGCCCGTGAAACCAGAAATGAACGAGGAAGAAATGTTAACAATATAAATATGGACTTAGCAACAATTCTCGAATGGGGATCCGATAACTTTGTAGAATTCAATGCAAACAAAACACAAGCATGTCTTTTCTCTAGAAAAGCCGATCTCACTGTGCCTAACATAACTTTGTCAGGAGTAACCATACCACTGAAGTCATCCATATCGATGCTTGGTATTACTATCAGCAATAACCTTTCCTGGGAAGATCACGTGAGGTCCATTGCCAAAAGTGCATCCCAAAAACTTGGTTTTTTGTTTCGTGCCAAGAGCTATTTCACCTCCAGTCAGCTGCTTATGATCTATAAGGCACAGATCCGACCTGTCCTGGAATACTGTTCACATATTTGGAGTGCGGCACCTAAACATATCCTGAAGCTATTGGATTCTGTCCAAAAAAGGGCAATTCGTCTCGTCGGTGATGCCTCGCTTACAAACTCGCTCACTTGTCTGGAACACCGTAGAAAAGTTGGCGATTTGTCTCTATTTTATAGATATTTTCATGGGCGATGCTCTTCTGAAATATCAACAATCGTTCCTCCTTTGGCAGTCTCTTCGAGATTAACCCGTCAAGTTCAGTCTTCACACCCCTTCGTGGTCACTTTGGAGACCTGCAGAACATCACTTTCCAAAGACTCATTCATCCAACAAACTACGAGGCTTTGGAACTCATTGCCTAGGGAGGTGTTTTCCGAGGCATACAACCTCCAGAAATTTAAGAAGAACACCAACTCCTACCTTCTTTCCCTTGGTTCCCACGATGTTCTCTGAACATTACAGGATATCCCTTTTCGTGGGAACCAGAACATATATAAAAAAAAAAAAAAAGTCACCAACTTGACGCTGTGACCATTTTGTGCCAATTTGTGCCGTATGTTATGAATTTTATACCTGTTCACTTTTCGAAATATTTTCTGTTTTTCCTATCAGTCTTCTTGGCCCTCTCAACAGAATTGCAAAATATTTCTCTCAAAATATTGTGGAATCTTTACGTCTAATGAATAAATGTATTCACCAGAGCATTTGATCTCCAAAGTTGCATTAATATTCGAAAAAATAAATAAAGCTACATATATCAGAATTTTTTTCCAAATATATTCGTTATAGAGCATATTGTATGTTTCAATGTTTCTCCGAATTTCCATTTAGATCTACGGATATAATCTCAACATCACGAGCTAACGTTTTTTGATATTTTATCATCAGGTACGTATTATTTAAAAAACATTATTCCTCCTTAGATTTTCCTGGAATTATTACCTTCCACGACCTGAAAAAAATCGATAGAATAAATCCAGGAAATATATACCACGGAAGGTTACTGCGTTCACTAAATCCTATTTTTCCTTCAGTTATTTCGCTCTATGAACGGATTCAGCAAAAACTGGAAACCAAAACTAATCTCTATGTACAGTTTATAGTTATATCATCACCATGAAAGGAAGTTAAACGATTTTGATGAATCGCATACTTTCAAGGAATCATCAAAATTGATAGATATATATTCTTTGCACGTAACAATGCCTGAAATCCGACTTTGTAGTAGCGATGGTGGGAAGTTTATCTAATTTTCGTGAGTGGTGTAACGCATTGTCTGAAACAATCATGAAATTTTCATCTAGTCCAGGTAGTGTCTTTGAAAACCAATTTTCAAATTATTCACCGTTTATCTCATCGTGTTAGTCCCACTTCAAATGCCTATGAAGCACCAGAAACACATATTTATAATGAATTTAAGTATTTCATCAAACATGCTTCATTTTTCAGGTTATACTCTTGACATCTCGAAAATGATGAATCATATTGAGTTGGTTGAATATGAAAACTTCTACAGAATTTCGAGGCCGATGGAATTGTATTCCAAAATCGAAATTTTCACATTATTTTCTATTTAACAAAAATATTTGTTTTTCAGTCAATACAAAAAGAAATGCGGGATTCATTATCTGCGAGCATTCAGAAAAAACAACATACAGTCTGTCTCACTTCTCATTGAAACACATTAGTATCTTCCGTAATTATCGAGGTTGAACGATAAAACACCACACGTTGATGTATATGCTGGGAATGCCCCTACTGACTAAGTGACGTTGATCTGAGTCAAGTACACAGTACGTCAGTCACGATGGAATTACCAATTTTTCAAAAAAACTCATATAAGGGGGCAAAATAGACCGAAAATTCCTTCAGATTCGTGATCAGAGCGTATCCTGATCCAAAAAGAAATCAGTCCCGGAAAATCCGAATTTGTCTCAGTTCCCATGGAAACACTCCCGTGTATTTTGTTATCACCGAAGTAGAATTATGCAAATCTCAGAATTGATGGATATTCTGAAGAAGCACCAACTACCTCATTCAATTTCGATAATCACGAGACGAAGATACGAGATATTTCTATAAGAAGTGAGACAAATTCGGGCCTTTCAGCAGAATTTTTTTCAGGTAAATGGTGTATTAGTATTAATTTGGGGATCTTGATCACGAATCCGAAGGAATTTTGAGCCTATTTGCACTCTGATATGATTCCGGAAAAATAGGTAGTAGATATGCTATGCCGATTCTGGCGCAACCCCCATTTTGCTACCCTTAGGGGTGGGTTTTGGCGAATGGGGTGAGGGGATGGTTTTCGGCGAAGGCGGCGGTGAGGATGATGCTGGTCGTGTGTGGCCAGGAAAAAAATCTGGGGGGGTGATCTGTGATTGGTCGCAATGGTGGATGGAAGGGTGGAATTGAGAAAGGGGGCAGGTAGAGCTGTTATAGGCGTGTGAGATGTGATAGCCGTCAACCGCTATCCAATAGCCGAGCAGCAGCAGCAGCCATATTGGAATGGGAGTGGGTGGAGTCGTCACAATCCGTTAGCCACATTCGTCAACCGTCATCCAATAGCTGCATTCGTCAACGGCATTGGTTGGCTGTCAACCAAGAGCCTTTTTGTTCAACCGAGGAAGTAAATGTCGCCCATTTCAAAAAGTGGAAGGAGTCACCAGTGTTCATGACCGATGATACGGCCATGACCCAACCAACAAGTCTGAACAGCCGTCTCAACGTCAGCACTTCCGTTATCAGTTATTCATTTGAGCGACCGGATATCGGCATCCTTTAAAAGAGTGTATACATTGCGGTTTGTTTACATTAACTCCGATAAGGATGCAGGTGTTCAACCCGATCTGTGAGAATTCGCAGTAAACAAGCAATTCTCAGAAATAATAGAGACGAAATTCCAAGAATTAGATCGTTGGATCCGTGGGATAGTTTTGTATGTTCAAAGCCGAATTATTGCATCATATTATGCCAGTTCTGAGAATTTTGTTGAGTTGGCGGTTTTTGAATCGCGCAGTAGAGAATTGGTGTACGTGACCGATCTTCACCATCAGGTTCATTCTTCATCTGTCCTCTGAACTGTAAACATCGTTCTGTTCAGTGCTCTCTCTCTCTCTCGCTCTCTGAGTTTGTGTGTGCATCTACCAAACCAAACATCTAAAAACGTAAGTTTTATTTTATTGTTTTACTTTTCTTTTCAAAAATCTGTTTTTTGAAAAACTAACTTTTTTTCATTTGTTAAAAGGGCACTTTGAGCTTTTTTCTTTTCAAACATTTATTCATATACCAAGGGATTCTTTCTCAATTTTTTTCTAGATTAGTGGTATTTTTTTCACGTTTTATTTTTTCAAAAACCACTTTTTTTTCTTCAAAAAAATTTAGGGATTGTTTTTTCATTATAGATGAATCTTGCAGAAATAAACGCTTTTGCGAGCAGTACCTACAGGCAAACCGTGGCTCTATCAACCTTGCCGTTAAACAAGCCTATGCTAATCGAGAGTGGTTAAAACGAATTACGGGGATACAATAGTAGCCGATTTGGAAACCAAATCAGTTTTCCTACATAGGAGGGTTTTTGAGGTGTTACAGCCAAAAATCGTAGAGTTCAAACAACCTCGAGACTATTCAATAATCGTGAAGCCATCCACGACGAAGACACCTGTCTTTGAATTCATAAACAACTAAGTCCGTCCATCATCATCAAAAACTAGGACCATCCTCCACGATGGCGACAACTGGGACGACTGTATTCGATTTCATTAAATCAATGTGAGAGAGAGAGAGACAAAAATATATCTGTATTTTGTTTGTAACATGGCATTCATTTTTTTTTTATTTTTTCAAAAAACCATGAATTCTGAGCAGATTGCCGCTCTCAGCGATGGAATGATTATTAAATACAGGAAGACTCAAAAACTTTTCCAACAAAAATCCAGTCCAATGGAACATGAAATATGGCCAAAACATTCAACATTCAGTATCAAAATCTGTGCCAACAGTTCCTTCGGAATATTGAGAAAATTGAAAACAAATTTGGGGCATTCAATAACATGTCGTAATTCCATTGAGAATTTAGGGGTGGAGGGTCAGGGGTTGGCTGCTAGAATGTATTTATAACCTCAATTATATTATGATAATGAACACAAAAGTTTATATTCTCCAACATGGCCACTCGATCGGACACCAAGCTTCGGTGGACTCGTATCAGCTGTTCAGCTTCGTCCTGGTCGAGAATGAAGTTTACTCCGTGTTTTTCAACTCGAACATATTTGCAATCTTCCCAAACTGTTTGCGTAACTTTGCAATAGTCTCCACACAAGTATTCCACTCCATTATTCTGATCGGGAGGATATCGGGAAAGGGGGCTCCAAAAGAAGTCATCCAAAAGGGTTGTCAATTGTTCGGTAAACAGGCTCCATTCGTCGATGCTGTATGATATTTCCGTGGACCGGTACAACGGACTTGGAAATATGTCTACACCAAAAGTTCTCGTGGGTGACAATCCAATTCTCAGTACATAGCCAGTCATGAGAAAGGAGGTTTTCAATAGGTAGTGGTCCTTCAATTTTGCTGTCATTTCGAAACTCCCCAACATGTCGAGCTGCTGATTATAATTTTCAGGTGATAGCGGTGAAATGAGGCTGGCATACGTTGAGGTTGACATATCGCTCGAACAATAACCACTGTCTTGACCCATGGTGATGACGATGACGACTGCTGACTGACGCCGTCTCGTTGCCGCCAAATGTGTGAATATGGTTTTCCCCACCACTACCACCCACGCCAGACATGTCATAGCTTGTCGCCGCCGATGCTCAACTATTGCATCATCCTCTATCCAACTGTTGTGTGTGTTATCGAAACCGAGCCATTCAACGTACATTTTCTTTCCTCGTCTTTTCAATACTTTTTCCACGAGATAGATGTCGGGATTCGCGGTTTTTCGTCATTCTTGTTCGTGAAAGGCCCCCCTGATAGGTGTACCGTATATATCTTCAAGCATATACGTATTTGGATAACCTATTTGAACACAAACGATTCTGAATGATTCCGTCGTACAATTGGGCGTATAACCTTTTTGAAAAATATGCTTCGCCCAGGAAATGCGAACAATGTCTCCCACTTTGAATTTTCGCCGTTCAACGCATTTTTCCCAACGATCCGCTCGATAAATTCGATGTAGAATACATTCGTTCTGTTTGTTCACCTCATTCGGTTTGAATTTCATTTTTGTATGTTCGGTGTCATTGTAGTTTTTTGTGATTTCCGGCAGTATATTAATCAATTTTCAGGTACCGTTCAAACTAAAGTATTTGTACAATTGGGACTTAAACGTTCTGATTACGCGCTCGGCCATGGCGGCTTTCATCACCGTAAACGTATTGTAGTGATTTATTTCGCGTTCTTCCAATGAACTTTGAAATTTGGCATTGAAAAATTCCTTACCTTGATCGGTTTGTAGATTTTCCGGACACCGTTTCGTATGATCCAATATATCATTGGGGGTTTTGTTTATTTTCTTCTCCCGTTTTGGATTTTAGCGGACGAATCCACAAAAATTAAGAAAAACAGTCGATGAAGACTATAATCATTTTAAAATCGTCATTTTCTGAGGAAAACATTATCATTTCGGCCAAGTCAATTTGCCATAGATCGTCCAAGCCTCCAATTACCGTAGGTCATCGAAGATAATTTTTTCTAGCCGGTTTATGGAGTTCTGCAACAACTTGAGCTTTCGACAGCTTCAACGATAATGTTCGATATCGTACGAAAACATTGTATTCATTCTTTCTTTGATATCAAACAGGTACTTGGCAATTTCGTCATTTTACCCTCCAAAAGATGCATTCGAGCCGAATCGAGTTTCATATCGGCAGCCATTTTCTCGATAGTGTCCGATGTTGCCGTGTCTTGTACAGATACGCGAGTCGAAATTTCTTCATAGTGTTCTTTTCGTTTGCAGAATGGCATCGTTCATGGATTTCAGCGAGGTTTTTAGCCAATGTGCAACGTCGCGTTGCAGTTGGGACTTTAATTCAAACCCAGTGGTGTCCACGTATGTTTTGGTAGCCGCATCACTATCAAACGTAGGACCTACAAATTACATATTTTCAAGTTATCCATGTCGATATTGCCTTCAGGGGTGTGCGGTAGGAAGGGAGTACGAGACAACATCGGTAGTTCCCTCTCACGCCCCCCACTACCACCACTCAAACGACGACCAAATTTGTCGACATTCATGATGCGAATTAGTCTAATGCGCATGTCATTACTCTATTATACCGGCTTCACGGAGTTCATTGATGATGGCGACGATTTTATTTACATGTGAATAATCATTTCCAGCCCTCTGATTGGCTATCAAAGTATCAAACTATCCACCAATTCGTTGGGATCGTCCCAATAGACATTATCTATTGTGTTGTCATTGTATGCCAAATGATTGGTGTTCATGCCCTGACCGACGCGTTCTCTCCTCATTAAATATTTCATACAGTGTTTATATTTCCAGCGTTGAGTGCTTTTCAAACGTCCGTTCGCGCTTCTATGACATCCCGTTAAGTCCAATATGTCTTGTTAGGCGTTCGTTCAAGTCATCTTCGCTATAGGTCCGAGGCCTGGTGTAAGATATCAGTTGACATAGTCCGGGAGTTGATTCAAATTGTTGAAGTCCCGTATCGATGTATCCTTCTTCAAAGCGGATTGACTTGGATCCCGAAAACGTTCCGGGAGAGATGACGTCATACACAGGTCCATATACCCCATCTATACGTTTGTCATCTCTCCAATGTTGAGGGATATATTCACGTGACAGGGTGGGATATCGATTAAGTTGTTTGTTCATTGAAGCTGCAAAAAAAATCCGTTGCAACATGCTGTCATCGTCAGTTTCATATTCTTCGTCACTGTTTCTCTCGCTTCGAGAATTCGTTTCTTCTTCTTCTTTTTTTCTTCTTCTTCTTATTCTCCTTCTTCTTCTTCTTCTTCTTCTTCTTCTTCATCTTCTCCTTCTCCTTCTGACTCATTTTCCTCTTTAACTTCAGGTTGCTCCTCCTTCTCGACTTTGAGAATGGATTCATTTAGGGTTTTCGACGACTTGGCATTTTATTGTAGCGGTTGAGATATCGGTTTGAAAAGTTTTGTCAGCGTATCGTCTGATTCGGTTTTTACAAGTTTCAGGGCTAGGTACCTTTTCCCCATGCTTTGTCGCATTTCTATCACTTTTTGGTCGCGCATAGCTTTAACAACCCTCTCGTCCGACATTTCGACGCTGAATGACATGACGCGTTACACAACTATATTTTTATATAAATGTCAAAGTTTTTGCAGTACCTGCCATTGTTCAAGTCAAAGTCTTCGACTATCACGAGAGCATCGTGTTGGTTTTGAGACCAACATTACGAACACAGCTTTTTGAATTGTTCGGAAGTCATGTCGTGGAAAACGTGCTCATCGAAAACGTGCCTCAAGTTGATTTCGTTCTGTTTGAAGAGCGCAGTCATATTGCAAATGTCACGTAACAGCTGTTTGGATACTTTCGAATAAGTCTGACAGAGATGGATGGCATCGATGTGTTTGTGTCCACACATTGAGAAATATTTGCAAATTCCATCGTAGGCCACATCGTCAAAGATAGATATAGAGTGAGATCGAGCATCTTCCATAGAGATCATTCCATCGTTGTCCCTGTATGGGAGATAGCCACAATCTTCCACATCGCTCAGCGCTCCTTCGAGGAATTGATTTTCGGGCTGATACAAGGATTTCGAATAAATGTAGATATTTGCGAATTCGGGGCAGTTGTCAATCGCCAACAACGACATCACAAGGTTCGTTTTTCCTGATCCGCTGGGAACACAGATAACGGTTCGGAAGGAATTCGGCTGCCATGTTCACTCCTTCCTCCATCGCCACTCCGCCTCTATGCCTCACCTCGTGAACGTCAATGTTCTCGATAGGAAGCGTGTACTCTTGCTGGACGATCTCTATGTTCTGATCAGAATCTACAGGGCGATCGTTATTTATCTTCAGTTGAGTGGCTGCCCTTTTCGGGTTCTCACCCTTCTTTGGACTTCATTTCCTCTTGGGTGGTAACAATTTGGAAATTATGTTTGTATATTCCCATGACCTTTTAGTGTTGATTTTTCCGTTGAATTTTTGTGTGCATTGGTGAGCACCAGAATCGTCTTATAATTGAAAATATCTTGATTTGTGGAATTAATGGGCTTGTTTTTGGTTAGAAGTTTTTCAAAACTTGTTTCGACCCAATTTCAAAGTTCCACCATCGCTGTTTATAGGTTCTTCACCAATACAATATTTGAATCCGTTCAAAGTAATGCCATAACAGTCAGGATCAGGTAGCAGGGACATGTTTGCGCTTCGGAGTCTCGGATGTAACAGACACTCGCTGCCGCATCAATCATGTTTATAGGAACCACTCTCATTTACCCTCAATTACACTCAATTACCCTCATTTACTCTCATTTACCCTCAATTACCCAAAATTCTTCCCATTCATCCTCAATTACTCTCAATTATCCTCGATTACCCTCATTCATCCTCACTCACCCTCATTTACCCTCAATTACCACCATTTACCCTCAATCTCAAATATGAGTAAATATCGAACTTCTGCTGAAATCTATATAACTAGTGATGTCATCGTTGTGACGTCAGTATTCATGTTGGTGTACGAGGGTAAAGGTGTGCTCAACACTCTGATAAACAAGCTCCCGTTCGAAGCTAATCTCCTAGGCGACTATCAGTATTGTGGACAACGGCAAAGTAGAGCATTCCGATTCGTTTGGGAATTTGAAACCTATGCTGGAATTGGTCAGGTATTTGGATCGCAGTAGCAGTGGCAGCGGCAGAGTCAAGATTTCCCACAACAACCGTCAATATCAGACTTATAATGGAATGAAATGTGGTCATCACTGTTTGAAATTTCTCATGTCTGAATGAATAATGTATGATTGAAAGTGTATTTGAATGCTGTCACAGTGGCGATGGTGTCATTCGTCATCATGTCGCTGTTGGTGAGAGTGAACAGTCACGTGTTCTCCTTTTGCTTGCGCACCCCTATCGAATTGATTGCGAAAAAAGAATATGAGTTGGCGATTCGATCTTTTCACTCATACAATACCATACCGAACATTGAAGAGGGGTCGAAAATGCCGATATTACGATAGATCTAACGTGTTGCGTACCATTGAATTTCCGCGGGGGTGTTAGGGAATTGCCGATATTGAGGCATTCATACAGAAAGAGATAGCGCTACCTGTGGAAGACCGCGAAGCTGCCTTCCCTCTCAAACCCAACAATAATACGTTCAAATGCGAGATCTCCAGTGAATACCTTGCCATTTCATTCGTGGAGACGGATAGCATATGCGTTACATTGGGATTTTCTCCGAGGGTGCTTCAACTGAACGAAATGCATTATTCCGATCTACCTGTGGACATTATAAAGGTGTCGACATGACGATTCGAGTGCAGTATAGCTTCGGGAGCCTTCGATGGTGACACGCCTGCGCACATGATCTATGAATTGACCATAGCTTCCGATCCCGGTTACGCGATAGACGAAAAACCTTCGAATTGACTCTATCTACCTGTAATACCGCAACGTGAAATCCACAACATTACGATGTTGGTAGTCGATCAAGACGGTAGGCCTGGGGATTTTCAAGGGGAAAAAAGTACTTTGGTTTTGGAACTCGCGAGAATCAAATGGGATTAGTTATAGACAGTGGTCAGCGGTAGTAATAAAAAAGGTTAAAGTAACGTCACGTCGTCAGTATTGCAGACACCATCAAGCGAGCGGGTGGTGCAGCAGCAGCAGATAACCTCTCCGAATGAATCCTTTCTCCGTTCCATCGGTTTAAAATTGATTCATCAGAATGAACTTCAAAAGAAAAAGAGGCGACGTTGATGTTTCCATCTCAGCTCCCATTTTCATTCTGTATCGAGTCCATTCGTGAAGCCGAATACAGAACTCATACTCCGTTCGTGAAGGCATTCAATTGCAACGATATCGTGGAATTTTGCATCAATCAGGTGGACTCGTTTTTTGCCATGAGTTCATATCTGCTACTGATTAAAGGTAGACATGAATTGAATAATGGGGGAGGTAACGTTACATTGACCCCTACTGTGGGTGCTTTCCTTCTCGATTCTTGCACTTATAGCGAGAGTACCCGTGAGTTCGAATCAGTTCGAAATACGGGAATTGTGAGTGCCATTCGAGCTCTATTATGTTACGAATTCACGGATTCTCAGCATTTGGCCATAGGTGGTTGGAATAATCCCGATTTGCCTTTTTTGAATGGAGATGTCAATTCTTCCAGCCTTCTCGTACCGCTACGTCATATTCTCAATGTTTTCAACGATTATCCGATGATTACGTGTGGACGACAAACTCTTCGATCTGTCAGAGCCCAAAATGATAATGATTGCGTCATTATACGTGAGGCAGGTAATAATGCGGTGGGAGCGACTACGGCTTGAATTGTGATTGATAGCATTGAATTGAAAGTCGAACACATTTTTCCCAATGCGGAAATTGATGAAAAATTAATGAAGTTCATACGGACAGACCGACCGATAGTGATACCGTTCCGAAAATGGGAATTGAACGAATTGCCTTCGATTACGCTAAATGCTCAACGTGAAAAATATGGTCGGTTAAAACGAGTACCGGTGTTGTCATCGTGTGTTTCCAAACAAATGTGCGAGATAACGTTTCCGTCAATACTACCACCTTTCAACATGTCAACAATCAAAATATCCGTTGAACGGCGAATATTGGCTCAACGAACGTCTACACTTGAATTTCGTCAATAATCACTATACCAAAGCGCAGTTCACCTATACGGAATTTCTCGGCAGCTATGGAAAAGTCTTCACTTTCGGATTACCTCGATTTCAAATATCGCGCCTTATTCGTCATCGATTGTTCAAAACAGGAAGAAACTATGAAATCCGGTACGGTTGACGTACGATTGGATATCGAATGGAGCGCGGGATTTCCCGATCGTACTCGTATCTATTGCATCATCATTCACGATTGCATGATGGAATATCATCTCCTCTCCGAAACGATGAGAAGCCTGACATAGATCGCTACGGCGCGGCGGCGTTCATTCATCCAGCCATCATGCGTATCGCATTCGTTGATATTCAAGCCTCCCAAGTCGATGGCACCTTTTATCCAAAGGAGGTGTCCATAATCCGTTCAGAGCTCTGGCTTTTTGATAAAACTGTTCCAATTTTTGTGTATACTGCTCTGTCATCGACGACGACATAACCTCAACTGATGTCATTTTCACAAAAAACTCCAATATGTACTTTTTCGGTTACTCCGCTAAACACCCTCTTGATCCTCCCTGTATATTTGGCAAAGTTTTAAAACATTATTCATGTCGTATTTGACCTTGGTAGGATTTGCGTCTATATTCAAGTTATCCCACAGTTGAATCATGCAGCTGCATACTCTTTTATCTTGTTAATGTAAACAAAGGATGCCGCCGATATCCGGTCGCTCAAATAAACAACTGACGAAAGTGCTGACGTTGAAACGGCTGTTCAGATTCGCATCGACTTGTTGGTTGAGTCATTGCCGCATCATCGGTCATAAACACTGGTGACTCCTCCCACTTTCCAAAATTTCCAATTTTCACGACACTTTTTTTCATTTACAATTAAGACAGAAGTTCAAGAAAATTTTGTTAGTTAACAATTGTTTAACTTGTAGAAAAATTTACTTTAAGCAAAACTCCCAACAAGAATGAATTATTAATAGTGTTCCGAATACACCATAATTTTCTCAAATTTAAAAAATAAAATTTAATACCTTTAATAAATTAATTGATGTGTCGTACTCACTTTTGACGCTGCGCGCGCAACCTAAAAATGTCGCTTGGAGACCCATTTTCAGCGTTAAATTAAAATTATAAATAATATAGTTCCGAGAGCGTGGAGTTTGGAAATTTCCTCCTCTTTCAGAATCTTTTTTTGAAATTTCTTAAATATTCATAGTTTATGATATATTGGCAAAAAACTAAATGCCTTTTTATTCATTTTCAATTGTTTATAACTTTTGCAATTTTTTATGTGCTAATACACGCTTTTGGCACATTTTTCTAGGTGTTATTCCGGATCCAATAAGCTATCACATATAATTTTAAGAGCAGTATCTCTATTTTAGACCATTTTCAACTTGTCGAGTAGACTAGTGGGTATCATTACGATACTGAAACTGAAATATTCCAAAACAATGATTTAAAAAAAAATAGGTACCACTTTTTTAGATCAGAATAAAAAGTATAAAATAAATACAGATTCATAACCCCATACAGATTCCTAATGCCACACAGGTTGTTCTGGAAATTTGTGGTTGTGAATTTTTAATTGCTATGAAAATACTTGTAAGATTTATAACGAAAAACGCGGGGCTCATGCAATAGATAATTGATGCATCAATAGTTAACCAAACTCAATAATTTAAATGCACTGCAAATGATGTATTATGCGAGTTCTCAAAACATGGTTGGAAGCCATAAGAATTATTCATACGAGTTTCAATGTTGAAGTCCACGAAAAACAATGTTGGCTTGGAAGTGGCCAGAATAGGGAACATTCACGAAAGAGATTATCAAATGTTGACCAATGGTAGAAACTCAATATATTTCAAACACTAAACGAGCACAAAATTCATAACATACGGCACAATTCGGCACAAAATGTATCGAAAGGAGAAAACTTCCAAGGGAAATTCACATACGTCACAAAATGGGCACAATTTATCGAATAAAGAAAATTTCAAAATTTTCATAAATGGGTCACAACGTCAAGTTGGTGATTCACAGGAAAAATATCTCGAAAACTGAACGAGCATTAACTTCATAACACACGGCACAAATTGGCACAAAATGGGCAAAATATATCCATAAAATGTTGACACCAAAATTCTGGGTGTGTGTCACCAACTTGACGCACCTTTTAATTACCCACTTGAACTTTTAGTTGTTATATAACATAATTACCTACCTTAATATTGATTTTTATATAATATAAATACTTATAAAACAACATTCTATCCATACCAACATGGCAGGCCTTAAAAAAATACTGCTCGAATGAAAAACGATATTTAGAATCTAATAATGAGAGAAAAAAAAGTTGCAAGCAAATAATAAGCCCACGAGGTAGCTGCTGTAAGCCGTCGAGGACTGTCTTCCGTCTCCATCATCAGATCAACTCCAGGTTTCCATTATGTTGTAGTACCATCCGAACTACACATGTATGTCATGTTTCAACAGAATCGGTTCACAGGTGACATATCAATCATCCCCTATTGTTCTATTGTTTTTTTTTTCAAATTTGAATGAGATCAACTTCGAAGTATATTCTATTCAATAAGAGAAGAATCATCAAAATTGGACTACTCTGTAAAAGATTATGCGTGCTCATACATTGAAAAATAATATGCGTCGACTTGAGAACATCCTCCTTTTTTCCGTTGCGTGGGTTAAAAATATGAATAGTTCATCTTAATCTTGAGGTCGTGAAATAGAGACGTTCGCGATATTTCTCAGAAATATACTCATAGAGAAATGAGTTGTTCTCGTGATCGCATACGGGGTTGGAATAATGTCATCCAATTTAGTAATGATTATGGGATTCCACAAAGTTGACAAAAACAAACATCATCGACAATAGATTTTTAGGTAGATATATTTTTTCTATGTCTTGATAACCCTGATTACAGTTACAAAAATGTTATCAATCGATCATTTATAAGAAGCATACGAGTGATTTCTTATATTATTCAGTATACATATTTGAATTTTCCTTAGAATTTGTTTTGATATTTCTTCCAAAAATGTAGTTCACTCATCCTACTTCCTTTTGAAGGGGAAAACATATTCTTTTTAATATTACGAAAATTTTTCACATCGATCATCTTGCAAACAGTGGAGTTATTAATATCCTATTGAAAAATTCGAACATGAAAATACTCATCATTGACTAAGAAAACCAGCTTTATTTTTTTCACAGAAAGTCCATTCGATTATTCAATCTTCAAACAATTGATGATCATATACAACTCTATATATGTTTCTCAGGCACTTGACCCTGTATTTCATAAATCTAGCATCATGGGAATTAGCACTCAACTGAGCTTGTTTTGAGTTCAATGAATGATTTGCAATTATAGATTTTTTTTTATAATAGGACTGATGTCTGGAGGAGTTTGAACATGGGATATAAGAAATATGAGAACTTGAACATATATTGTATTTTCAACCACCTCAATTGTCATAATTCATGAGTAATATGCTGCAATTTCCAGACGGTAATTTGTCAAATGATTTGTATTCTCTGTCAACGATTTTCATTCATTTTGTTCAAGCAGGGATTTTATTATCATATCACAATATGATATTTCTGATAGCACTGGAGTTTTCATTCTATGACTTAGAGCATGGTTATTTGTCTTCTGAAGTCATAGCGGCGCTCACATGACTGAGAAACCTGAAATCTTCAACAATACAATATTCGTGGCCAAAGTTGTATGCTCAATCGTACCATTCCCGATATATGTAGTTTCCAGAATTTGTCCTTTATTTTTGTTCTGGCAGAAAAGCAAAAATGTTTACTTCGGATTGAGCTTCAGAATAAGGTGGTCAACATATTTGTCATCTTCTGTTCGGTATGAAGCCTGATGGGCATTTCCAGGGATGAAATGATGGTAAAAATGCGTGTTGGTCGCAAAAAATTGCAACCAAGAATTATTGAGAACTTCGCGTGAATTAGTATAACATTTGCTTGAATCCGCAGTGTACAGAAAAGGTGACAGAACTGATTTTTAAGGTGCGTCAGACGTTTTTTTTTTGCAGTAGACGAATTGTATTGTAGGCTAACCATTTGAAACCTATCATCAAGGTAAATTTCAAAGACCTTGTGGAGTCCAGCAGCACTAGCGTGGTCAATTTCTGTTGAGTGGATGAAAGATTTATTTATTTTTCCCGATTGCCATGTTTTCGTTTCCCTGTTGATTCTCAAACGTAAAAAAATGGGTGAATAGAAGCCGAATTTTCTATTCATACTTTTTTCGTGAATTCATAATTGCAACCAAAACTCATAGAGGAAATGTTGATGTTCACGTTGTCATTATTGCATTTTTCAAAACATAAAATCCACAGTATACTTATATTGAATGCATCAACAATTTTAAGAAATACATCAAAGTTATAACCACCCGCGAATTCTTATTTTACGTTGGATATTCCGAAAGATACGAAAAAAAGGGAACAATTTTTTTCTCACCTGAAATCCAGCTTGAGCCACCTCATGGGCCCTCAACAAATGTGTTAGTTGGTTCGCTTTCAAAAATCTTTCTAATGCTTCTACGCTGAATATGTGGGCTGTTCCTCTCCGTACATTAACCGCAAATCCTTCATTGGCCAGAAGCTCCATTGCTAGTTTATCGTTCACGGTCTTGGGTCTATAAACATGTTGAACATTTTATAAGTGAAAGACAAAAAGTTTATGTGACCAAAAATAAGAAAATTCCATTGCATTTTAATTGGATGGTAAGGCTTGACAGGAAACAAAATTTAATAAGATGATATGGTTCAGAGCCATATCGTCCCAACAAAAACAGTTGTTTCAGTTGGACTTCACGGGAATCGGGACCAGGGAGTAAAACTATTTTTTCATTGCTGAGGTTTCAGAATCGTTTATTCCTTTTTCAAAGCTGAAATGACAATAGTAACATGTAGTAGACGAAAAACGAAACTCAATTTCTATGACCCACATTCAAAATTAAGTTATTCCTGATTATGAATTCAACTTCAGACAATTGTTGCGAGGTGGTGATGGAGACAAATTTTCGTCGGTAAAATACACATTGGCACAGAATACACATTACAAACTTTAAAATTGAAGTAAAACCAGCACAGACACATTAAAATATAGACGTACGTTGGTGTATGGTCAATGATCAACTGAGCATCTCCCTGAAACATTCGAGTGCTGGGTAGCTATATAAACCAAAAACTGATTTATCTATTGTTCGGAAATCTGTTCTTTCTTTTGTACTTTTCTAGAATATGTGTAAATATTTTGGTCAAATTTTGTGTGTCGCTTTTTTTGGTTGACACTATTTTCATGGAGGTTGATTCATCATCATCATTTCTCCTAACAATATCTTTGGATAAGATGTCTCTCTTTCTAGAATTTTTACCGAATCGAAATCGAAATTACAAGATGCTTCAAAATGGTGAGCGGCAAGTGCTGTTTTTATTTTTTATTTTTATTCTTTTCATAACAGTCATATTTATGCTGGTACATGCTGGTTTTCAAATACTGTTCAGTTCGTCATATGTTACATTTCCCGCATTTACAGGGAATCCCATATATCAAACATGAATCAGATTCCGTCGGTATTCTGTCTTTTAACTGAGTGAATAATTTTCCTGTTGTTTTTAAATTGTAAAAGGCGAACTTGTGAGAATCCGTTGATAAACAATTTTTGATTTTGTATGAGAGTCTATCAATAAATGGAAATTCGAAAAAGTGACACCTTTCTTTGGGAAGAATCTCTTTTTCAAATTTCCATTTATTGATGGACTCTCATACAAAATCAAAAATTGTTTATCAACGGATTCTCACAAGTTCGCCTTTTACAATTTGACAACAATAGAAAAATTATTCACTCAGTTAAAGACAGAAAACCGACGGAATCAGATTTATAAATGCGGAAAATGTTACATAGGACAAACTATAAACAGTATTTGAAAACCAGAATGTACCGGCATAAATATGACCCCTACGAAAATAATAAAAATTAAAAATGAAAAACAGCACTTGCCGCTCACCATTTTGAAGCATCTTGTAATTTCGATTTCGATTCGGTAAAAATTCTAGAAAGAGAGACATCTTATCCAAAGGAGAAGTGATCCAAATTAACCCCCATAAAAATTGTGTGAACCAAAAAAAGCGACACACAAAATTTCACCAAAATATATATACATATTCTAGAAAGGTACCAAAGAAAGAACAGATTTCCGCACAATAGATAAATCAGTTTTTGGTTTTTATAGCTACACAGCGCTCGGATGTTTCAGGGAGATGTTCAGTTGCTTATTGACCAAACACCAAGGTACGTCTATATTTCAATGTTCGGTGCTTGTTTTACGTTAATTTTGAAGTTTGTAATGTGTATTTTGTGCCAATGTGTATTTTACCGACAAGAATTTGTCTCGATCACCACGTCGCAACAATTGTCTGAAGTTGAATTCATAATCAGGATTAACTTAATTTTGGGTCATAGAAATCAAGTTCCGTTTTTCGTCTACTACATGTAACTATTGTAATTTCCGCTTGTGAAAAGAAATAAACGTTGGCATTAAAAAAATTGTTCTACTCCCTGGTGCCGATTCCCGTGAAATCTAACTAAATTTGAACTTGTGGGACAAAAAATCATTTTGAAAAAACAGTTGTATAAATACTTTCTTGCTCTTCTTGCCATTATACTGGGGTTCTGGCTTTGTTCACGATCAATACTTATTCCATTCTCATTACCATATGCAAACTTTTTGCCAAATATACGAGTATATGTTATTGTTTAGATATCCACAACGAAATGAATATAATGACAATGGTATCGTATTTCTATGAAAAAAATCAAATTTGTTTATGAATTGTGGAGAGTTCCAATATAAGATTTGAACAAATGTGATTAAAAAATAATTTTGTAACTGTATGAATTGACTGTGACTTCCAAGAGTTTTTCTGAGATAGAATGGGGTAGAAGAAGGGTAAATTCTCTTCATATCAAAATATACTCGCTATAGAAAGAACATTTTTCTGCAATAATTCTCCTTGACTGGCTGCGAAATATATTTTGATTAGGATTTTTACATAATAAATTCTTTTTGTGGATATGTATTTTCAAATGGTGCTCCTGAATCGGGGAACAAAAGGAAAATAATTATTCGAATTTTAAAAGGCTTCACGTCACATACCCATCGCGCCCCATAGCAACCGTAAGAAAATATAATCGTTCCAAAATGAACTAATGATGAACTAATAACAATAATAATAACTATAAATATCCATATTATTATGAATACCTCCATTGATAGATACTGAAAATAAACAACAAATGAATCCTGAAGAACACAATTTATCAGAAGGCAGAGTTATCTTTCTTGCACTCTACCTTGAGAAAAATCATCTGTGTTTTCCATATATCCAATTTATACTGAACTTACCACCCGCCTTCATCCACTGCTCTTATTGTTAATTCAGTATGAGGTTGTGAGAATCAGCTCTCAGTATTATTTTCACATATTCCACTATGGATTAGCAGTTTGAATGCTGAACATACAGAGTGGGGTTCTAGGATTATTTAAACAAAATCCAGGGAAGTATTCAAAACAGCAATTTGAATACCTTATCTACTGGTGAACTTCCTTATCGTAAGATTTTGTAGTGAAAGTCTCCTTTCCAATAAAAAACCAAATTTTGGAAAATATGTGTTTTGATTTGTATGTTTTTACTCAGATATATGTTGGTATTGTTTTCAAATTGAGATAGTACAGGATTCATCCCTCAAGTTTTTCTTCATTCTCTTATGTCTAATTGAATAACCTTTTTTGCCACTTTCTCGTTTTTGAATTCCTATGCCTCAAAATTTTGAAGCTAGTGGTCATTTTACGCCCTGATGGAAGTTTATGCGTTAATTGAACGAAAAGTTGAACAAAAATTAGAGAGTCAGTTAATTATCCACATTCAACAATCCTGTCAGCCTTCAATAGATACTCATTTTATTTGGTATAATACCTAGTCTATTGAATCGGTAGAACAAGCAGTATGGAGCAATCCGTCATAATTAAATAATGATTGCTCACTTGACAGGGTCATTCCACATCAACTCCCAAGCCAAGGAACTCTGTACATCTGGTTGGTTAAGAGGCACTGGGATATCATTTATGGCACCCACAACTGGGCAAAGCCAAGGAGGAGGAACACCACCATGACAACAAAACAACTGAAAAATAGTGTTATGATATCACATTCCATGTATGGAGCAAAATGAATTCAGATTAAATTATATGTCATTCAATAAATTGCACTTTATTTTAAAAAAATTATTCAAATATATTCAATTTCTGTCTATAAAATTTGTTCATTCATATATAATACGTACAACAGGCCTAAGAGTTTGAAAAAGTGATGGAAGAAATACAAATAAATAAAATCAAACAACAGAATTAAAAAACAAACTAGTTTCATATCAGAAAATACAATTGTTGAATAAAAAAAAATCTATAGGAGGTATACGAGTCATCTACATATTGATCTGTTCGGGCTGTTTGAGTGATACTGTGAATTTGGAACATCGATTCGAAAAATTGAGTTGCAGTAAATGCGGAGGTAGATTGGAATTCAATAGTGATAGTAGTAATAATGATAATAAACACAATAAACTATATTGGCAATATAAATTCAATTTTGGATGGTTACAATGAATACAGTAATCATAACGATGAGTGTAGAACACTTGTTTCGCAGAAAAATATGGAGTTTTGAGAAAATATAACATTAAATAAATGTACAAAAATAACTAGTTAAAAAGTTCATAATAACACAATGTAATGAAACAACATGCACTAAATATAATTAAAATCTAGTATATGTAATAAAACAATGTAGTTCGTATTCCTCACGAAACAATAAATGAAATTATTCATAAATAACTAAATAAGAGCACAGGATTGAAAGTTAAATAAGACACATATGACTGATGATTTCAATAGTATACTATGAGTGAAGGTGTTGAAAATAAATTTAAAATGAGATTAAAATGTGGACGTGAAGGAATAAGAGAAGATATTGATATAAGTGATCACAGAAGGGAAGGTAAATCATAAGTAATCTAATGTAATCTGAGAAATTAGTTGATTAGATGATATATTACATTAAGTTTGTAGGATATTCTCGTCCCAGTTCGAAGATATGGGACTGCAGTATTTCTCAAATTTGTATATAATATTGGTTTCTTTGATATGGTGAGGAATGGTATCGAAACTATTAATAACTGATCCTGTCTCTAGATACAGCAATTTTTTTGTAAAATTGGGCCTTCATTACTATTTGTAGTATGATTTTGGTTATTATTACACTAAAATTTTTCATTTATTTCTTTGCAATTAATGCAAAAGGGAATATTTTGATTATTACACTTCTTAATGATATGATTTCCAGCACAATATGAACAAGATGGGGAATTTCTGCAATCTCGATAAATGTGGCTATATGCATTACAATTAGAACTGAAAACTAATTCTAATCAAAGTGAATTATAGCTAATATAACTCTAAGATAGTTCAGCTTTCAATTACTGGATTTTTTTCGAAAGGTTCAGTAGTTCCAGAGATTACCCCTCACATACAAACAAATAAATTATTATTATCTTATTTTATAGATGTAGGAGTACTTCTGTACTTCTCTGTAGATGTCAATTTTTCTAACAAAAGATTTTTATATCATTTCCCTTATTTTTCTCCAATCAAACAAAAATTTATGACTACATATGAAAGAAAACGAGGGATGGAATGCCGCTGATATACTTCGCGTTTCTCGAATATGGGATAATAATTCATTTCCGGACAACATTCTGTACCTCTACTAATGCCGAAT
This sequence comes from Gonioctena quinquepunctata, assembly GCA_018342105.1. Taxonomy (NCBI): domain Eukaryota; kingdom Metazoa; phylum Arthropoda; class Insecta; order Coleoptera; family Chrysomelidae; genus Gonioctena; species Gonioctena quinquepunctata. The sequence continues at coordinate 236,156 of JAFIRS010000977.1, read as the reverse complement.
GGGGTCATTCTTCTCTTGTTTCTATTTTGTTCAAATCTTTGGATATTCTAATTTTCCATAAAAATGATATAAGAATTATTTTGTAAAGAATAATACCAACAGAATTAATGGTATTCTTACATTTTTCCCAAAAAAAAAATGTATTTCAACGATCGCAGAGAAAACCAGAAGTGGAATATTTTCCGAAAAAATGAACCATATATGCTCATTTATATTATAATAATAATAAAAAATGATTTATTCACACTCACATTTACAGAATATAAAGTAAAATAAAATAGGTGTATGAATAAATAGACAATACCTACGAGATGCATATATATCGAGATATACATGCATCTGTATGCAGGTTTCGTTGGTTAACATGAGCGTTAGTAAGTATATCCAATACATTAGAAAATACAAAATACAGGTAGATCTAAGTAGTATGAAATACGATTCGATAATATAAAATTACATATAAATATAGTTGGGTTAAGTTAAAAGCCTATAATAGTATATAAATATAACAATAAAATAAAAGTAAGATTGGTATGTGAACTGTGAGATTGGTATATTAGAAAATTTGAAGAACAAGAATAGAAGAAAAATCTTCAAATTTCAAATTCCAAGAACTGTAAAGGGGTTTCTCCCCCTATTATCAATCTTTGGCGCTTTTCACTATTATCGGTTTTCCTCGGGCGCCACCTTTTGGTTTATAGTGGAAAAGGCCACCTCTGCTCCGGGCAGTCTCAGTGAAGAAAGACACTCCAGGGGTCAATATAGTCGTGACACTGTAACAGGGCCAGCAAGGCAGGCTTTAATTGCCTTTAACTGGGTTTCGAACCTGGGTGGCGACTGCGCACTAGATGTTTAAAATTCCACTCGAAATAGTCAATGAAAGAATACTAAGAACAGAATAAACAGGTATATTAAAATGAATGAAATACAAGGCGGCTGACGGCGGCCCCAAGTTATCAAAACAAATAAACACATGGCAAGCGCTATATACAGAGGAAGCGAGGAGGGTGTTTTCAAGCAAGCGGGGTAAACTTAACAACCAAAAGCTCTTGCGGTGGGGGTGGGGTTTCGTACGGACTCGTATGCAGAAATTACCAGCGCAGCATTGAAATGCATATGTGCCTCTTACGTCTATGGTTCGATCATGCGCACATCGCATCGCTGGTACTTACAATTTCCTGATGTCTTTTACCTGATACAACATATTTACCCGAACTCCGTTCTCACTGCTTTGGCAAGGTCCGGGACGGTCGTGGACTGCTTCGGTCTTTGGCTCACACTCTGGATACTAGTCGGACGCGTGACTGCTTCTGCTGGGCTCGGCAAGCTACTACTTCTTATAAATATGTCGAAACGGAACTACAGCCGGCTTCCCCCTCTTTTCCGAATACCTCTCGACCGACTTATATGCGCGCGCCGTTTTGTGGACTTTGTCGATTTCGATACAAAGTATACTTTCACAGAATAATTACCCAGCTCGTAAAATCCTTCGTGCTGTGACGTCAGCTCGGTGCGTGCGTCTCTGTCTCGACTCAACTGTACTGGGTGGCTTCTATCGTGACGTCAGCTCGGTAGCGTGTGCTCTTGGCTCGACTGGACTGCTGGCTGGGGCTTCTATCGGATGACTCCTTTCTCTCGTCGGCGTTTGAATATAGCCAGCTTGCTTGCTAAAAATGTGTTCTCGAGAGTTGATAGCCGGCGCAGGTTATATTCGTGCGTGCTATTTAGCTACGTCTGGCGTTATTCGCGTGGTTTCCGGAAGGCGTTTAGTCTGTTTTATTAGGATATGTGTAATCCACGGATTTATCACGAACACGAATGGTATTTCTAGACCTATTATTACTGTCAAGCGGGGTTTAATTCCTTACAGGGAGCTTTTGGCTGATAAATATAGCGGGAAAATAGTAACTTCGTTACAGAACTGAGCAAATATAAAGTGGTGGTGAATCATAAATACATTTTTTTAGGGACTTTTTAAAACGATGAATTGTTGGTTCGTTTTTTATTCTTTCTGAAATGTTGTTAGAGGCTTTTGGTCCCAGATACTGATAGCTGCATTGTCCAATTGACTTATTCATAAGCGGGAGAATTAATTTGTTCCTTTTTCGTGTCTCATATTCGTGGGAGTGAGTGATCAGCTCTATTGAGTGTGAGTACTGTGTTGTCGCTAGTTTGAGGAAATATAGTTCTCTTAGTTCGAAAACGTTTGCCAGTTTGTGGAGTGCTTCGGTCGGGTAGCGGTTATTTTTGTTGAACATTATTTTTAAAAATCTCCTTTGAATAATTTCTAAAGGTTCAAAGCATGTTTTGTATACACCACCCCATCCGATGATGCCGTTGTTCAAGTGAGATTCGGTAGAGCTATGGTAAAGGATTTTTTTTCGTTTAGGGCATATTCATGATAACTCTTCGATAACATTTTTGGAGGTACCAAATGACAAAATCTTATGGTCGCCGCTTGATCAACCATGATCGTTCATGTACTCAATTGTAATCATCATATACTATTTATATTTAATGTACATATGACAACAAATATACCAATCATATTTAAGAGTACATTATAGACATCCATTGAATTTTGAGTGTATGTACTCATTATCCAATGAAAATTTTATGGAGGTCTATCGGAAGATCTTTTCAAAATGTTCAGTTCATTATGGGCGAACATTGAACGTTCATGGGACGTCCCACTGAATGGAGTTCCAGGAATCCTCAGATGTGCAAGTTATGGTCGATTATGCTAGATTGGCCTCTGGGGTTTGGAAGCGTAAAATTTAAAACTTGTGATATCTGGTGCGTTTTCAAAAGTTCTCAAGTCTTGACGACGGAGGCTTGACAATTTTGCGAAAACGTTTGTTAATCATCACATAACAGAAAAAGTGGTTCCTACAAAGACAGTTTATGAAAAGTTCCTAGAAGATATTGGCTATCAAGGTTGTACATAGACTTTGCGTGAAGAAATCCATAAAATTGTTTTCTGATGGAGAAAAGTTAAGAATAATTGACGAATACCAATGAAACGTCAGCCGATTAGACTGCGTGGGATTGAATTTCTTAGAAGGATGCATCAGTACCAAGGAGAACGCCCTATAATATACATGGAGATTCGACTTCCGGCTGTCGATAGAGACAGGCGTCGACCACGTGGAGGGAGTCAAGTCAATGTGTGTTATTATACAGCCGTTCCACGTGCATCGCAAAGTTATTTTTTGTTTTGAAAGTTATGGGCATTCCTGGTATCATTCCGAGTGAGACAATCCAGTTTGCCCACCGAAGGGGAATCGAAGTCACAGAATAAGTTATGTGGTGAAGTGTATTTCCAAAACTGGCAAATTATCCATATGGAAAGTCCATAAAGAACAAGCAAGCAAGCATATACATGGACGAGACGTATATTCATATACTCATCACACTCACGGAAAGGGCTGGAGCGATTAAACTTTAGAAGGCTTATAAAAACCAATAGGGACCGCGTCTCATCATAGTGCACGCAGGTGAAGGAAATGGGTATATTATTGATGCCTATATAAGATGGAAATCAAACAACACAAGTGGCGACTACCATCATGACATGAAGGACCTCGCACCGCATCAATGGGAAATTGGCTTTCGTGGAATTCGCTCAATTTTTTCTATATTGCAGAACTCGTGATGCTGATCGAATGTCTCCATTGCACCATCGCTCCAAATTCCACGGTTTAGATTATATAGAGTGCTAAAGATAACTTTTCAAAAATTTCAAATGGCCATTGTGAAGAGACTTTTTTGAATATATAAACCAAATCAAGTATGCATCGATTGTTCATACGGCCAATTTGAATACACCTAGAAAACAATGATTCCTGAACGTACAGACGATAAACAGGATCAAAAGATAGCGAGTTTTTCAGTGATTTCCAAAAAATTGAGCGGTGGAATTCCATTCATTTTCAGATATTTTGTAGGGTACCAATATCAATTGCGATTGATATTAGCATCTCCTGAATTGAACTGACATATCTTTTATGTATTTCTCATGAACTTGCACCAGTCCTGCTTATTGATATATCCAAATGCCTGAAATTCCGGAAAAGTCGGTTACAAACTCGATCGTTCACGGTGAAAGTTGACTCTGCAGATACATAAAATATAAAGAGTCCGGGCTGAGTACAGTGATAAGCTTCCCGTGGAGTTTGGGGTACCACAAGGGACCGTTCTGGGACCGATCTTATTTTTGATATATATATATATATCAATAAATTGTTTAAAATTGAGTGCTCTGGAGAAATCATAGGCTTCGCAGACGATACGGCCATCTTTCACAAAGCAGCTACCTGGGGGGAGTTAAAAATCACAGTACAAACCGATATTTCTCTTATCAAACATTGGTTTGATCAGAAGTTGTCAACAATAAATTTGGAGAAAACCCAGTATATACCATTCACATGCTACGAATCCAAGACACCTGATTTTAACTATATAGAAATATATGAAAAAGGATCGATTTCTCATATAATATCATCAGAAAGTGTTAAGTACTTGGGTGTACTCATTGATGACCATTTGAGGTGGGATGTCCATATCAAATACGTAATAAAAAAACTACAATTTATTCTATATAAATTCAGACATCTTTGTCACACATTACCTCAGAAAGAACTAAAAATTGTGTATTTTGCACTTGTAGATAATCATCTGAAATACGGCATCTTGGCTTGGGGTACAGCACTCAGAAAACACATAACACCTTCAGAAATTCTACAACGAAGATTCTTGAAACTTATGTTACATACAAAATGGGACTACTCAACAGAACTGACTAACACTGAGTCAGGGGTGTTTGACCTCAGGCAGGAATTCAGTTATGAATAACTGATCAATTATCACATGAGTAAGAAATTTAAAAAAAGCAATCATGAATATGACACACGTAGAAAAAAACTACACTTAATTCCTTCATGACAAAATCTATAAGACAAAGATCAAATGAGTTCTTAGCGCCCAAACTTCACAACATCCCTGATAAACTTAAAAACATGTCAAATAAAACATTTTAAAAAGTCCAAAAAAATTTGTGCTGACCTGCCCTAGAGCATACGTTCATGGTTCGATAGAAACGAAAATATAATTGAATAAAGTTATATTTTATAAGGTATCCGGATAGGTAAATACTTTATTTCCATATCGCATCTCCCGTGCAACCAATCTCCAGATGAAATTGATCCAAATTCAAATATTCTAAGGGTCAATGTTGAATAAATCTACTGTTTCTTGCTTTAATTTCAAAAATCTTATTGTGTTCTGTTATAAATTATTCAGTTATTACAGTATATATGTGTGTATCTTTTATATTTTTATATTTTATATTTATATTTTTAATTGCTACACTGTCTCGGAACAAGTATTTTACTTACCGAGTATATTTACTCATCATATCATTTATTTATTTATTTAAGTATGTAGTATTTGTTATCCATTATCCATTTCATTAATGTCTGTCGTGTGATATTCAATAGGACGTTCTAGTGGAGTGTTCATTATTATTGTCTTATTCTACTTCTATTATAACGTATTGTATTGCTTATATTATTATTGAGTGTTCATTATTATTATCTTATACTACTTCTATTATAACGTATTGTATCGCTTATATTATCATATGAGTCAATAAATTTATCATTATTATTATTATTATATACAGAGTGGATCAAAAACAAGTGTCCTTCACTGATCCTTTCCTTGAAGTAGTTATGATTGATATTGATGTCATTGAGGCATTTCCACAAATATGTGTTCGACACACATCGGTTGAAAAATTTTGAACAATTTTGCCAGGAATATTTTGAATGATATGTATAAACCTATATATACTACGAATAGTAGAACGACTCGAGTGAAGGTGAAAGAATCTCGAAAAATATCAATAAATAAAACAAAATCATTCAATAACAATATTATAGGTAACTGAATATGCTCATATTTCATTACAAAAAATGTTTCGTACCTAGACAGAGTGTATTACATTCGCGTAGCAACAATAAATTTCAATATTCCTTGGAGAGTTTCTAAATTCTAGATATATGTTGCATTTGGAATTTCAGAATAAACCACAATAGACTTCCCACCAATTTGCAAAATATACTCGTTTCTCGAATTCACACCTCAATTGGTGCAATGTCGATTGATTGGTGATTGAAATTTCCTCTATATGGGAAGGAATACATGTTAAGTAGCCAACTGTGAATCATTTGTGGCCAATTTGATCCCATATGAATGCTTTCTTTATTACGAAAAAATATGGACTCACACTTTCCATTTATAAGCCTATGCCATAAAATGATCACTCAAAGTCATTTATACTATCTCGACACTAAGTTCAATTGGAAAGTACCCACACTTGGAGAGGAGATGGACTAGCTGCAACTTCAGTTTTGGCTCTGGGTGGGAATGACATATAGCAACCATATACATTTGTTTAACAAATACTGAATTGTCATTTTGCCATCATTGCATATGTTGAGTTCCCATTGAAATCATATCAATTATTGAAAAAATGGCTTATCGTCACCGATTGAACTGTTTTGACGTGTTATGTTATATTCAATACACAAAATATGGCGCGACTCGATGGAGAACCGAATAAATTGAAACGAGAAATTGCCATTGAAAGACGAGTCCAAAGAGGTCTTCAACATGTCGCAGAAATTGATGAAAATAGAATCTGTTTCACATGCAACCAATCAATTATTCAATAGATCCAGGATGTTTGAGATTGAATATTTCAACATAATCCATGAGTCAGAACATCTATATACCAGAAAATAACCGTTCCTGTAGGATTCATCTTGATGATCGTGGGTTTTTATTTCCCATTCTACTGATAAGCTCATGATATATGAATAGACCTTACGCTCTGAAAGGTCAGGAACTTCAATCGTTCTTAAGCGAACTCAGAGCTGCCGCTAAGCGTAAATTGGATTACATAGACGCGAATAGTTTTTCTGATGAAAAATTCGAATCCATTATACGCTCACCAAATAACAGTTTGGTGACTTATTTAATCATTGTGTATCTGTACCAAGACAATATAGAGGTGAGAGACATATTTCTGAAAAATATTTATTGGCATACTTATGCAAACTCCGACAAGGTGTATCTGATGCATTTTTAACCATCATAATCAATTATTCAAGCCGCCAGGTAACAAGTTCAGTGATAACTAAAGTACGAGAATCTTTGATGACTCGTTTTGTACCCGATAATATAGGATTCGCCGCACTGGCAAGAGAACAATTTATAGAACGACATGTAAGGGTTTTTGCGAATCAATTGTACAAACCACAACCCAATGAACCAAAAGCAATAGTTTATATAGATGGTACTTATTTGTACATCGATAAAAGTTGCAACTTCCGGGTATTACGACAATCATATTCTCAACACAAGAGGAGACATTCAATCAAACCAGTCCTAATTGTGGGTACTGATGGTTACACTTTGGATATTCAAGGTCCATATTCCGCAGATTCAAGAAATAATGATACACGCACACTGCAGAATGAATTGAGTATAGATGTCAACCAAATGAAAAGATAGTTTCATCCAGGCGATATTTTTATTGTAGATAGGGGCTACCAAGATGCTCTTCCTTTTCTTCAATATATCGGCATTCATTGTGCAATGCCTTCAGTTCTACCTCAAGGACAGAGACAACTACTTACTGACGAAGCCAACAAGTCCAGAATCATAACAAAACTAGATGGACAGTTGAGGCACGGAATGGTCCTTTAAAGACATTGTTCAAATTTTTTTATCACAAAATTGATACACATCATATTAAAAATAGAAAATATTTTCTACAAATAGCAGGTGCGATGATAAAAAAGTACCATCCGCTTATTCGGATGAGAGATGCCAACCTAGAATTAGCGAATATAATGTTGGAAACGGCTAATAGAGCCATAGTTGAAGCAAAAAAATCTAAATATGAGACTTGGTCAGTGGACATTACTCGGACAGGATCATTTCAATGAATTCTCAAGTTTAGATAATTGGTACGAGATATTACTGTTGGCATATACCAGGTGGAATTGGCAGCATCGTTCATACAAGATACTGTATGTCATCATGATGAAAATGAATTTCAAATGGATGAAAATACGGATGAGCGTGGATTTTTACGAATGAGAGTTCATTAAAGATTCCGTAATGCCACCAAATATCAATTATTCATAGCGTTCGAAGCAAATTCAGAGGATATTGAACAAATCGATAGTGTTGACGATATTATTGGCCAGTGTTATCTGGTACCTTAGCTACGCACGTCATGAACAGTATATGAGGTATCCATCAACTGCCCTTCTCATCCATATAGGGGATGCTGAACATACTCATAGTTAATATGGTGTTCTGACTCTTCTATCCTTTTCTGTGCGTTGCTCATGTCATCATTCGTTTCAGTTCAATGGTACCCTGTTATATATTTTGTTTCCGCTCAAAGAATTCCAAAGTTTTGATATTGAAGTAGGTACTATAATACATCATCAATCAAGATCAATTGACAGGTATCCGGCCGTGAGCCCAAGGTTCCCAACAGAATGTCATCTGAACACTGAAACTTGAATAATTCTGGATTTCTTGTGGTTTTTCATTAGCAACCTATAGGTACACCTTTTTGATGGAATATGGGCATATTTTGTTTCCAATTCTGTTGTGAATCAATGTTTTTGTTTTAACTGTCTGCAATATTTCTCGAAATTCTTCTACCATCATTCGAGTAGTGGATAAAGTTTTATTTTAATTATAATATTGTTCAAAATTTTCCGGCAGGTGTGTGTCGAACAGAATGTATTTCTGTAAATGCTTCAATGAAATCAATATAAATCATAACTACTTCAAGGAAATTATCAGTAAAGGACACTAGTTTTTGATCCACCCCGTATATTTCATGTATCTGCAGAGTCAACTTACACCGTGAACGGAGTTTTCAACTGACTTTTCTGGAACATCAGACATTTGGATATATCAAAATAAGCAGGACTGGTGCAGTTCCACGAAAAATAAATAATGGATATGTCAGTTTAATTCAGGAGATGCTTATATCATCAATCCCAATTTAGAACCAAAAAGTGTTGTGGTAATTGACAACGCCACATACCATAACAAACAACTGGAAACATCGCGAACATCATTGTCAAGGAAAGCGGGAATGTAAGAATGATTGCGGGTTAGAGGTTTACCTTTTGATAATAAAATGTATGTTGAAATCACAAATTTTACAGCTTAATGAAAATCCATGAAGCAAGGCTCAAAATATATGAAATAGATGAATTTTTCAATGCAAAAGGCCACGAAGTATTGCGACCGCCACCATATCATCCAGATCTGAATTCTATTGAGTTGGTTTGGGCTGAAATGGAAGGATACGTAGCCAGAAGAAAACGTTAAGTTTCATTTCAACCAGGTCATTGAATATTGTGATGACTTCTTTGAAGAATTATCAACCGACAAATGGAAATCTCGGTGTGAGCGAGAAAGAATTAATTCAAAAGAACTAACAATAGCTATAGTTATGGACCAGATTATTATTAACTTGACGAAAACGATAATGATACAGAACACGCGGAAACTGATGGGTCAGATGTACAAGACCGCGATTTTTCTGGAAACGGGGAATCAAATGAAGATGATGGGGCTCAAACCTCAAATGTTGAAAATAATGAAACCCACGTCCTTTTGTAAATTTTGTGTGAATGTGTTCGTGAATAACATTCGGAATTATGATTACTATTTTGGATAGTTATTGGGTATATTGTCTATTCATCATTATTCATTTGTTTCATGTATATTAATGCAAATGCTAATTCAATATATGCTTTTCAGACACATACATATGTAATATTTTTTTCGCCTGTTTTGGCAATGATACAGTTGATTTGAAAACTATCAACACGGAAAACAAAGGTAATTAGCAGGCCGGCTCCCTTGAAATCCATAAACATATATATTCAGACAATTTGTTGAATAGTAAATGGGATCTCAATAAATCCCCATTGTGAAATCTATTTCAGATCCAATTTTTATCAGTATTTTTGATAAAGCTACGAAGCGAAATATGTCGAATAAATGTTAAAAAACATAGTGGAATTAAACAAATTGTGTTCCAATTACCATTAATAATACTTTGTTTCGAAGAATACGTCTCCTTTGAACTTGTAATTATTATGAAAAACTCAATATCTCAACCGAAAATCCATTACGGATAATTGTTACACGGACTATACATCCAAAGAACTTTCCATACACTGTCTCTGTTGGACAGTGACTCTTTCACTGTTTCTTCGACGCATCTCTATTTCTTCGTGTCATTCCAGTATCACGAGTTTCAAGCTGAGATCTCGGAATTTAAATTCATCCATAACAAGAGGGATTCGGATTCATCCTTGACATTTACCAAGGAATTTAAAGACTTGAATCCAAAATGAATAAGCAGCTATATATTGAGCTTTGATTTGAAATTCAAAATGCTATTCTAGGACTAATGTCTCGAATACAAAATGTTACCCACAAGGGTATACTGAATTGTAGTGGAATGAAGGAGGGTTTACCTTTCCATCTATCACAGCAGCGATGGGCATCGTATCAAAAGCATTGTTCACTGCCGTCCAAACCTCGGTACCAAGTTTCTCACCCATCTTCAGTATACATTCCCTAAAAATTAAAACAATATTTCAATCTCGTCAACCGAAATTTGTTTCAATAAGCTACAATAATAATAATATTCATTAACAGATCAGTAAAGAGTATTCAAGTACATTGAAAAAGAGCATGGGTGGAAATATAGACGAACAAATCTTCTAGAAGTAAAAACTTGTGTGAAGGCGGTCTGGTAAAGTTGATGGTAAGTATAATATGATAGGATTAATACTTGAAATAAATGTAGATGTGGAAGTCTTATGTTAAAATGTATGCCTAAAATACAAAGTTATGTATGTTTGAGTGGTGTTTTGTAGGAGTTGAAGCGTCAGTGAATCTATCTAATACAGATATTGACGACATCGAAGAAGTAGGTGATACTCCGCTCGCCCAACTGTTTCCTGAAATTGAGGACACATTTGGGAATTTGAAGCAAGTGATAACTAATTTCTGATTACTTTGAAAATAAGAATTTCGAAGCAAACATACAGTACTTTGTATGTATATATATATATATATATATATATATATATATATATATATATATATATATATATATGTATGTACATACACATAACAGAAAAATATTCAAAATCATAAACATATGTTAATAAATGAACAATGTAAAATGCAGACCAGATGTTTTACTTTTTTTGGCTATCAACCGACCACCCCTGTTTTCCAACCAACATTTGATTTCCCCAGCGCTTATGAGAGATTACACCGTAATATTATTTAGTGCTTTTTTGCTGCTGATATGTTCTTTCATGAGGATTGTTGCTTTTGCTTTCATAGGAGGAAGATAGAGTTTCTGTTAGTTTAACAAAAATTTTTTTTTTTATAATGGCGGAGCAACAAAAATAATGAACAAGGCAAAGGAGAGCTGTCAAATCACTAGAATCAGTATACTGATTATATGTAGTTCTCATCATCTCTGAGGTCGTTCCCTAGAAATTTTGCTTTATCAAATATTGGAATAAAGTTGAGTCAAGTGAAGTTATTGCCAGACTCCCACTTGAATCAGTTCTATTATTATATTTTGACCAATGACAACTCGAACGAGGAGAACGAACATAATTTTATGATCAAGATTTGCATAAAAGACGTCGAATAGAAAACACCTTGAGGCACCTTCCTGTAGCCCAACACAGAGAGAACAGTAATTTGAAGAAGTTATAGTGAAATTACTCCTGAATTCGAAGAAGAAAGAAAAAATTCGTGTGACATTTTATTAATATGTCATTTTCTGAAACTATCCTAAACCAAATTTGCTAGTCGAGTAGAAGAAGTGAAAAAAATGCCAAGACGAAAGAAAGGAAACAGCTCTTCTGGAAACTACGAAGATAAATCACAAGAATCACAATCCATAAGATTTGACTATGAAAATTGGTATTTGAGCCATAGTGGGGAAGTAGAAGCAATTCGAAAGCTCAAAGAAGAAAATCGACATTTATGGAAAATAATTGAGGAGAGAGAATGTTTAATTATAGAAAAATATAAATATATTACACAAGTTCAGAAAGAAAACGAAAGATTACTTTATAACTATAAATTAATTACTTCAAATCTAGTGGAAAAAAAGACAATAATGGAAAGCTTGAGTAGAATCACGAAAAAAATTGAAGAAATTGAGGAAAAATATGTTACTGAAGTAAGACCAACATATTCTCAAATAATAAACAATCCTGAAATAATTAAAAAACCATCTTATTTTGAATTGTTGATTATCAAACCAACATCAAATCAAGATCATTCAAAAATAAAAAAAGACCGCAAAGAAAATATTGACATTGGAGAGCTAAAAATAAATATTAAAAAAACAAAAAATGGGGACCTACAAATATGTTGTGAAAAAAAGACCATTGTAACAAATTAAAATCAGAAATAGAAAATAAATTGAGGACAAAGTATACGGTACAGAACAAGCAATTACTGAACCCAAAAATCAAAATAGTTGGGCTTACAATAGAAGAACCTATTAATTTGTTGAAAATATAAACAGGATGCTCATAAAATCAGATGTGGAATCATCTGCGACTGAAAGATAAACTTTAGTCACCATCTTCCAACGTCAAGATAACCTCTTGTGGGGTATTCATGTTGAAAAGGGAAACATTCTCAATTGAATTTTGATAGAAAGATTTTTCTGTGAATTGAAAAATCCACGATTGAAATGAAGTTATTTTTTGTGAATGTCTAACAGAAAACAACTACTTCCCCGGCTAAAGCCACGCTGGACATTGAACTACATCTGAAAGATATTCTGAAAAGGCCCTAACTCAAAAGAAAAAATCTGAAATTGAAAATTTGCATTTTCATTCAGATAGTTATTTGATTTCCATTCCAGTATTGATTAAGAACTCACGAAGATGAATGAGGCAAAGAAGAATGTTTTCCAAAAGAGAGTACTCACCAGAAATCATTCTATCAATATTCAATTGAGAATGTTTCCCTTTTCAACAAGAACCTATTACTTATGAAAATTGACAAAATCTGCTGAAAAAACAAAACCACTTTATAAATGAAAATGATTTAAAAATATTTCTTATGTGAAATTCATCCCTCACAAAAACAAATATTCAATTTTTGCAGAAGTGAATGGTAACTTGTTCCGAAAAATATTTGAACAAAACAATGGCAAACTATTTATAAATTGGCAAAATGTGCAAGGGTATGAAAATAATAAAATAACACAGTGTTTCAAATGCCACCGATACAACCCCTCATAAAAAAAACTCTAAAAACGCGATAGTCTGTGCTCGATGTGGAGGAATACATAAAGAAAAAAACTGTGAGGAAAAACGAATCATTATATTGAACATGCAGCAACCAATGGAAAATATTCAATGATAACTTTCTATCATACTAAATACATATCCCAGATTGATTATGACTCATAGAACATTATCAATATCATATAGGAACATGAGAAGTTCAAGAGATAAATTAATGGATATAGAATTTTATATGAAATAAAATAATTAATAAAAAAACCTTTTCAAAAACAAGCTCTCATTCAAATACCCTAAAAAGTACAAAAGAATTGCTCCGGATGTGTGATGTAGGTTATTCCGTGAGTTCTAGATTCAAGAGTTTGTCGCACAGAGTTTTTATTTCGAATACAGATGCGACAAGCTTTTGAAACTCTATGTATATGTATATTTATGTTTGTTTTTATTTGAAGATATGAATTGTATATATATATATATATATATATATATAAAATATATATATGTATATATATTATTGTAATTTTTATAATTGAAAAATAGAAATTGTTTTTATTTTGCCCCACGTTTTGGGTGCCAATTGTTATGTTTTGATGAATTGTATAAATATAATTTGTTTTTATATATTGATATTGCTAAAGATTTTTGGTATTCTTTGAGATCCAAATTTGATATGATGTAAATAGATATTTCTGACCCTGTAATAATAATTGTCAGCGAACGTCACTGTTCTCCCGTCACGCTACCAACAATTATTATTTTCTTCGCCACGGCTAACAATAGTTGGTACGCCCTTATCTCATATAGTCGGTTCAAAAGGAATTTGGCCACTGGTGGCTAACTTCAGTTTATTGAATGATCTCAATTAGTTGATCATTGTGAGAAAATAAACAAACCAAATATCAAAAAACAATTATCTCCTTTATTCAGGAAGACTTAAAAATACCTGGCCTACGAGAAATAACTTATGCTAGAGTGAATCAAACAATTATTCACGGATAATCATAAATTGCATATCATGGATAAATAAACAGAACCTCACTTTTTCTGTGAGTATAATTTTCTGTTATTGTTCATAAAAAGTGATATAGAGTTCATCGAATGTGAAAAATATTATTTGTGAAATAGTTCAGGACCGAGAAAGCACTATTAAAGGTTTTATACCTGGTTGGAACTGTTGGTGTTCACAACTATACCATAAAGACAGGAAGTCTCCTCTCTCCAGCCTTCGTTAGGACTGCAAAACTATGTGTCAGGAACGTATCGATGCGGGACTCAGCTTTTGGAGTCGTGGATATACGATATCATCAAGGTAATCTTGTTCTGTTGAGCAAATGATGGAATTATTCCATTTTTCTTTATGTGAAATTTTGTGCGTGCTTCCGCTTTGTAAAATATTTTCGATCTCCTCGAAGCTTTGTTTCCTCGTCGCTTCGCAACCTCTTGCCCTTGTTGTTGTTCCATTTGAAATTTCGAATTCGCGAACCAAATTGTCACTTTACACTGTTTATATTAATGTTGCACAATTTATACACACAATTAAATTCCCATTCTTATCATTATTTACAAGTTTGAATGATAATTGCTTATGATACCTTCTCTTTGCCATTCTCTCACAATTTCCAACTTTACATCTGATCATCTCTTCTCTGATTGGCTATCTTTCATAAAGACGTTTGCTGTTCTCTCATTGGCTAACTTTTAGTTTGCTACAATTTCATGTACAGAGTGTTTCAAGTTTATAAATGTGTTGATTACTTTTTATTCATGATAATTTTGTAAATCTTGACTTTTAGTTGTCTTTTGAGCAATTGTGAGTTATGATAATTTTGATAGTGTATATAATTGACTGTTTCATAGTACTTTGACATTTTCATCTATCCATATCATACCTAGGCTCATAAAATACGTTGAATTTTAAAAGTTATTTACAAGCAAACTCTTGAAATTAGTAATTATTTATTATTTATTCTTTTTGTGGCTTTTTTGTCTTTTAAAATTTACAACTGGCATAACATAACATAACAGTATATATATATATATATATATATATTGGGGCACATTGAGTTAAGATTTGAATAGGTATCTTTACCAGTTACAGTTCTAAAATGGTTGAAATCTATAATTGTAATCGATCAATTGACTTCCTTATACCAGAACTTGTTCTGTTTGGAAGATGTATTGCAATAAATAAATCCGCAACAAAGAAGCACTGAATGAAAGGATATACGATTTTAGAATCCGTCTTTGAAAAAGAACTTTTTTCTCTCACACCAGGAGCAACAAAAAATATCATGAGAGAACGAATAAGTAACATAGAAGCACTGAATTATGGTATGTTTTTTCTAATATTTTGTTCAAGGTGTCATGCCTGTTTCATATACGTCCGTACTATGGAATTTCATCCTGCTTTGGGAGGTCTTTCTTGTAACAAATTATCATAGTTCAGCTACTGCAAATTGAGTCATCATAGCCGAGTTTATGGGATAATTCATGGTTTAATAAAATGATAGCATAGCCGAGTTTATGGGATTATTCATGGTTTAATAAAATGACCAGAAAAACTGGAATAGAAGAACATGGTCCAGAACCACATACTGTGGAAGTCTGGGCAAATTTAAAAATACTAATGAAGGGTGGGTTATGGTGCGCATTAAAGTGAGGAGAAATGAAATAGTAGATGAACTCGCACAAAAGGAGCTGAAACACCATTCTTGGGATCTGATTGTTCTGCTAGATTAGTATCAATACAATATTGAGAATCTTGAAATATTGGTTTCAATGTATTCAATTCACTTATCTGTATTTTTGTCCTCAATCAATCACTGAATATTCATGTAAAACTATACAGGGTGTCCCTGGACTTCCTTTTTTCCTCTCGGGAATATATGGATGGGGTCAAAGTATCACCAGTACTTCATATAACTTTTGTTCCTAAAGGCCTTCGTTACCAAGTTACGGGCCCTCAAAGTTACAAAATGAAAAATGTTTCTCTTTGATAACTTTCAAAGTTAATATTAAAAATAATCTAAATTTTGGTGATTGACTAAACAAATGAATTCCTTTGATGAGCTTCCATGCAGGAGTCAGTTGTTTTGCTACAAAGTCAGGAACGGACTACCCCCGATGGTCCACACCCCAAAACTTAGAAATGACTGGGATTCGTCGATATGTTTCAACAAAACAAGGTGACCTGGACAATTTCCTGAATAAAAGTATCCGTGTGGAGAATCGATCGGAGCAACGATTTTTGATAAAAATGTACTTTTGTTCGACGACATCCAACCTGAGATGTGTACCATTATTCGAAAAGATTAATTTGTAATGAAAATAGAAATGATAGGTACAATGTTCATAACAAAACTTATGGTGTAAATAATCAATCGCAAGCAAGAGCAAACAGAAATACAGAATCCGCCACAAAAACTGTTCGATACGACCCCCGTCTCTCTCAATACATTTTCTTAGTTGGCGCAAACACCCTCTCTGCACTTGAAATAGCATGCCAGAGTCGTTTCGTATGGCTTCACAATGTAATGTAATTCTATTCAACAAGGCATCTCTGGTGTGAATAGGTGTAGCGTGAACGAGGCTCTTCGGATGCCCCTGCAGAAAGAAATCTAATGGATTCGAATCCGGAGACCGCGGTGGCCATGAATATGGCCCACCTCTACCAATCCATCTATTGGGGAAAATCTGGTTCAGATGGTCCCGCACAATCATCCTAAAATGAGGAGGAGCGCTATCATGCATAAACCACATATCTCTTCGGGTTTGCAATGGAACATGTTCCAAAAGTCCATTCAAATCGTTCTGAATG
Source organism: Gonioctena quinquepunctata (assembly GCA_018342105.1). NCBI lineage: Eukaryota > Metazoa > Arthropoda > Insecta > Coleoptera > Chrysomelidae > Gonioctena > Gonioctena quinquepunctata. Next base: position 218,930 of record JAFIRS010000977.1, on the reverse strand, counting down.
AACTCCAGATAACGTTCTCCATTCAATCGGTCATGTAGAATGAATGGTCCTATAAGATGGTTTCCTATGATACCAGCCCAATCATTCACGTTGAATTTTGCAATATCCCATGGGGATTTTCTTCGGCCCATATGTGGAGATTATGAGAGTTGATAACTCCATCTCTGCTGAAACCTGCTTCATCAGTGAATAAAGCGCATTAAAGTAAGGAGAAATGAAATAGTAGATGGACTCGCACAAAAGGAGCTGAAACACCATTTTTGGGACCTGATTGTTCTGCTAGATTAGTATCAATACAATATTGAAAATCTTGAAATATTGGTTTCAATGTATTCAATTCACTTATCTGTATTTTTGTCCTCAATCAATCACTGAATATTCATTTAAAACTATACAGGGTGTCCCTGGACTTCCTCTTCTCCTCTCGGGAATGTATGGATGGGGTCAAAATATCACCAGACTTCATATAACTTTTGTTTCTAAAAGCCTTCGTTACCAAGTTACAGGCCCTCAAAGTTACAAAATGAAAAATGTTTCTCTTTGATAACTTTCGAAGTTAATATTGAAAATAATCTAAATTTTGGTGATTGACTAAACAAATGAATTCCTTTGATGAGCTTTCATGCAGGAGTCAGTTGTTCTGCTACAAAGTCAGGAACGGACTGCCCCCGATGGTCCACACCCCAAAACTTTGAAATGACAGATAATTTTTCAATACTTTTCAACAAAATAAGGTTACGTAGACAATTTTCTGGATAGAAGTACTCGTGTGGAAAGTCGATCGGAGCAACGATTCTTAAAAAAATGCAGTTTTACTCGACGACATCAAACCCGATCGTCCACCATTATTTGAAATGGAAAATTTTCACAGTAGAAATACTAATGCTAACGTTAATTCAACAACATTTATAACAGGGATAATACAAAATATGCTACAATAAAGTCGTAAACAAAAAGTACAGTACCAAGTTGAAGGTTTCATTCACAATGTAGATATTTTTTCAAATGAAATATCAAGTTATGTAGATTCGTGGTGTTTTTGAACTAACAAGCAACTCCACTATGAAATATCGAATTCAGTCTATATTTTGTATGTACGCGTGGAATAAGCACGTTTCGTGTTGTTGTATCTGAATCTCATGGAACTCAATATTTGGATGTTGCAAATTCATACTCACAGCTTGAATGTTGAGGAGTTTTACTGATAAGTATGATTTCATGGGAGAAAATCTTTAACCCGAAGATAAATTTAGTTGAAAAAACGCACATCGGAAGACATAACTAATGAAAAGCAAACGAATGAACTACAAGAACGGCTGCACATAAATAGGTGAAAAATATCCGGTGAATAAATTTATGTTCCATTTCTTCCACAGATGTTGACAAAAACACCTTGTAGAAAGAAATAAAATTAGTGTGGACAAAAAATGACAACTGGAATGCGATTTTGTTTTGTTGAGTGGTGCGTTGTCAATATATTGTCAATATTCTAATAGGACAGTTTGAAGTGTTTTGATATGACCGAACAGTTTACATTCAACGAATATGCAGATATGCATGCATTGTTGGACGAGCATTTGGTAATGCTGCAGAAGCCCATCGTCTGTATGCCGAGCATTTTTACAATCGAACGTTACCGGCAGGAGAAACGTTCGAGCGTGTCGACCGCAGCTTGAGGGAGACAGGTATGTCTAATAGATAATTAATTGGAGCCTGTTGTTTTATTCCGATATTATTGTAGGTACAGTTTTGCCACAACGAGGTGGTGAGGGCGCTCCTAGGGCTGTGCGTACCGTTGTATTGGAGGAAAATATTTTGGAAGCTGTCGCTGATGATCCTTCAATGAGCATCAGAAACCTATCAGAACAGTTCCATACATTCAAGTTCACTATTCATAGAATGATTAGGGAACAACTGCTCCACCCATATCACATCCAGAAGGTACATGCCATGACACTTGAAGATTTCCCAGCACGACTGGAATATGCCAATTGGTTCCTGGATAAGCAACGAGAGGATATGACTTCTATTACTCGAGCTTTATTCACTGATGAAGCAGGTTTCAGCAGAGATGGAGTTATCAACTCCCATAATCTCCACATATGGGCCGAAGAAAATCCCCATGGGATATTGCAAAATTCAACGTGAATGTTTGGGCTGGTATCATAGGAAACCATCTTATAGGACCATTCATTCTACATGACCGATTGAATGGAGAACGTTATCTGGAGTTCATTCAGAACGATTTGAATGGACTTTTGGAACATGTTCCATTGCAAACCCGAAGAGATATGTGGTTTATGCATGATAGCGTTCCTTCTCATTTTAGGTTGATTGTGCGGGACCATCTGAACCAGATTTTCCCCAATAGATGGATTGGTAGAGGTGGGCCATATTCATGGCCACCGCGGTCTCCGGATTCGAATCCATTAGATTTCTGTCTGTAGGGGCATCCGAAGAGCCTCGTTCACGCTACACCTATCCACACCAGAGATGCCTTGTTGAATAGGATTACATTACATTGTGAAACCATACGAAACGACCCTGGCATGCTATTTCAAGTGCAGAGAGGGTGTTTGCGCCAACTAAGAAAATGTATTGAGAGAGACGGGGGTCATATCGAACAGTTTTTGTGGCGGATTCTGTATTTCTGCTTGCTCTTGAGGCTTGCGATTGATTATTTACACCATAAGTTTTGTAAGGTAAACGTGTTTGTATGATAAAAATTTGTCATGAACAGTGTACCTATCATTTCTATTTTCATTACAAATTAATCTTTTCGAATAATGGTAGACATCTCAGGTTGGATGTCGTCGAACAAAAGTACATTTTTATCAAAAATCGTTGCTCCGATCGATTTTCCACACGAGTACTTTTATTCAGGAAATTGTCCAGGTAACCTTGTTTTGTTAAAACCATCGGGGGTTGTCCGTTCCTGACTTTATAGCAAAACAACTGACTCCTGCATGGAAGCTCATCGAAGGAATTCACTTGTTTAGTCAATCACCAAAATTAAGATGATTTCGAGTATTCACTTTGGAAGTTATCAAAGAAAAACATTTTTCATTTTGTAACTTCGAGGGCCCGTAACTTGGTAACGAAGGCTTTTAGGAACAAAAGTTATATGAAGAACTGGTGATATTTTGACCCTATCTATACATTTTCGAGAGGAGAAGGGGAAGTCCATGGACACCCTGTTTTACACTTATACAGGGTGTTCCAAATTAAGTCGGCACCATTGCCAACTCCGTTATTATTGATGCTACGATTTCGGTCAAATGGGCAAACTAGTAGCATTTTTAGTGGCCTTCTCGATGCCGGAAACAAAACAAAAATTGACAGTTGCGTTGTCATAATATTTCATAAAATGATATTTTTTTCAATGGAACATCCTATATTTTTTCATGCATTTCGATTTGTAATAACATTCTCAACAACAAAGCTCATCTGACTTTTTTTCGTAAAGGTGAAAATAAGACAGTTGTATTAATAGGAAACATTTATCGTTTTGTACATTAATACCAAATAGCTCAGTGGTGTCAATTGAGTGGTGCGACATGATGACACGGGTTTCACGAGTTCACATCCCAGCGCAATTTTTTCTTTTTACTGTCTTATTTTGCTATTAGTAACAAAATATTGTCATTCGTATAAGTACAAAAAATGGGTGTTTGGACAATCATGAGGTTTTATTCGCCAAAACAAAGACATTTTTTGTACTAGTGAAAGAAATAAATATTTCCACATAAGTCGCTCATTTTCCACTTTAGGAAGAAAAGTGATAAGAGCTTTGTTGTTGAGAATGTTATTAGGAATCGAAATGGATAAGGAATATAGGGTTCCATTGAAAAAAAGAAAGTAGAAATTTTAGTTTTCGGCATCGAGAAGGCCACTAAAAATGCTACCAGTTTGCCCATCCAACCGAAATCGTAGCATCAATAATAACGGAGTTGGCAATGGTGCCGACTTAATTTGGAACACCCTGTTTATTTTGGAGTTCATAGAGTTTTTTCCAATGATTTACCATAATGATTTTTTCAAATATTCGTTATTTGAATTGTTTTTGCATGAGAGCCATCTTCGAACACAATTAAATGAATGAAACTTCTGTATTTTGTGAACGAAAAACAAAATCAATTGGTCGAATATGTCCTAGCTTTCACTATCGAATTCTGCCAAGTTGACAATATATTTTTGAAAATCAGAATAACTGTCACTTACTTGTAAAATGTAAACATTTTCTGGACTTCCCTGATCTCGTGGTTGCCCCTCAGAAGGTTGACTTTGTTTGGGCTCTGCAATTTGTATGAGAACAAATATGAGATAACTTCTATACTGTATGCTCCTCTATCGACGTAATCACCAAGGAAAAGTAAGTTACAGGGGCTCAAGCCTGGACCTGTATGCCAAAGTACTCTTTCGAAGTATAAAAGATCCGACACGTTGCCGTGTAGATCACCTGCAACATTTTCCGTCGTATTTCTCCAGAAAACCAAAACAAAATGGATATTCATTCAGGTAAACAAAAAAAATCGAATTAAATCGAATTATAAAATTATTATGTTGTCATGTGACTATACTGAGTGAGCACGAAGTACTGTACGTCACTTAAATTACCAATGTTTTTGAAAATAGAGGTTTGAAATCTGGGATATCATGTCCATGCTTGGTTATTTTGATACTACTATCAAAAATTCACTACTTTCGCTGGATGTGATCTAAATTTTTATTTTCCATGTAATACCAGGAGAATTTGTGAATGGCGTATTATTCGCAACCTATTTAGAGTATGTAAGCACACGCACATTATCGTTTTCAATAGGTAAATATTAGATCCCCAATGGGTGCTACGGAACAAGATCTAGTTAGTTGCTATATGGAACTTTTGGAACAAAACCAATGCTTGAATATTTATCAGAAAATATAAAATATCAACAGGTTTCCGCACACCAGATATGACTTCAGCACAGCTCAATGCCGGTGGGGAACTGTAGCATGTGAATCTGTCATAAACCAAATAGCACCAACAAGAATATTTCAATGCAACAACAATAGTTTACCATACTATGATCATGAATTGAAGATTAAATCTAAGGATAGAGACGAGGCATATAGACTGTTCAGGATAAATAGTACAGAAGCGGATTGGTCAAACTTCAAAATTATCAGAAATGACTTTGTTAATCTATTGAAAAATTAAAAGCAACAGTATTACTACGAAAATATTGATTCGAATAAAAATAATGCAATTAGAATGTGGAAAACCTTGAAATATCTTATCAATCCAAAGAGCTCTGACAACTGTTTCAATAACGGCATTGAATTCGAAATAAATGGTTTTGTATAAACTGTAAATTGTCACAAAGAAATTGCAGAAAGATTTATTGATAACTTTGTAGACAGCATAAGTGATGTGATAAATTCCATCAAGGATGATGATGGGGAATAAAAATTGAACTTACAGAGCTGAGGATTATAATCAATGAAATAGAAAATAAGTCAGGAAATGAGTTGATGAACACAAAAGTAATTAAATCATCTTTTCAAGTGATTGGTCACGTATTACTACATTTTATTAATACTTCACTTTATTATGGAGTTTTTCCAGAGAAGCCAAAAACTAGCATTGTAGTGCCTTTCCAGAAAGTGGTGGGTTCAACGAAGTCTTGGGAATTTCGAGCAATAAATACTCTACCTTGTGTAGAAAAAATTCTTGAAGTTGTTGTTTATAAACAACTTTTGGAATATTTAAATAAAAACGACATACTTATGTTAAATCAATCGGGATTAAGAGCAAACCACTCTTGTGAATCTGCATTGCAATTAACTATCACCAATTGGAAACAAGCCATAGATAGAGGAGAATATGTTATTTCGGTATTTCTAGATCTTAAACGTGCTTTTGAGACTATTGATCATTCAATATTGTTGAAGAAACTTGAGAGTTATGGTATTGTTGGAACAGTACTTAAGTGGTTTCAAAACTCTTCATCGGATAGAAACCAAATAACAAAGATAGGCAATACGTTCTCTGAACCAATTATAAATAAGGTTGGTGTTCCACAAGGCAGTGTTTTGGGACCACTCCTTTTTTTAATATATATTAATGATATCAATTTTCATCATGAGTATAACTTTATGAACCTATTTGCTGATGATATACTTCTTTCAGTATCAAGTAACAACCTAAATCATGCTGTAGAAAAAATGAATGAATCATTGGCACTAGTTAGTACGTACCTGAATAATAACAGGCTCAAGCTGAACACTACCAAAACTTAAGCAATGATTCTGACAACATCCTTTAGATATTCAAACATAATACAACAACTGCCTTACCATAGACAATGAGACATAGAATTTGAAAGAATTCAAGTATCTCGGATTCATGATTGACAACATTCTGTCATTTGACTCTCATTTTTCATACATTTTATAAAAAAATATGTAGAAAATTATTCTCTTTCAGTAGAATTTCGCAAAATATTTCGAGTTTTTCTAAAATTACTGTATTCAATACAATCATACAACCACATTCCGACTACTGTGCGAGCTTATTGTATACATTTGCTGCGAACAAAATAAATGCACTTCAAAACAGGGGAATAAGAATAATATTAAAATGTTACAGATACACTAACATCTCCCTTTTGCTTGACACATTACAGTGGCTACCAGTTTCGGACAGATTCTACTTGAATGCTATGATTTATATCTTCAAAATAACTCACAACATGGTACCTACATATCTAAATGAATTTCTCAAATACAGCAGTCAAATCCATGGTTATAATACGAGAAATAAAGACAATTTGTATATATCATGTGTCAATATGTGTAATACAATGAAGTCCCTATTTTATAAGGGCTTGAAGGAATATAATGAACTACCTGAAATCATTAAAGATTCTAAAACTGTGGTTGAGTTCAAAAGAAATGTAGTTTTGCATATTAGAAGATAAACCTCCATTTCTGTTCAGACCTTCCATACAACTGACAGTATTTATATAAAGTTTCATTTGTAGTAATTGACTCAGTTTTATATATATATTATTAATACTGTTCACCAAATGATTGGTCTTTTTATTTTATTTTATATTTTATATCGGAATTGTATACTTAGTTTATAACTTTTTTGTTCAGAATATTTTGTACCTACAAATTTTCGTGTATATTAGGATTTCCTATTTTCAATAAATTTCATTCATTCATATAAGTATTGTGGTATGCTGAGAGTACTTCCCGAGTGTAGACGAACCTCCCACTGCAGCAGTGAGATAACTAATTTTCTTTCTGTAGTGAAAAAAAACTCCACCTTATCATTGGATGCGACGCAAACGCCTACCACCTAGGCTGGGAAAGCACTAACGTTAATGGCAAACATGGGTCTCTATATGATTACTGTGCGGGAGTTATGAGCAACACTCTCATTGATTGGCAACAAAATTGTCATTTGGTAGATCTTATGTGAGCCCCCTCATTCGTATCACATCAACTTTCGTTTCAAATTAAGGGCTGGACATAATCTTACAGTAGAGTTTTACCATCCGACCAGCCACTGGCAACGACAATGTTATCAATCATTGATGCTTTTTTCACTGAATTCTATGAAAATCAGGGAATAATTTCGAATATAATACTGTAACACTGTAACAAAACTTCTCATGTACAGTATTTATAATAAAATCGAAAAAACTTTTCATAAGAAGTAGTGAACATATCAGAAGTGGTGTGAAGAGCAGAGAAGATATTCTAATTGAAAAGATTAACTTGAAACTAATCTTATATAATGGAATAAAGTAAAATTTCACAACAAAATTAATTTAGGATGATTTTTGAAAGTACGATTGTAAAATTATACAATTTTGCAACTATGCTACAATGAACGAAAATAATATTTTTTATCATTTGTCAGTTGGAAGTTATTGCCAAATTGTGAAGTTGTGTCAAAGATTAACCATATTATCATAAAATTGTATATGTCGTATGATGAAATTTCAAAAAAAATTGTTCTTTGGGAAATTCTCAACAAACTCTCACCAAATATTGCAGACGTATAAATTTCTAATATGCACGAGAGACAAAGTAAAATGTGATGCCTGAAGTGAATGAAATCAAGGAACAAATTAGCAATTTAGAGGTTACTTAAATTAACGTAAACCATGTTCCACACGCATTATTTGTGGCACTCAGCCCAGTGGAATGAACGATTCAAATAGAACGCAGAAAAAAAATCTCCAAACTACTGTCAAAATTTATGATTCAAAAGTTGGAGTGCTCGAACCCGAAAAAAAAAGAGAAGGCAGATAACAAGAGCCAAAGAATAAACTTTCTCTTAAGGTAACTTTTCTTAAGCAGGGTTCGAGAACTTCTAATGATGGAAATACAGCCCGAAAATTATTATCTGATCCTTTTGCCGAAGTTAATATAAATTTAATAAAACAATTTTCAATGATTATTTATGTCTTGGGTTCTGGTAAAGAAAAATTGGAGAAATTTCAAAATTATTGTTTTGATACAACAAAGCTTTTTATTTCAGAATATCCGTCGTTTTACATGTCAGTTTCTAAGATTCTTCAACATGGATCGATGGTCATTGAACACCTAATTTTGCCGATAGAAATGATTAAGAATCACCCTTGAGTTATTTGCGTGGTATGGATATAAAGAAAAAAATATATGTTGAAAGTTAGGCTAACACAATACCTAGCGAAACAAAAAAACGGTGTCTATATCAACGAAGAAACTACTTTTGGTTGTTTTGGCCAAGACTGTGTGTCGTCACAAAGATGTCGAATGAGTTTTGTAATCGACATATATCAGTAAAAGGGAACGCCATGAAACTTCAATTTGTGGTACTCGAAGAATTCAATCTGGATGGCATTCAAATGATCAAACGAACAAAAAAATTACGGAAGTATCCAGAGTTCCTGCTGAAAATATCAGCCGAACACTGGTACCATAAAATTCAGAGGTATGTTATTTTTGGGTAGGGTATAAACATATATATCACAATAGCCTGAATTCCAAACCTTTATTTTGCAAACAATAAAAATTTGCATAACTCACTATGAATAACTGAAACTACAACTCACCCATGATGTACACAGGAGAATACAGCTCCAATAATCTCGCCTCATTTCTGAACACCTCTCGCACTTGATGACAAACGTTGATTAGATTCCTCGCAAACATAACAGTGTCTAATTGGCCCCAAGTATAACTGGCCTTGGGATCTTTTATCTTGTTTACTGAAGTCAAATATCTCAAACCCTTCAAAACTTCGTTGGAAACCGACCTCTGGCTGAAGAGGTCCATCGAGATCCTCCGGTTCTGTTCGTTCACCGGTAGCTTCAGGGTGGTCATTGAAACGGCCTCTGGAAATAAATTTTAGACTCTGATAGCATTTCGATCATGGTTTTCTATATTAATCCAATAAATAGAAAAATAAAATTTCACCAAAATCTAACAAAAACTACAACACAGCTGAAATCCTGGAATCAGGTAGTTGAATGTACGGAATGTACCCTAAAAACCCAAAAAAATCCAAACACTTTTTGAATTTTTTTATTTTTGGCTGTACCTGTAAACATAATTGACATATAGAAAAATGATTGTAACAAAAGTTATAGATCCTCGTGAATTTATATACAGAAATGGTATATATATATATATATATATATATATATATATATATATATATATATATATGTATATATATATATATATGAATGGGAAGAATATCGAGGGGAAACACGTCTCTCTGAGGGCTATATCCATTAAATTTCTTCCGTTTTGTTTACCAGTTCCGTCGATATTCTTCCCATTCATATCTATAATCCTCGACTAGGATGTCACGCAGGTGGCTATAGCTGCCTCCGTGGTGACGTTGGTTGTTGCTTCGGAATGCAGGGTCTGCTAACCGAAACCACAAATGTGCGGCTGGCTTCTGTTTGTTGACTCCGTTGATTTGTCGTTTTCTACATAGTGTTGTTCATCCTTGCACTTCCTCAACGTACTGATGGGGGCCCGGGAGCCGAAACACGTTCTACGGTTAACACTTCTCTCTGAGGGCTGAGGGCTATATATATATATTTATATATATATATATATATATATATATATATTGTTATATAATGATGAATTGATTATTTTGTTCTGATTTGGGTTATAAATTGATATGATGAATTGATATGTGGATTGATAATTATTTTCACCCTGTATAATTTATTGTGATGTAATAATAATTGCTAGCTAACGTCACTGTTCTCTCGTCACGTTGCTGCCAATTGTTATCACCTTCTTACCACAGCTAAACTCAGTTGGTACGCCTCTTGTCTCAGATAGCCGGTTCAGGCAATTGAGTCACTAGCCACTGCTTAATGTCAAATTTCAATCTATTCAATGGTCATAAATATGATTGTTGATCATTGTAGAAAACAAACAACAAAGTATCAAAAGCAATTATTTCCTTTATTCAGGAAAACTTAAATTTACCTTGCCTACGATAGATAACTTATTCTAAGGTGAATCTACAAATATTCATAGATAATCATGAGAAACAGGTCATGGATAAATAGACACAACCTCACTTTTACCTTGAAAGTAAAAATTTCTTTAATAGTTCAAAATCAAATGAAATGAAGTTCTTCTGACGGTATATGAGTTATTAGTGAAGTTGTTCAGTTCGTGATGTGCACTAGGAAAGTTTATACCTGTCTGGAACTGTCGCTGTTCAATACACCACAGGATTTGGATCTCCTCTCAATCCAATGCTCTCAGGAACTCCAATACCAAAAAGAAGAAACCATACCAATCCAAATATCAGCTTTGGAATACTTGTGTATGGTGTAAAAATAAGGTAATGTTGGTTTTCTGCTTATGATGTTGAAATTAATGAATTTTTCTTTTCTTCCAAATAAAACGTGGCATTCGTTTTCAAATTATTTTCAATCTCCTCGTGGCTTTGTTTTCCGTCTCCTGGATACCATTTTTCCTCATTCCTTTCGATTTGAATTTTTGAATTCGCACTATATTGTCACATTTTCACTGTTTGGGGTTATTTGTCAAAACTTATGAATACAACTATTTTTACTTTCTTATAAACTATATACAATTTCAGTGATAATTGTCTCTGACACTTTCTCGTTCCTATTTTCTCAAAATTTCAAATCTTACATTTGACCATACTGTTCTTTGATTGGCTATTGTCAACAAGAAGTTTGCTGTTCTCCCATTGGCTACTTTTAGTTATATACAATTTCATATACTGTATGTTTCAAGCTTATAATTTTGTGGATCACATTTTATTCAGGATGATTTTGTAAATCTAGACTTTTTGTTGTCTTTTGAACAATTATGGGTGGTAATCATTATGACAGTGTATGAAATTGATTGTATTATAGTATTCGGATATTTTTATCTATTCATATTATACAGAGGCTTAATAAAGGTAATAGAATTTCAAAAATTATGTAAAAACAATCTCTTGAAACTAATAGCTATTTAGTAATTATTCTTTTTATGAGTTTTTTTCCCTTGAAATATATAACTGGTTTTTCATAACATAACAATATATATATATATATATATATATTATTTCAACGTTCATAAAAGTAAGAGGTGAAAAATAATCACTCCTCATAAAAGCTTAATAACGACGCGAAATCAAACTTGAAAATGAGTTAAATTACATAAAAATAGTTTGTGCGAATATCTGCTGCTAAACTGATGGTTTTGAAAACCAAGAAGTGCATTCTAACAAGTGAACTTAGTAAAATTCCTCAATCCGCTGCCATATAGTGAAACTGTGAAGGGACTCAATATAGCACAGGTGAATTAGTGCAAATTCCGCGCCACTTGAGAAATTTTGTTTATAAATGGTATGTACATAAATCATTCAAACTGGTAAAATAAAATTTCTCAAATATCAGAGGAGAGAAAATGGGCGATGAGAACAACGTTTCACTGAAATATATACTCGATGAAATAATAAAAAGCAAAAATGAACTGAAAAACCTCATCGAGGCGAGTGAAACCCGTGTACTCATGAAAGTTGAATTGATGAGTCAAAACATCCACCTGCTTGAAAAAGAAAACAAAGATCTGAAAAATAAAATCGAGCTTCTTGAAAGAAAAACCAGGACAAAAAATTTATTGATATTTGGCTTCAGTAAAACTCCGAAAGAGAGAACACTGGAATTTGTCTGTGAAGAAACAAAACGCTCACTGAACATAGATCTCAAGGAGTCCGACATAAACAATTTCTATTAAAATTATGAACTGAAAGGAACAAATGTGAGCATTGCCAACGACCAAACAATTATTGAGAGAAAGGAAAACAAGATTCTTCGAGACCAATTGAGAAAAGCTGAAGCATACTCGAACAACTGCTACATCAAAGGTTATAAGCTTTTTGTAGAAAATAAGGCATATACTGTTGAAGACTGGAAGGAATTTGACGATCAGGGTGACATTGAATCGAACAGTGCACCAGCGACGCCAAATAGACAAAACATAAACCATTCTATCAATAGTCCACCAGGGGTCATAAACGCTGCAACTGAGTTAAATAGCCAACAAACAGAAAAAACCCAGTCCAAAGTACCTGGAAAACAAACGGAAATTTCTAAAACCCCATTTACCAAAAAACTATCCAAACCATCCACTAGTATTTTCATGAATAAGCCAAAACTTCGGTCAACCAATTCAAATAGATAAATATTTTTTCATCACCAGAATCATTGAACTCGAATAAATTCGGATCTACTGCTCATATTAACCGTACTAACAAAGTAAATATATATCTCCTTCACTGAGTTCTTTGGATGTCTACCTACTTCAATTACTTTCATTCTTTTTTGCTTCACCATTTTTTAACCTGAATGGTCAATGTGTGTTTTTTTTACGAAAAAAAAAACAATAACAAATGGATCAATATATCAGAGACTTCGACATCGATAGAATAGGAACCTACTCTTTGAAACACATACAAGAATGCAGAGATATTTTAGAAATTAACAAAGACTGTCGAAATTTGAAAATAATCCATAATAACATACGAAGCATTAATAAAAACTTAGACGAATTCAAAATACTCTTAGAAAACTTACGCATCGAGTTCGACTGTATTGTCTTATCAGAAACATGGGCGATAACAAATACACACCTATATAATTCAGATGGTTACAACAAGTTATATAACGAGGGGGATTTCAATCAAAATTATGGAGTTGTTGTATACATAAAATCGGAGTATAATTATACATATTCAATCATACCCTGGAATGGAAGCAACCTGTTGCAGATTGAAATAATCCTCAATGACAAAAACAACTTTCTCATCAACGCTATATATAGACCACCAAATAGCAATCTCGATCAATTTTACCACTAAAAACAATGAATATAATACAGAATATAACAACACACTAAACGAATTCGGTTTCATTTCCACGATTAATAATCCAACAAGAATACAGGGTGGACATAGCTCATTGTATCGACCACATATTCTTAAAATCAAAATTCAACGTACTTGATCAAATACTGCCCCTAGTATTACAACCGACATTACAGATCATTTCTCAACAATACTACAGCTAATTCTGGAAAAGACCAAATGCCCCAAGGAACGAAAAATAGTGAAATACATAGATGAAACAAAACCTAAAAATACAATCAGACAAAAATCCTGGGATTTCTTATACTTGAATCCAGATCCTAACTATGCAACAAATACTTTTATTGAAACACTTCAAAAATACATAGACGACTGTACATATACAAAGACATTTAAAAAGAAAAATACGAAGATCGCTCCTTGGATGACAAATGCTTTACTTAACTCAACTACCGCAAAAAATAAAATGGCTCAACTTCTGAGAAGGAACCCAAATGATAATGAACCAAAACTCCGCTACAAAAAATATAGAAACGAATTGTCGACCCTAATTGAAAAAACTAAATTCGAATACTATAAAAACAAAATCGAACTCAACAAATCTAACACAAAAGCTTTATGGAGTGTAGTTCAAGAAGTTAGTAACACTAAAGAATCGAAAATCACTATTGAAAATATTGAAAATGAACAAAGAGAGATATTAACAAATCCAAAGGACATCGCTAACGAATTCAATAAATCATTCAATAACACCGGGAAAAAACTTGCTTAAAATATAAACCCTGATCCTAACTACAAAATCAATAGACCATCCCTTCCAAACTCAATTACACTCTCACCCACAAACACACATGAAGTAAAAAGCCTTATTCATGAGTTGAAAAACCACAAAGCCGTGGGATCGGATGAAATTAAATCGGAAACGCTGAAAGTTATCGCGTCATTTATAGCTGAACCACTAACTTACATCTTCAACAAATGCATAGAAACTGGTACCTGGCCCAGAGCATTCAAATGTTCAGTTATCATCCCAATTTATAAAAAAGGTAACAAAAAACTGACAGAAAATTATAGATCTATTTCATTATTCACCCACTTATCAAAAATACTTGAGAAGCTTCTAAAAAACAGACTACAAAATTTTATAAATAAATATAACATACTTTCCGAAAGACAATATGGTTTTCGAGAAAAAACATCCACTCAAGATGCTATTCTGACCCTTACCGAAAAAATTTATAATTCGTTTAACAACAACAAACCCTGTCTATGTGTATTCATTGATTTATCGAAAGCATTCGATACTGTTAGCCACGAGTTACTCTTTCAGTCACTGGAGGACATCGGTATCAGAAACACTTGCTTAGATCTATTCAGAAGTTATGTAACGAATAGATATCAGACAGTCCGAATAAATAATGTCGACAGTGAATCGTTAATCGTAAAATGTGGTGTGCCTGAAGGTACAGTTACAAGGGAAACATTATTGGCTTCGCAGACGATACCGCAATTTTCTACGAAGCAGATACCTGGTCAGAAGTAAAGGAAATAGTAAAAACAGACTCCATTATCATTAAAAAATGGCTTGAAAGCAGGTTGCTGACTATAAATTTTCAAAAACCAACTTTCTTCCTTTCACTTGTAATGAAACAAATCTTCACTCAGCTCAATATCCTCGATGGTAAAAACAATATCACAATTACAGCTGAAAGATAAAATACTTAGGAGTCATAATAGACTGGCACATGAAATGGGACATACACATCAACTACGTTACCAAAAAACTACAATGTATCCTTTATAGATTAAGATACATGAAAAAAATCCTTCCTACACATCATCTGCTCACACTTTAACGTTGAAAGTCATTTTCGATACAGTTTATTAGCATGGGGAGGTGCACTGAAATCCCACATCCGACCCCTTAAAATTCTACAACGACGATTCCTGAAAATTATTCTAAGTAAAAACTCAAGATATCCAAGTGATTTACTCTTTCAAAAATCAGAGGTACTCGAGTTTAAACAACTTTTATTACTACAGTGTCAACATAAAGTACTATACAACAAAACACTCGTCAAACTTACCAATACACACCTATAACACTAGACAAAGAAATAACTAAAAAATACCGCAAATAAGAAAGTCACTGCTGAAAACTAGCTTTTCTTACAACGCTCCAAAAATGTTCAATTATTCACCTGAAACAATTCGTACTATACCCAACTCATTACAATTCAAAAAACAGCTGAAAATATTCATGAAGAGATCTGAAGTACGAGATTTCTCAAAATGATTACTTCAATCAATATTGACCAAGAAACCTCCTCGTTGTATTCCGTATACATTTTCATCTTCCGTACATGCTAAATATGAATACGCTTCAACAAATATTGGTATTTAATTACATTTTACATTTTATATATATTTAATCTTTTATACTCTTACCCATATCAAAATTCTTGTAATAACCGATTAACATTCCATTTTATTTTTAATTGTAATAAATGTTCTAAAATATTGTATAAAGTGTCCTAACATAGTAAATAAATATTATTTTTTTAACATTATATTTTATGGAAATACTGTAGTTCATTAACATTGTTTTTTGGAGTTTATAACATTATTGTATTCACTTCATCCAAATAGATTATATGCTTAGTTTCTACTGTATTTAGGCCAAATTGAATCTAAAATTTTTTGTGTCGATAATTCAAATTCTATACATATGATATATAGTGCTTTTATTTTATATTGAATTCAAATAGTCTATAACAAATTTTAATGTATATGACTCCAATGAATATGATTCGATTGTATTTTTTCTGCGAAACGAGTGTAAAAATACTTATCGCCAACCTACTTTATTCATTCTGAATATTATCCTTGTAAACCCATCTTTTTCTTGAATGAAGTTATATTATTATTAAATATATATATATATATATATATACAGTGTCACTCACTCATCATGGAAACCCCCGTATCTTCCGTAATTATTAGAGTAGAATTTTGAAATTCCCAAGATCAATAGATATACCAAAGGTGAGTCTAAATCTTTTCTGGGATTATCCTGACATACACTACGCGCCAGGGGCAATGGATATACCCCTTTTTGAGAAAAATAATATTAGGGAGAAGTTAGCCTCATAATTCTACCGGATTCGTGATCAGGACACCAACTTCAGTAACAATTCATATTTTCGCCAAGAATTTTTCAGTTTTGAAAAATCCGAATTGGTCTCATTTCTCATGGAAACACCCCCGTATCTTCCGTAATTATTGAAGTAGAATTCTGAAATTCCCACGATCGTTAGATATATCAAAGACGAGTTCAAACCTCTTCTGTGATTGATTAACCTGAGTGACATACACTGCGCGCCAGAGGTGATGAATATTCCGATTTTTGCGAAAAATAATATTAGGGGGCAAGGTAGGCTCAAAATTCTTACGGAATCGTGATCAGGACATCAACTCTAGTGACAATCCATATTTCCGCTGAAAAATTTTCAGTTCTGAAAAATCTGGGTTTGTCTCACTTTTCAGAAAGACACCCCCGTATCTTCCGTAATTATCGGAATAAAATTATGAAGTTCTCACGATCGTTAGATAGACCGAAGATGAGTTCAAATCTCTTCTGGAGTTGATCTGAGTGACATACACTGTGCGCCAGGGGCGTTGGATATACCGACTTGCGAAAAATAATATGAGGGGGCAAAATAGGCCCACGGATTCGTGATCAGGACATCAATTTTAGTTGCAATCCATATTCTCGCTGGAAAATTTTCAGTCCTCAAAAATACGAATATGTCTCACTCCTCATCGAAACACCCCCGTATCTTCCGTAATTATTGGAGTAGAATTCTGAAATTCTCACGATCGTTGGATATACAAAAGATGAGTCTAAATTTCCCCTGGAGTTGACCTGAGTAATACACACTGTGCACCAGGGGCGATGGATTGAAGGATTTTTGAGAAAAATAATATAAGGATGCAAGATAGGCTCAAACTATAGCGTAAATCTATATTTTTGCCAAAAAATTTTCAGTTCTGAAAAATCCGAATTTGTCTCACTTCTCATATTGGAGTAGAATTCTGTAATGTCCCAAATCATTAGATATACCAAGAATGAGTCTGAATCTCTCCTGGGGTTAATCTGAGTGACATATACTGCGCGCCAGGAGCGATGGATAGAACGATTTTTGCGAAAAATAATATTAGAGGGGAAGATAGGCTCAAAATTCTTATGGATTCGTGATCAGGTCATCAACTTCAACATTTTCAGTTCTGAGAAATTCGAATTTGTGCAACTTCTCATGAAAACACCCCTGTATTTTTCGTGATTATTGGATCGTGATTATCCGAGAAGATCAGAAGGATCGGAAACAAGTTCAGCATCAAGAGCTGCTTCCAATCCGGCAGTACTTTACGAAGTTTCCTTACCCAGACCAAACCTGATAACAGAAATGAAATCCATAATCATTGTATTCATGAAGTTCCATGTGATTGCGGAGACCCCTACATTGGAGAGACTGTTATCGGTGAGATTGGATGAGCACAAGAAATGGACTCAACGCAGAGAAACGTCAAAATCGAGAATTGCTAATCACGCCTGGACTGAGCAACATAGAATTATATGGGACGACGCAAGTGGTCTACGAAGAAAATAGCATTGGTTTAAACGGGTCTTCAAAGGGATCGCCTACTTTGAAGCCAATAACGCCTTCAGTCAACCAAGCGTTGAGATCAGGAACGTATGGAAACCACTAATTGCCCTCTCTGGCGGACCGCAGAGGCGCGAAATTTCACGATCCACCACACTCCGCGAAATCACACGCACCATTGCACCGACAGACATATAAAAAATTAGGAAGCACCTAAGCTTGTCAGTATTCACCTGTAGACGATTGCAGATACAAGCATTCGAAACGTCGTGAAAACATTTCAAATCGCTTGAGACGATGGACGTTCGGAACGAGAGTAATCAATTTTGAGAAGTGAAACAAATTCGGATTTATCAGAAATAAAAATTTTCGAACGAAAATATAGATTGTTATCAAATTCAATGTCCTGATCACGAATCCTCAAGAAGATTCGTTCTATTCATCGCTCGAGGCGCGCAGTGTGCGTCAGTCAGGTTGATCCCAGGAACGATTTAGACTCATCGTCGATATATCTAACGATCGTGAAAATTTCAGAATTCTACTCCAATAATTACGGAAGATACGGGTGTGTTTCTATGAGAAGTGGGACACACTGTATATATATATATATATATATATATATATATATATTAGGGTGTGCCAAAAAACGACGATATTTTTTTTTTTTTGCTCTCAGTCCAAAATATCTTAGATGTCCCAACAAAGCTCCTGTTGAAAGCGGAGCACAAAATTCCAATTCTAAGAGGTCCTCCATCGAACTTGAAGTTTTTCCGTTTAAATAACATGGGAAACAGGATTTTTTATTAATTTTTTGTCCTGCAAACTGTGATGAAATTATTTTAAAAAAAAACGAATGCATGGACCTTGTTTATCATTAAATTTGGTACAAAAAATTCTATTGAGTCGAATTTCTATTTTCAATATTTGATTTGTTATATAGCTTTAAAATTTAAGTTTCTGGTTTTTTGCATTTTTTAGTAAACAAAAAATTTTTTTTTAAATTTTTTTTTTACGAACTGAAATATCGATAATTAAACAAAAAATTTGAAATTTTTATCAAAAAATAAGGTAGGCTGATTTGTATATCAAACCATAAAATGTACAGACTGAGTCAGTCATATTTTTATGATTTTTCAACTATTTTATAAAATATATTGATAGAGGATATCAAATATGATTAAAATATAAAAACCTTAGTCAATTTACGGCAAAATTCACCTTTGTAAATTTTTTATTTAACCTGTGGCTAAAAAATTTTAACAATATTATTGTTAATTTTACGATTATTCCTTGCATAAATGTTAAATAGATATAAATGAAAACATTATCGAAATAAATATCGAAATTACAGAATAAAAACGTATCAATTAATTACAAACTATTAGAAATTAATCTGAGAATCACTTACTTGCTTCAGTAGTAAGGGTAGAAATTAGAAAAGTTTTTTTACTAACCAATCAAATGATAATTATATAGTTTTAAACGCATGAAAATATTTTCTTTTTATTTCTTATAGTAAGCAGTTACAAGTGTATTTTTGTTGAAGTTAGGAAGTCTTTTACAATGCTCCTCGACCACTTGCAGTAAATATTGCTTCTGTTCCTCACTTCGTGTCAAACAAACATTGTACTCCTGTATCAATGCAACGCCTCTTTCAGCGAGATCATTAACAACTTTTAAGTTTGACAGGACAAATTTGCATTGTTGATAATTTTGATCGAAAGTCCAGATCTCTGGATCCTTGTCCATAAAAACATGCTCCAGTTGAAACTATTCAAATAAAAATAATGACCGCTGGCTCGCGAAATCGCTGATGTTCATCGATAATAATAAGCTTATACCTGTGACAGTAAACTTTTTGAAGTTCGATTGATCACTTTCAAATAAGCAATCGAGAGAATAACTGAAATTCTTCTCAAGTCATTTTTGTGCAGGAGATTTTTTTCTAGCTTTGTGAACTTGCGTTTTTTGCCAGTCTTTGTACAATTTTTCGATTCTCACAATGGAGTGATGTGAATTGTTTACACGGAGCAAAAATGTATGCCATACTTTAACAACTTCACAAAGAACGAATGTGGAACTCTCGCGAATTCCAAGCTTTTTTGTTCGACGTATATAAAAAAACAAAGATAAAACATCGCGCTTCACAGGTAATTTTGAACTATTTAAATTTTTTGACTGAAATCCAACTAAATTCATGTAGTTCCGTTGGTTTGTTTTTTCAGACATTGTTTTTTTCTATCAAAAAGATACACGCGTGGCTGTTGTGGTAATAACTACCTAAAGACTAACCTGAAAACCGAACCAATTAAATCAAAAGACAATAGAATCTACTAATTGAATCAATCAAGCGGTAAGTGATCAATGGCGCGGATATCGATAAATGTACAGAGGGCGCTGAAAGCAAGTTCTCAAAAAAAATTTAATTCAAATCTTCAATGGTCCAATAAGCTTAATTTTATTAAAAATTTTCAATCAGAACAAATCATTTTCAGAATATTGAAATAGTGAGTAAAATATCAATTGAAGTGTAAAAATAAAAGTTTTTTCACATTTCAAGCTAATATTAAAAATTATTGAACTAAAAATAACTGCAATTATATTGTGAATTGTATTTGCTTTTGATATCTTAATGATATTGTTATGTATTGTTCGAAATGGACTGTATATTATAATTTTTATTATTATTATTAGTTTGAATAGTATTCATTTCATTAAATAATGCTGCTTGTTTGCAAAAGTAATTTCTATATATTTTGTTTAATTTACATTGTTGCTATGGCAACCGCCATCCACTTTAAGGCACTGCGCAAGGTTGCCGGTTTGAACAATTAATCCAAAATTGATTTGTTGAAAATATAAACAGGATGTTCATAAAATCTTTCTATCAATATTCAATTGAGAATGTTTCCCTTTTTAATCCAAAATATAATGAAAAGAAATAGAAAATAATTTTGGCCTTAACATATATTTTATGTCCTTTATCAATATATTTCATAAAATAGTTGAAAAATCATAAAAATATGACTGACTCAGTCTGTAAATTTTATGGTTTGATACTACGAAACAACTTACTCACCTAATTTTTGTTGCAAGTTTGATGTGTTAACAAATTTGCACCAAATTTTTTGTTTAATTATCGATATTTCAGTTCGTAAAAGCAAAAATTTGAAAAAATAAATATACATGAGCCTGTAACTTTGTTGTTATTGATGATATAAAAAATTTACGAGAACTTTTTTATAGAATATCAAAAGTACTACAAATTTGTCTAATTTGTCTAACTCTTACAGTTTAGCTAAAAAATGCAAAAAACCGGAAATTTAAATTTTAAAGCTATATAACAAATCAAATATTGAAGATAGAAATTCGACTCAATAGAATTTTTTGTACCAAATTTAATAATAAACAAGGTCCATTCATTCGTTTTTTTTTTAAATGATTCCATCACAGTTTGCAGGACAAAAAACTAATAAAAAATCATGTTTCCCATGTTTTTAAACGGAAAAACTTTAAGTTCATGGAGGACCTCTTAGAATTGGAATTTTGAGCTCCGCTTTTAACAGGAGCTTTGTTGGGACATCTTCTAAGATATTTTGTACTGAGAGCAACAAAAAAAAAAAATCGTCGTTATTTGGCACATTCTAATATATATATATATATATATATATATATATATATATATATATATATATATATATATGTAAATCTTGAATATTGGGGTGTGCAGCAAAAGAAAAAGTGTCTTCTTTAAAGTTTGTCCGAACTTTCGGAATGTTTTATTTCCATCTTCAGGGATACTACAATGAGGAAATTTACAATCAGTGTGTCCTTCGGACCTTAAGGTAATAATGAACTAACAGCTTTGTTGAGATCAGTTTTTATGTTGTTTATGAATGTTCTTCATGTAACGTACGGTGAAATATGAGTTCTGAATTTGAAGTTGGGAACACATTATGAATTATCAACTACTTCTAACATATTAAAATTTATTGCAAACGTTACTAATTAAAATTTAATTTACATGAACATGTGTGTCTCGAAAAAATACAATAGGTTATAAAGTGAGGGAAAATTTGTTCAACTTGCCATATGCTTTGACAGCCAGTGGTACCAACTGAGGGTAGTACCAACTGATATGAATTGGTTTGCTATGATTGGCCAGATTATTCTAGTAACTTTTATTGTTAGTACCAACTGAAGGTTGGGCCAACTAGGTGATATATTAATAACTATTATTGAGATCAGATTGATTTGAAGAAGATTCTGTATTTTCTATTACCAGTAGAAAGGAATAAATTTCGCTTAGGTGATTGACATCAATTCTTTTGTTCATATGATTTTTTTCCTGTGATATGAAAGCCATTTCTAGAAAAGTACTCTTAGCAGTGTGAAGTTCTTCAGTCAATATTTTTACATCATCATAGTTCATATGATGGTCAAATTTGTTAACATGGTCTGCCAGGGCACATCTTTCTGGATGGTGCCTGCAATCACTTTGGTGAGATGTTAATCTCTGTTTTAATAATCTTGCGGTTTGACCAATATAAACTTTGTTGCAATTTTGGCAAGGTATACTATATATAACATGCCTGTTGTCTAGAATTGGAACTTTGTCTCTCACTTTGGAATATATAGACCCAATTGTAAGAACTGTTTTGTTGGCTATTTTGATATTCTCTATGGCTTTGAAAAGTCTAGCAAGTTTGGGTGAAATATCTCTTAGGTATGGTAAAGAGGTAAAAGTACAGTGGGTAAATTTCTTCATTGTAGTATCCTTGAAGATGAAAATAAAACATTCCGAAAGCTTGGACAAACTTCAAAAAGTACACTTTTTCTTTTGCTGCACACCCCAATATTGAAGCTTTACACCTAACTAGTCAGCAACGATTACCCTCTCACTATATACAGAGTGGCCACTTTTTTAATGGGATTGTATTGGTAACTTTTAAACCATAAGAGTTAGAAGTTCGGTCAAATGGAAAAAAAGTTGCATTCATAGAAGCATTGTCAAGCAGTTTAAACAACTCGAGATTATCAGGGCCGGTTATTGAGATATCATAAAAAAAAAAAAACTGTCATTTTGATTTTTCTTTTTTTCCCACTTTTTTTCGAATATTATCAAAAAATGTCACGAGAGTTTTTCATTCGACAGTAAATCATCCTCATTTTGACATAATCAGATTTTGTATCCGACGTTTCGTACGCTCTGAGCCACCCTCAACCTCATTTTTTTCAATACGGACCTGCATATCTTATGACACTTTTCGAAATGACTTTTAACGCTAAATTCAACGATATATCAAACAATGTCATTCAAAGTTGATTTTCAGGTGATTTTGACCCTTATCCGAATTTCTTTGGGTCGGATCTGTATTACATAGGTACCTTTAGTTTAATTAATAACATGCAATACATTTCGATAAGAAAATCAACTTACTCATCTCCAACTGAATGGAACGTAACAGAATCAAAGCAAGAAACAAGTAATAATTATTTACAAATTTCAAGAGGTGAAAAACCTAATTCATAATAATTAAAAGAAACTATCATTTAATGAAAGAAAAATCAAATGATTATTCGAAAGTAAATGATAAACATTAATGAAGTAAGTGTTCAAAATGTCCACCATTTTGTAAAATGCACTTTGCGGTTCTGGAACCCATACTTCTCATACATTTGCTTATTTCGTCTCCTTGAATACCTTCCAATACATTCTCAATCTTCTCGCGAAGAATATCTATTGTCGGGTTCGTAGTATCATAAATTTCATTCTTGAGATATCCCCACAAATAAAAATCCAGCGGATTCAAATCCGGAGATCTGGCGGGCCATGCTACTGGACCTCTTGTTCCAATCCATGAATCGGGAAAAGTTCGATTTAGATAGTCTGTGACTATTCTTGAGTTGTGTGGACCACATCCGTCTTGTTGGAACCATGGACTATTACGCCGATACCGTATAGGAAGATCATCCAACATTTCTTCTATAATTTCTACATATTTTGCTCCGGTTAGGTTGCCGTCAATAAAATAGGGTTCCAGTAATTCATTATTCAACAAACCGCACCATATGTTCAAAGAAAAACGATATTGATATCTAACTTCATGAATTAAGTGAGGATTTTCTGTGGCATAAAAATGTTTGTTCCTTCGATTGAACATGCCAGAATTTGTGAATGTCGTTTCGTCTCCCCAAATGAATTGTAAAACCTTCCGTTGAAACCAATTACAGAATTGCAACCTTTCTCAGGATCATTGCGAATAGTTTTGGTTGGTTCATAGTCATGGTATCCGTGTCTCTTGAGTATTTTATTAACAGCACTTTTTGATAAATTGCATTCACTGGCAATAGTTCTCGATCCTATTCCTGGATTCATTCGAATTTGGGCCAGAACATTGATGTCATTGATAGGCTCGTTCTGTCGTACATAAGGACCTCTAGGTTTGATGGATGAATTATGTGCAAGTAACGTTGTAGATAAACGTCGAAACATTTTAATATTTGGTGTTGTTCTTTCAGGATATAATTCACCATACCTTTGTTGTGCTTTGAACGAATTTCTATATAGTTTTATGTACACTTCGTACATATCTCTCTTCTCTTCATTTGTGTATCTTACCATATCGAATAAGTTAAATTGAAATTACTCAGAAAAGTATTTAATGACAAGTTCTTGTGACACAATAATAAACGAAGTGACAAATAATATGACATTTCTTGTTATGTTCTTCTTTATCCACGGCCTACTACTTGAGAATAATACATTCAATAAACCTAGAGTTGTGTGTATCTAAGAAAAAACAAGTCTATCGACTATATCGATGTTCTGACCCAAATTCAATTGAACCCAGATAAAAAATCGAGAACTGTGGCCAGTGAATGCAATTCATCAAAAACTGCTGTTAATAAAATAGTCAAGAGACGCGAATACAATGATTTTAAATTTGAATACCAAGCCTTGCAAAAATTATATCGTAATGATCTCAAAATGAAGTTCGATCCTGTAATTTGTTTCAACGGAACAAATGACAAATCCAACAATAATAATTCCTCGCGAGAAGATTGAGAATGTATTGGAAGGTATTCAAGGAGACGAAATAAGCAAATGTATAAGAAGTATGGGCTCCAGAACCGCAAAGTGCATTTTACTAAATGGTGGACATTTCGAACACTTACTTCATTAATGTTCATCATTTACTTTCGAATAATCATTTGATTTTTCTTTCATTAAATGATAGTTTCGTTTAATTATTATGAATTAGGTTTTTCACCTCTTGAAATTTGTAATTAATTATTACTTGTTTCTTGCTTTGATTCTTTCTGTTACGTTCCATTCAGTTGAAGATGAGTAAGTTGATTTTCTTATCGAAATGTATTGCATGTTGTTAATTAAACTAAAGATACCTAAATGTAATAAAGATCCGACCCAAAGAAATTTGGATAAGGGTCAAAATCACCTGAGAATCAACTTTGAATGACATTGTATGATATATCGTTGAATTTAGCGTTGAAAGTTATTTCGAAAAGTGTCATAAAATATGCAGGTCCGTATTGAAAAAAATGAGGTTGAGGGTGGCCCAGAGCGTACGAAACGTTGGATACAAAATCTGATTATGCCAAAATGAGGATAATTTACTGTCGAATACAAAACTACCGTGACATTTTCCGATAATATTCGAAGATAAAGTGGGAAAAAAAGAAAAATCAAAATGACAGAATTTACTTTTCTCATGATATCTCAATAACCGGCCCTGATAATCTCGATTTGTTTGGACTGCTTGACAATGCGTCTATGAATGCAACTTTTTCTCCATTTGAGCGACCTTCTAACTTTCATGGTTTAAAAGTTACCGATACAATCCCATTAAAAAAGTGGCCACTCTGTATATATATATATATATATATATATATATATATATATATATATATATATATATATATATATATATATATATATATATATATATATATATACATATACGGCTTTTTATAGTCCCCCCCTGTTAACTTTTGAACAGTTTGACAAAGAACAAAGGTACATAAACTGTTTTGAATGATTCCAGCAATAGATGGCGCAGGGGGCTCATCAACTTGAAAATTTCGAATAGCATGTGGAGTCAAGTGGCACATTGGAAAGATAACTCAATTCTCTTTCCAACCATCCTATTTTTGAAACCTTTTATTCAGTTTCACTTGTCAGTTCGTTCCTTAGTTAGGGTCACATCTTGCAAGTGAATTTTGACCGACTTCTTGTCGTCCGATCAATTCAAATTTGGCAGATGTTCATAATTCCGGTGACAAT
Organism: Gonioctena quinquepunctata; assembly: GCA_018342105.1. Lineage (NCBI taxonomy): Eukaryota > Metazoa > Arthropoda > Insecta > Coleoptera > Chrysomelidae > Gonioctena > Gonioctena quinquepunctata. The sequence continues at coordinate 192,559 of JAFIRS010000977.1, read as the reverse complement.
ACATTATGGAGTTTCAGTTAGAGAAAAAAAATTGTGGCTCCAAGATGGCGGACGATTTTTGTAATTATGGTCCGGTTTACGTTTTATTTTCGTTGACATTTTGAATACGTTTCAACAGTACAGCACAACAGAAACTAAATCAACCAGTCAAAATCTATGCAGACGATGTAACGTTTTTCTTTTGTTTGTATGAGATTGGCTAACTAGATTAGGTTAGGTTAGACTCACTAGGATCAATTCTGCTCAGAGACTAGGAAAAAATATTTGGGAGGCGAATGTCGAAGTAATGAGATTTTCGCAATGATTATAATACTTATTGAAATTGAAGTATAGAGTTATTTTATCATTAACAACAATGAAAATTGTTGACAAGTGAATGATTGAGGATCAGTTTGCGTGTCAAAGTGGCTAAACAATGCTCAGATACGCTGATGCCCAGCTTGTTTCTGCCACTGACTAGGGTCTTACCACCGCAATACATGTAGCTGACGTATAAAAGCATAAAAATTCAGCTGTAAAAATCTCATGCGGTATGGAATCACTGCATACTCAACATTTCTGACATATTTGAGACGCATGACTCAGGTTAAGTCACCCTCATCCGAACAGATGACGATTATTTTTCGATTTTGAATGATCTCAAAAATTACTTCATAAATTTTGGCACGGTATGAAATTACTTGTTGGACAATTTTTTTTGTAACTTTCACCAGCTGTCTCCTGTAGCTCCACCGCTACTTGAGTGGCTGACGGTCAGATCTCTCATGTTATAGTTGAAAACTATTATCCTTATGATTTTCAGCCGGTATGAAATGACGTTCTCAAAAATCATCGCTACCTCCCGTACTATTAGAATTAGTGTTTTTTTCTACATATGTGCTCCCAATATATTCAAGTACTCATGTACATTTTATATTCATTATCATTAGAACACTTTGTGACAATTTTGACTTTGTCGACAAATGTTTTCATTTGGACAATAAAGCTTAATTTTCAATCTATAATCAATTATTGAACGCGATGAGTTATAAAATAAGGACTTCTTCTTCATTCACAAGGTGGGCTGGTTCCAAAGAACCCCGTGCACGTAGGCCTCTCCACTGAGGCTTATTATGCTTCCATTCGCTCCGAGAATCAGGTGGGCATGCCGATTTCTCTGACGAAATTCAGCGACGAGGGCTCGTCATCTTCCGGCACCATCTGTATAGGGGATCGTCTGCGATCCCGATGAGTTCCATGTGCCTGTTCAGGTGATTGTGTTTCGTTAGGAACCTGGTCACAATCATTATAGCCCGTCTGTTGAGTGACAAGATCTCTTGTGGCAGTTCCTTCGGAAGCCCTCAAATATGGAGCTTTGATTACCTCATTGCTCTGTTTTGATGGTGGCGTTCCTCCATATTTGAGGTGGCCATGTGGCTGGTTATTTCCAAAATTGGTAAAACTGGGATCTTTCCCGATCCTAGTGCAGGCGTTTTCGGATGGCGGAGTGGGCAATAAATCATTGGTGAGTCGAAATGAATGTATACATTCATTTCATTTTCACTTTATCTGCTCATGGTAATGAAAATAAGTGACAGCTGTCAGGCCAGCCGAAATTACACTGAGAGTAACGTCTAAGATAATGCATGTTATGTGGAAGGATAAGTGTAGTACAGGTATGTCCGTACTTAATTCTCTCTAAATGTAAAATGCCAGGGTCGGATGAAGAATTGTAGAGGGAATAATTTGGGAGAATTCAATAACCCATTAAACTAGTATGGAAACTGTGTATGATAAAATTATTATAATTTGTTAACAGAAGTAAATCGGTAATAGAAAATAAGATTATGGGATAACTGTATTAAAAATTAAACTATATTATGGTTTTATCAGCTACATTTTGGAACAAAGTCATCAAATAATTCCTCAGTGGTCTGCGTCTGAGGCATAATTATCCTTATCGGATGATGAATCATCATTTAGATTCATTATAATGTGTAATATTTGACAATCCAACTCTTCTCCGATTCCCAATTTGTACTAATAAGATTTTCAGTATATTTGATACAACCTGCTCAATTTTGCGTAGTAAAGCTTCTTTTCATGTAATTAATACAGACTCGTTACTGTAGCAATTTGTACTAGATTATTGTTGTGAATGTTTTGCATTGTGCCCATATTAGATCAATGGCATTGAACCTGGCAGTGGTATGGTGGTAGTCGTAGTCGTATTTACTATTTTTTGAGGATCAAATTACTCCACGATCTCTGACAGTTCACATTTGAAGGCGCGCTGAGGAATGCGTATATTTTTCGTTTGCAGCCCTTGTATGATTTCATCCTTGGTCGATTGGGAATTTGGATTTGTTTTTCCTGAAGACTCGAATGATACGTTGCATTATCCATGATAACCAATGATGCTTTCTGAAGTCTCGGTAACAATTGTTCTGCTACCCACTTTTCGAATAATTCCGAATTCATATTAACATGGTAATCATCACTTTTGTTTCTAGTTGAAAATATAAGAACGGCACCATCAATGAATCCATCTTCATTTCCAGCATGAACAATTATGTAACGTTTGCCTTCTGAGCTACTGTTGTTCCGTACAGATTTCACATAATCGTCATGCCAGGTTTACAATGTATTACTTCAATGTTGAAAAATTCACGTTTTAATATCACATGCAGCATTGATCACATATTATCTCAAAAACCTAAACCGTTTTGATGTAATCTCTGGTGTTCCCAATGAAGCCGTTATCTTTTGAGAAACAAAAACCTGGACCTTTCAAAATTATACCAAAGGCCTATGTCTATGTCTATTTAGTAGTTCTTGTCGTAGGTTTTCTCTTGTTACAAACTGTTTATTTTCTATCATGGTATAAATAACTGTATGTATTGCAGATTTAACTCCTCCAGACAAATCTCGTGTTTTGGAAGTTTGTCTTTTTGCAGGGACCTAATTAATCGTAAATGACCCCTATTAACCTTCAATTTCTTTTTTTAATGCATGATTGTTATATATATGCAGCCAAATCGGCCATTAATAACCTATAAATGGTCGATTTCTCCATTAATGTATAATTGTGGTGTAGGCAACTAAACATACACGAATTCCAATATTATCCAAATTCTAAATTATATTACCTTTGCGCTGTCAAATTCATGTATTTTCAAATCCAAATATTGTAAGTTTCCTCCTAGTTGAAGTAAATGCACATCGGAAATTTCACGTTGACCCCAAGAACGAGGTCGACGGAAAATTTTTGTAATCAAATATATACTAAAAATAACCCATAAAAAAACTTTTTAAAGATAAACTTCTATTTGAGCCGTGTCTGGAACGTATAAAATAATTTCAAGTCATCGCTGACAAAGATTTAATTATTTTTTGTTGAATTATTTGGTTTCAAGAAGCTTGTCAACAAAATATAAATAAACCGTTGTCAGCGATGACTTAAACTTATTTTATACGTTTCAGTACACGGCTAAAATAAAAGCTGGTCTTTAAAAAGTTTTTTTATTGGTCCTGTAACAATGTCCCTATCACCCTGCATACAATGGTTTACATATATCTGAGGTTCCTCGAAAACTCCTAGGTAAAATGTGAGTTATGGATACTTGGAAAAAATCAGATTCTGTATATATCTTCAGGAATTCAAAAAAATTCCAAAGAACAATAGTTTTTCAAAAAATTCAAATGCCATTCGAAAGGCCATATTCTGATGTACTTATAAACCAACCGATTTTTTCCTACAAGCGTCGGTATTGATTGAATCATTGAAGGTACAACAAAATTCAAGGTTACTCTTTGTCAAGAAAATTATCCTCGAATTACATGTCAGAATACTTTTTTCCAACAAAACCGAGAGTAATACGGTTGGATAGGGCTAATATATCCACAAAGCCCCAAGAAATTGAATAGGAAATCTTTGAACACATAGTTATTATGATTGGATTTCGTATGTACTTCGAAACTGGCTTCATGTGAAAGATGGGAGTTTTTCCTAAATTTCATTTTCTTTGGATTTTAAGCAGCTCTTAGTAGCAAGGAAGATCAACTAACTATGAACATTCAGGACAGTTTTCGTTCCCGCACAATTTTAACCAGGCGTTAGTCTGCAAGTGGAAAATCGGTCTTATCTCCCTAACGACATGATTTTTCGCAAAATTTGTTGAAACCATTTTGTAGCAAAAATGACGAGACAGTTTTTCTTTCTTCAATACTTCTGAAGTATGAACTTATTTTTTTTCAGGATTTATGCTCCGTGGCATAGTGAAGAATTGCTTCTTTGGATCTTCTTTCACATTGATTGTCAAGTGTAGCCTAATAGGCTCTTACTCTTCCAACGGGAATAAGTGGGCACACGCCTATTCACGATTGGTTTAATTTTGGAAGACGTCAATTTGGTAAATTGACGTCTTGGCAGTTTTTCTCCAAAAAAGTGACCGAGATGTGGTTCGAATTTGAAATGAATGTTTTGATGCGAGAGAGTTACAAGCAATAAACTTGGCCTATAGAAGTAGGTAGGCCATTACTCAAGTGAGTGCCTGGGACGCTTATAACGGGTGGAGTCATCTATAGCATAATCAGTGGCTTCCCTTATGAGAGGGTTCTCATGCGACTCCGCATAATCGAATACCTTCCGGTTGCGTTCTTTAATATGCTCCTTGATGGGGAGCAGATTGAGATCTTCAAGTATCCGAACGTTCCGCACGTACCACGGAGCGTTCGTTATCATACGCAGAACTTTCATTTGCCCCCGTTCCAGGATGCGAATGTTAGTTCTGCATGATTGGCCCCAAGCTGCTGAGGCATACAAAATGGTAGGTTTGAACACCATTTTGTAAATCATAACTTTGTTTTTGAGCGAAAGCTTGCTATTTCTATTGATTAAAGGATACAATTGGGTAATTTTTTTCTTGACTTTGGAATTGACTATTTCAATGTGTGGCTTTCAGGTGAGCCGACCATCTATAGTTACACCAAGATACTTGACTTGCGTCGACCATTGTAGCTCCCTTCCTGAGACCATCACAGTACCCTCCGGGTCACGCTTCTTACGCCCCAAAGAAATCGCCTGCGTTTTGTCTGGATTTACCTTCACTTTCCACCTCAAGTACCACTCCTGAAGGTCATTCATTGCATTCTGCAAATGAACAACCCCCATTCGATGGTCCATTGATGTGGCCAGTAAAGCTGTATCATTAGCATACAAGGAGACCTTTACATTTTCGGTCCTTGGTATGTCACTGGTGGAAAGGCTTCATAGCATAGGTGACAGAATAGTCCCCTGAGGGACACCGGCTTCAATCTCCCTCGTTTCCGAAAGAGATTGTTTCACCTTCATTTGAAATGTCCTCCCAAAGAGAAAATACTTGATCCACTTTATTAGGCCTAGAGGTAGTTGAGAATCGATCAGTTTTTGTAATAAGCCTCCGTGCCAGAATCCATCGAAAGCCTTGCTTATGTCTAATAAAAGAAGGAGAGCACATTCACCGTTATTCAAGGCGGAAATCGAATTTTCGACTAGTCTCAGGGCCTGAAGTTCCGTAGAATGCTGTTTGCGGAATCCAAACTGCTTATCTGGTAGGACATTTCTGTCTTCAACTTCTTCCTCAAGCCTCTGCAGTACAATTTTTCCAGCCAGTTTGGCTGAACTACAGAGCAGACTAATCGGTTGATGATTGTGCGGGAAAGTCGGATTCTGTCCTTCTTTCGGAATCATCACCACAATGGCATGCCTCCACCTTTGCGGGAATCTCCTAAGACGAATTGAATTATTTATTATATTTAAAAGTGATTGCACCTGGTTGTCCGGTAATTTTCTAATGATTAAATTAGAAATTCCATCACAACCAGGCGCTTTTTTGGGATTTAATCCCTTTATATACGCCCTAAGTTCTTCCAACGAAGCTGGACGAATGACATCGCGGTCAGGTTCTCTCAACGTTCGACGAATACTTTCTATTGATTGGACTATATTGATGAGTAGAAGTGTAGATATTATTCACTCAAACTTCACACAAATCAAATAACTTAAATAAAAAAGTACAAAATAAAACAAATATTAACTGAAAATGTTCATGGATGTTCATTGGAAGTATTCCTATGCAGACCAGTTTACATCTCACAGAACGTGAGAATCAGAGTGAATATAAAAACAATATGGACAAAGGCTCTTTCGATTCAAAAAACCGTCCGGAATATTACAAAACTTACAAACGAATAACGATTAAATAAAATAACCAATAAAAAAACTTTTTAAAGACAAACTAAAACGTTTGAAATTAGTTTAAGTCATAGCTGACAATCATTCTGTGATTTTATGTTGAATTATTTGGTTACAAAAAGCTCGTTCATGAGAGTAGGTGACAATCAATTCGATTGGGCAGTGATTGGTTGGTATTTAATTTCAACATAGTATTCATAGAAGTAGGTACTAATTAGTTTCATTGGCAATGATTGGTTGGTGAGTAACAACTTATCGACGGAAATGCTAATCGAAGCCCAGGACCCAATCTCTGAGGCCCACGACAAAATGCCCTTGAGGGACCACAAGTGTGTTATGCCAAATACACGCATAAACCGGGTTACCTGAATATGATGTGTGCAGATCGAACTAGTACTGAGAGTTGCCATTCCAACCATGAAGCCCTGGGAAGGGGCAACCCTGAGGGTATTGGAGGGGGAAGATCTTCCAGAAGCAATCACCTGCACCAACTACATTCCGGACGATAGAGAACAAAGGCCAGAAGCGGAAAAAATCCTGCGAAAACTGAAAGTTGCCAATCACGGACTCAACAGTGACCTCTGGACGGCGTTGGATAAAACCCCATCGGACGAAGGTCAAACCTGGGCATACTCTATGCATAGCGCATCCCTGGAGGAACTTCAGAAAATAGACATGTCCCCCTTTCATAACCTAGGAAAAATCAAATCCAGAGTTGAGGAAAGACAAAACCCGAAAGAGGTTACAATCACAGAGGAGGGCACATATCCCACTCCGGAGACCCTAGAGATCCAGTAGGAGGAATCCAAAGACCTCCAAGGAGTGAGCCCTCTGAAGGGTCCGCAGCACATGAGAGCGGTACGTCCATGGAAATGAAAAAATCCTTGGAGAAGACAGAAGAACAGCTCAGTTCGCAGAACTGAGTACAGGGGTCAGGGTTCTGCAGGAGAACCTCCACCATGCAGAGGCGGCCAGCACTGTCATGAGTAGGAGGTTGGACAAGAAGGTCTGGATCTGGCCTTCCTGCAAGAACGCTGGGAACATGGAGGCAGAGTTGCAGGCCTGAAAACCAACCAGGGTGAGGTACTATACAAAGGAGGCACATGAAAAACTCGTGCTTTTATCGTATATTGTAACAGGGTAAAATCTGTACTAATCTTGGCGCTCTGCAGCGCCGATATTGTTACAGCTAGTGAGCTTTGCATATTTCTCAGGCGACGATGACTGCTCACCACCGCTGATTGGCAAAGTAATCCTAGGATACGATGCAAATACACACCACAGTCTATGGGGAAGCACAATGCTAGAGGGAAGTCACGTTTAGATTTCATACTAACAAATAGGCTACCAATAGCTGACGTGAGTAATAAACCAACTTTCGTCACTGCAACCATAGGTGAAACAACAGTCACAGCTAGAGCAGGTAGGGGATGCCCACAAGGAGGGGTACTATCACCTCTCCTGTGGGCTCTTCTTGTAGACGCAAGGCTAACATCCAAAGGCATGCATTGCTTAGTGTATGCCAATGATCTTGCGATTATTGCAAAAGACAAATTTGCAGGAATCGTTTCGGAGCATACGCAGACTGCTCTAAACTCAATGAAATAGGGGTGTCAGGAGGCACTAACTGTAAACCCCCAAAAAACAGCAATAGTTGCTTTCCAAAAAGAGAGTATTGAGAGGACTCAAGCCATCATTTCTGAACGAGGTAGAAATTCCAATTGCACAAGAGGCAAAATACTTGGGAATCATCTTTTACCACAAGCTGACAGGGAAGCAACACCTACAAAAAATAATTCAAAAAAGCAACCGAACCGAAAATGCTCATTTGACTATATAGCACGGTCATCAGACCCAAGATTGGTGACATGGTGGCCAAAGACTCAGCAGGCTGCCACGGGAGCTATGAGGACCAATCTAATAGCTCCCTTAACGATCTTTGCAAAGAGTTGAAACCGACATCATTATGGAAATGCCATCGGACGAAATGCTTCCCAAGTGTTGCTCCGAAAAAAACTTTAAAACAGTCATAGCAGAGAGAGAGAGGTATGGAAGGAAATACCTCCAATTAATGCACAAATTGCCTGCTACACAGAGGGCTCGAAAATCAAAGAAGGTGAAGGTGCAGGAATATATTCAGCCAAGTCAAAGACTAGAGTCTCACTGAGCTAAGGCAAACATATGCACATATTCCAGGCAGGAGTTGCAGTAATATATCACTGCACAGAGGAGTCACTCAGGCAAGAGTTTGAGGCAAAAAACATTGCCATATACTCTGACAGCCAAGCGGCTATTGAAGCAATCAGCTCCTTGCAAGTTAACTCCAAACTCATCTGATACTGCTTGGAATACCTACAGTCAAAACAGACCATCTCTGGCTTGACTATCAGAACATACTGGCAACAAGGCAACGAAGGGGCCGATCCATCCCCGAGAAGGACACGAGTGTCCCAATTGTCCCAGAACCTGTCAGCCAGAATAGGAGATCAACCAGGATCATAGTTGGGCTCCTGGCAGGGCACTGTAGACTGAACAACTACATGAATAACATCGGGCTAGCAGACACAACCACATGAGGGTTCTGCCAGGAAGAGGAGAAAACCTCAGCGCACAAACTGTACTACTGTGAATGCCTTACAAGGCCATAGTTTTCAACCATAGGAGAGAAAGAACCACAACCTGCCGAAAATTTGGAGGCCTATGGAGTCTAGTAACAAGGATTGGGTACCCTAACAAGGACAGGGTACTCTAACATAACATGAAAGATCTGCAAAAGTCGCAGTGGAGTGGCTCCTACCCCATAAGCCCCGTATAAATCTAATCTTAGAACATGTCGAAGTATTAATTTCATTAAAATTCGCGCGACAAGCTTCTTGAAACGAACAAAAAGTAAATCATTGTCAGCGATGACTTAAATTATTTTATACGTTTTGGTACACAGCTCAAATAGAAGCTTGTTTTGAAGAAGTTTTTTTATTGGTTTTTTCATTTTTTGCTTTTAAGTTAGTTTGCCTCAATCTGTTCATTACTAATAAGGCATTGTTATTACAAGATATCTTCCCTGTGAGTTTTGAGCTGGAGGAAATCATGATCTCCGAGACCCCAAACACTCCCACACACCAATTTTGAATGGAATCTGAGCCTAATCACAAAACTCGTCCGCCATCCTGAAGTCGCCATCTCAAATTCATATATTTTGACGAAAAATTCATAATCTCCGTACCTGAAAACTCCCACACACCAATTTTGGATGGAATATTACCTAATCAGAAAACTCGTCCTCCATCTTGATGCCGCCATCTTGAATGTATAAATTTTGACAAAAAATTCGAAATCTGCGACCGCGAAAACCGCCGAATAACAATTTTCGTCCTCCATCTTAGGGCCGTCATCTTGAGTTCATGAATTTCGACTGAAAATTCATAATCCCCGAGAACTCCCAATCTCCACATACATAGTTTTTGAATCGAATCGGACCATAATCACAAAACTCGTTCTCCATCTTGTGGCCGCCATCTTGAATTCATGAATTTTGATAAAAATGTACTAACCTCCGACCCCGAAAACCCGCATATATCAATTTTTAACCAAATCGGACCATAATTACAAACCTCGTCCGCCATCTTGGAGCCGCCATTTGTTATTTTTTTCTCTTACAAAAATTACATAATGCATTGTCACCGAAATTATGAACACCTGTTGAATTTCAAATTATTCAGACGACTAGAAGTCGGTCAAAATTGCAAGATTTGACCCAAACTAACGAACGAACGAACTAAACTAAATAAAATCTTGTAAAAACAATGGGATTCAGGTTTTTGCAGATAATTCAAAAACCAAATGAGATAGCCAGAATTTTTCAAAAGATTATTAGAGAGGAAATGGATTTTTAGGAAAAAAGTCATTCTTACATCAATTATTTATCGGGCTGCCGACAGTATAAAATTACATGTTTTTATCATATCATAGTATAGTTGAGGACACTTCAAGGAAAATGATGATGATTACATTATCAATTGGGAGTTTTCTCATGTTATCTTGTTATTGTTTGAATAATAGAATAAATACAATACTCAATAAGATTATATTACAATTCAATTATAATTCAAACTAACCAAAAACAAAAATCGCGAAGAAATAATTTGCAGTTGAAGAGGATAAATCGGGAAGGGATTTTGTGAAAGTCGATGAGATTGATGGATATGTCAAAAAACAATGTTCTAGCGAAAATACTCTTCAAATAAATCCAAACTTCGGAATGTGGCATACAAGATTTGGTTGAACATCAAATGGGTGTGGGAATGAACATGAGAGTGAACGACAAACCCCGTGATTTTTTTTAAATTGTATCGAATGAAACACCGTTTCTCAAAAACAGAAATTCAGTCAGCGAAGGAATATTGAACATCATTCATAGTGATAATTGGTACACTCAATATATTTGGTCACTTTTATAGACGACAAAACAAGAGGTTGTAAAGTTAGATCCATGTCCCTGACTTACAAAATTTCAAAATCATAATTGGAAATCTGACCAATAAACGAATAAAATATCTATGGTTCCGGATATTGTAGAATTGAATTCAAAAACTGAAAAAAATTAAATAAAAAAAGATTATCTGTTTCATATTTCCCGAAGCAGAATGAAGGATGAATAGAATAGAATAGAAAATTACTTTTACCTACCTCCATCTTTTTGGACTGAAGCGATACTAACTTTCGGAAAGTACTCGTCGAAGAACTCCATTTGAAATATTATTAGGAAAAGGATTAAAAAAAAAATCGTATTTTCAGGCCCTTTGGATGCAAGATTTTCGTTGTAGACATAGACAACAAAGGAAGCACGCTCACCAGTATGCATTTTTATTAACTATTCAGAAATTCCCAAATATTATGGAGTTGAGATAATCGATAAAAAGAAAATTGAAATTACTCGCGTGAAATTGAATTTTTTCCCAATGCGGAAAGGGTGTTTTATTTCTGCATCCAGATTCGGCACAATTGAAAAAGTATGTTTTCGATGCGCTGCAAATCATTTCTATTATCTTTAGTGTCTGGCAATCCCTCCATAATGATTTTTTTTTCCGTGACATACGTTCATTGCACTCGAAGAAAAAATTATTTATATCCTGCGATGTTTGAGATTCTAGATAAGTTATTCGTTTCTGGAGTGATTCGTTATAGAGGGCTGAAGCCTTTGGAAATGGTAAAGAGTGAAAAAAAATAATGGTAGAATGAAACCCATTGGAAAAGGGAGAGAATATAACAAAAATGAAAAGAAAAATAATTTACGGGCGATCTGAGGTCGGGAAGTGGAAGGGGTGAGTATTTGAGGGTAAAAAACGGATTATCTCGATTTCCGGCAAAACTAAGAGTCCTATGGAAAAAAGTTGATTGGTTGGTGGATTGGTTTTTTATTTTTATCTTTTACAAAAAAAAAATATTTTCCACGCAATTCAGTAAAAATGTACCTTCTTATGTCCCAAGCACAGTGTAATTTTTTTGATTTGAAATATTAATTTTTTCACCTTATTTTGACTTAATATCGAAAAAGCACCCTAATTTTCAATCGAAAATTCTCCCGTCAAAATATCAGCTTTTTTAAAAAAGTCGGTGGGCTTTTTGTTCGTTGAAATATCTACTTTCTGATGGTATGAAAAAAAAGTACATTACTAGGGCAGAAAATGCAAAGAAACGAAAAAAACTCGTATCCGAATTTAATAAGACATCTACAATATTTTGAGAAAGTTGTAGAATCTTCTTTAAATTATATGCGTAGATGCCTATTTATGGCTATTTTGAGATAACTCATATACCTGAGTGACATACGGAAAATTTTAACCCATCAAAAGGTACTTCATAGAGAAGTGGGAACGGGGCTAGGAGGGTCTGGACCTTACTACCTGTTATTTCTTTGCATTTTCTGAGAACATTTACCATAGCAGTGTATATTTTTTTACACCATCAGAGAGTAGAGATTTCAACGAACGAAAAGCTCACCGACTTTTTAAATAAAACCTGATATTTTGACGGGAGATTTTCTGATTGAAAATTAGGGTGCTTTTTAACCGACGAAACCAAAAAGGAGGAGGTTCTCTAGTCGACCCATATATTTTTTTTTCATCTTTTTTTTATATATGATCACGCATAACTTCCTACTGAGGAGTCTGATTCCGTAAATTCCTTGTTCAGTGGATAGGGTGTACTTTGAAGGTGGTCCCATTCGAATTTGAAAGATGGAATCCACCCCTAAAGGTAGCAACATGAACCTATCACCCTCTGAATTCTGGTCCGTTAACCGATTCTATCAGGCATAACTTTGTACTGGGTACTTCGATTTGGATGATTCTTCCTTTAATAGATAGGGTATACCTTATTTCTGGATTTAGAATGGAATTATATACCCTTACGGGTAGAAAAATAGGGGATAATTGATTTTTCACTTATGAACATTGGCACACACATACGTAGTTGACAATGACAGATCGCTACTGACATCATTTCTGTTCCACATCCGTCAAATCCATTATATTCTATGAGAGGATGGACTGATATACAAAGTAATGAAATAAACTAACCAGAACAACAAAAATAATTTATATTACAACAAATAGTAAAAGTAGATAATCATAATATTTAACTGGTAATAGTTGAAGTAAGGTGGGTAAGTAAGTATTTTGGAAGTAATCAAAAAAGAAGTCGGTAGTAATTAGTATATTCTAGCCATAAAAAATTGAAAAATAAAAACTTTTTAACAAAAAATTAAACCGACGAAATACGGAACTGTAAAGTAAAAAATAAAATAAACCTTTTTAGTATCAGTAACTAAGCTCCTAAACTAATGCAAGTAACTAATTTTGAGTCGGCGCCAAACAAACAATCAACGAACATCCTTAAATTACTTCAAAAAAATTATCAGAATGTCACCGCGCAACTCGATGCCATCATTTTACGCCTGACCTAATTCATTTGCTTGTTTGTTTGGCGCCGACTCAAAATTAGTTACTTACATTAGTTCAGGAGTTTAGTTACTGAGACTGGGAAGGTTTATTTTATTTTATACTTTTCAGTTCCGTATTTCGTCGGATTAATTTTTTGTTAAAAAGTTTTTATTCGATTCGATTCAAAATAAGGTGGAAAAAGGAATATTTTAAATCAAAACAATAACAGTGTGTTTGGGACATAAAAAGGTACATTTTCACCAAATTTCGTGGGAATTCTTTTCTTTGTAAATAATAAAAATAAAAAACCAAAAACTTGGTTATTTGAATTTTTCACATACATTTTGAGTTTATGTGAAAAAAGTGTGGAAAACAAAGTTGTAGATCTTTTTATTACCTACAACTTTGCCATCCATAGGACTCGTAGTTTTGCCGGAAATCGAGATAAACCGTTTTTTACCCTTAAAAACTCACCCCCTTCCACTTCCGGACCTCAGATCGCCCGTAAATTATTTTTTCTTTCATTTTTGTTATATTATCTTCCTTTTCCAAAGGGTTCATCCTACTATTATTTTTTCTAGTTTCAAAAATTGTCGACCCTGGTCTATTAGTTTTTTGTAAAGAATTGATTTCCACTTCGCAGTTTGCAATGGCATTCGTGTGAATGGATATCATAGAGCGTAGTGAGTCGAAAATATATATGGATTGGATATTGTTGTATTTTGTTTTCATTTAATGGTAGGTATGATTGTATAGATTGACTTCGAATAAAATAATCACATAAACTGAACGTAAGGAATATACTATCATCAGGGCTTGTGGCTCAGTGATACTTGCGTTAGTCTTGTGACCACTGTTTCCACCCGCAGCTGGCGAAACATTTTTCAAGGCCCCAAGACTGGTTTCGGATCCCATCATAAAAAGTAGGGCCCTCGTGATCTTAACTCGTACAAGTTTTCATTAACTTCTGAGGGTACGTCAACCAACTCAGAAAGCGGTTAAAAACAATAACAACAATTCATAATCTAATAACTATGAATTCATGTGTTATAAACATTTTCGAATCCAAACTGGCACTTACCCTGGAGAATTTTCATTTCATCGATGTTTATAGCATTTCCACTTCTCTGTATCCTCACAGTATGCACAGCTACTTCATAGTCCGCATGTCTAGACGGTGCGCTGAATTTACTCTTCATATCTAAGAGAATACAATATGATTGGAATTCATTCAAATAGCACCTGAAATGTACAAAAATTGAACGCAAAAAAGCATAAAAGATGTTGGTGTATTAAGAGTGCAAAGAAACTGAATGAAATTTGTTGGGGGTACATACGATGAAATTAATCACTTGCATTTCGTTCATCGTCAATTATTACTCGCATAATTAATGTTCAAGGTATTTAACATAACATATCTGTATTATATCCTTCGAAACTATTCTATATATCATGAACTATACATTTCATTGGATGGACAATTTCTTAAATGAAATTGTTTTGTTTCCAATGATCTCGAATACCTCATCGAAGGAACTACCATCACAAATAAGATTTTCGATTCTCCCATCACATAAAACGAATTTACAGTTGCCGTGAAAAAGATTAAAAATACAACACCCGTTGAAAAGAGGAAACATTCTCCAATAAATATACAATAGAGAATGTTTCCCTTTCCAACATGTATACCTCACAAGAGGTTATCTTGAACGATGGAAGATAGTGACCAGAGCTTATCTTCCAGTCGCAGATGATTCCACATCTGATTTTTTGAACATCCTGTTCATATTTTCAAACAGATCAATACATCACCCGTATTCGATCAAGTTACAAGTTACTACTTTCCCGCATATTTATCAGCCAAAAACTCCCTGTAAGGAATTAAACTCCTCTTGACAGTAATAATAGGTCTAGAAATACCATTCGTGTTCGTGATAAATCCGTTGGTTACATCTATCCCAATAAACAGACCGAACGCATTCCGGAAATCACGCCAATACCGCGAGGCGTAGATAAATAGCATGCGCGAGTATTACCTGCGCTAGCCAACAACTCTCGAGAAAACATTTGTATCAAACCAGGTAGGATATTAACAAATACGATCGAGAGAATTCAGTCATCCGATAGAAGCGACAGACAGCAGTCCAGATGAGCCAATGGCACACGCTACCGAGCTGACGTCATCGTGGATTGCCCTTAGGAGAATTTCACAAGCAGTGAGCGGAGCACATTCAGTTTTCCGCCAGAAGCCAGAGAGAAGAGTTGAGTCGGAACAGAGGTGCACGCTACGAGCTGACGTCATCCGGCCGACGTCACAACACATGGATTGATAGCAAGGAGAATGTTCACAAGCTGGGTAATTATACTAGGAAAATATAATTTGGATCTCGATCGACAGAGTCCACCAAACGGCGCGCACATATAAGTCGGTCGAGAGGCATTCGTAAAAGAGGGAGAAGCCGGCCCGGCTGTGGTTCCGTTTTGAATCATTTCAAAGAGTGAGTAGCTTGTCGAGACCAGTAGGAGCAGTCACGCGTCCGACTAGTATCCAGAGTGTGAGCCAAAGACCGAAGCAGTCCACGACCGTCCCGGGCCTTGCCGAAGCAGTGAGATCGTAGTTTGGGTAAAAGACATCAGGAAATGTTTGTAAGTACCACCGATGCGATGTGCGCATGATCAAACCATAGCCGTAAGAGGCACATATTCATTTCAATGCTGCGCTGGTAATTTCTGCATACGAGTCCGTACGACACCCCCCTCACCGCAAAAGCTTTTGGTTGCTAAGTTTACCCCGCTTGCTTGAAAAACACCCTCTCCACTTTTTTGTAACTAGTGCTTGCCGGTCGTTTATTTGTTATAATAACTTGAGGCGGACAACAGCCGCCCTGACTGTATTGATATTTCATTAATATACCTGTTTATCCTGTTCTTAGTATTCTTTCATTTACCATCTTGAGTAGAATTCAAACAGCTAGTGCGCAGTCGCCACCCAGGTTCGAAACCCAGTTGAAGGCAATTGAAGCCTGCCTTGCTGGCCATGTTACAGTGTTACGACTATATTGACCCAGGGAGTGTCTTTCTTCACTGAGACTGCCCGGAGCAAAAATGGCCTTTTCCACTATAAACCAAAAGGTGGCGCCCGAGGTGAGACCGAGAACAGTGATAGGCGCCAGAGTTCGATAGCAGGGGGAGAGACCCCTCTACAATATACATTGATATCTTTGTTATCCTCCATATTCAAATATAGCTCAGAGTGGACTTCCATCTTCAGCGTAATACATCAACCCAACTAACCAATTTTGATTCATCAAATGCCTAGGTGCGATCCACGCAGTCTCGAGCTTCGTCACCGATATTCAAATCTGTTTTTCAAAACATAAGTATCTAGGAGCTGCATTCCTTGACAAGGGGGCATATGACTCCGTTGATGAACAATTACTGGAATTGTCCCTAAGGACAACGTTACCTTCCAGAAAATGTGATCCACTTTGAAGACTATTCTCAAGTAGAACCATATATGTGAGATCAAGAAATAATTCGCTGACAGGTCCTCGCCTAGTTTCGAAAGGCTTGCCCAAGGATCTGTACTCTCTCCCATGCTATTCGATAGATCTCTACAAAAACAACTCAAGTTACAACATTATCCAGCGATGTGATTCCATGTACCGTAGAATTCCATGAACGACAGTTATGTCCATCTCACTCATTTGATGGAAAGTGGAATTCTACGGTACACGGAATCACACCGCACTACGCCGACGACTTCGTGATCTACAATACACAAAACATATTCCAAAATTGCCTAGCTCATTTGAAAGTTTCCATCAGCTTCATGTCGAATCAGTTGGATTCATTGGGCCCTACCTTGACACCAGAAAAATCGACAGTGCAATTTCTCACATAATCTGCCACCAAATGATAACATAATTGTAAATGGCAGTATAATCACCGTCACAAATGCTATCACATACATTGGTATGATTCTAGGCAAAAATATTATCATGAAAACCATTCATTGATGATGTAACCAAATGCAATGAAGGGCAGAATTTCTCAAAGATCATCAGGAGAACCTGACTGCGGAAGCATTCTGTATGGATCAGCTGACAATAGTTCGTTGAGACGTTTGGAAAACATCCAAAACACTTTCTCCGCCTACCTAACGAATGAGTATTGTGCCAATAATACGCTTCATGTCTCAGATGACTTCATTATTGAGTCAACTAACAAATTCAAATATCTCGGTATAGTCTTGGATAATCACCTCAAATGGAACTTCCACATCAAATATTTAAATAAAAAACTGCAATTTCTGATATATAAATTTTACAATCTGAGGAATATACTGAATAACAGTGAACTGAAGATGATATATTACGCACTAGCTCAATCTTACATTTCGTATGGAATTATTATCTGGGGCGCTGCTGGTAAAACTTTAATTAACAGTCTCATAATAGTTCAGAAAAAACTCATAAAAATACTATTTAGCAGAGACAGAACTTACCCCTCAAACAACCTCTACAGAGAAACTGGATTTTTCGACCCCAGACAATTATTTCTACTTTCTAGTAATATACAACAACACAAACTCCGAACAGAATTGAAAATAAATTATCATACCCACAATACTCGCAATAGGAATTCCAACTACTTACCACCTAAGGTCAATAAAACAATTGGCCAAAGAAACTTCTCGTTCCTAGGTCCTAAACTGTACAGACTCTTACCGTCATTTATACGCGAAATCACACATGTTCATCGTTATAAGAAAGAAGTGAAAAGCTACATACTCACACTACCTCGAGAAATTATCCATCAAATGATAGACAACCCAGGTACACAATGATAAGAATTAGGTTCTATTCATATCGCCTACCTGAGCATGATCCTTTTTTAAATCTAATAAGTACTTCATAATAACCGTACACTGACAATCGTACTATGTTAAATCCAAGTTCATACCTAACTATGGACCTTTAAAGATCTTCGTATGCCACATTGCAATGCGACAATCATCGTAATTAAATTCAAGTTTTAACTCAAAAGTAATTGCATAATTGCAACTGTGTTATATTCTACTTCTGTGTTCTACAGATATATACTATCTCTCAATGCCAATGATAATAATCCTCTAACATCCCTCTCAACCTACTCTGAACCACCACATCTGCCCCATTTTATTAACTTCTTCACTCATAAACTGTTTTTGTATAATTACTGTACTTCCTTATTTAATGTAAATACAATTCACAAAAATATTGTCACCGCACTCTTAGTCGACACTCATAAAATTCAAGAGTGTACTTATTATATAATATATATTAGTCTCAATTGTTCTATTGCTCTTGAAACATATAAGAATGTATTCAAAAGTGTATTCTATTATATAAACTATACTAGACCCTACTGTATAAGATATATTCAAATGTATTAATTTAATTTAATTTAGTTTCAACCCGCACAAGAATTTTTAAATTCTTTTTGGGTATCTCATTTATTGTACAATCTCTCTATGTATTACTATGAAAATTGTCCTCTGTACAATAAAATTACAAAAAAAAAATAAGCCTTTCCCGCATACTCTTGATAGTATAACATACATACAAACCTGAACAAGGTCTGGAAATCCGGATATTACTCTAATCAATAGAAATAGTAGAACTCTCTTATAGTGAAAACCTCAGAATGAGCAAAAATACTTCAAATCAGCATTTGTCAAATTATCCCGACTACCTTCAATTCCACACGGATGCATCGGAACAAGACCATGGAGTGGGGTTCGCAGTACATCGAACACAAAACATGAATATTCGTCAATTCACTCAGCGGAAGCTTACGGCATCAGTAAAGCTGTCGAATATATTGAGCAACACTCAATTGAAAAATCAGTGATCTTATCGGATTCGCTATCTGTATTGCACAGCATTTCGTATCCTCTGGATATCACGACACCTTACAATAATACATCTATAATGAGCATACAACTACAAATTATAAGACTGGAAAAAAAACACTGAAATGAACTTCATTTGGATCAAAGCACATATAGGGCTACAGTTTAACGTAGCAGTCTACAGAGCATATAATCTGAGCAATTACTAGCTAGTAACATCACGATGGACGAATACATCTCACAATGCGAAAACAAACTCAAGAAAAACTGGAAACAAGAGTAGCAACAGTATTTGTACAGAAACCCACACTCGATATAACTTCATTCATTCTAACATACCGAATGAGACATGGCTTGAGAATTTTGATTACTCTTGCAGATCCATTGTTACCATCAGCCGCCTGAAATGTAGGCACGCATGCTACCCAGCTCATTAAAAAAAATTGGCATTCTACAATCTGATTCATGCTACATGTGCAACACTTCTTGCGATTTGGACCATCTTTTTTTGGATAACCTTATATCCCTCCTGTCTTCAATTCTAGAAGAATCTACGATGCCCTTCCGGATTTCACTAGAAAGTGTGAGTTAGGCGATAAGTAAGCTTCGGTTCCTGCGTATCTCCATCCAATATAATTTCATTCCTCCTATCTATGGTCCACCCAATCTGTATATCAGTCACCCTGGCAGACCCCTGGGTGTGAAGAGGGTCCTCCCTCATCCCTCCCTAGTAGACGCCCCATCAATACTGAAGAAGACTGGAGTAGGTTGATTAAACCTGTTTTTTCGAAAGTTTTTATTTCAATACCAATAAACCGGCAAAAGTCAACAAAAACAAAAAAGGCTAGCGTTTCATTTCTCAGAGCGTACTTATCTTACTTTCGATGTCGCAAATTAACGTAAATACACTCTATTAGCAATGACGTCACGCCGCCATCTTTGTTGGTGTAGGTCATGGCCCATTATCCAAAAAAAGTTTTTGTTTACAGTCTTTCAAGTGTAATATTTAATTTGGTGGTGATTTGGCGAAATTTATTCAAATTATTAGACTATTATTGTGTATTTCTGAGAAGCTCAAAAATTCAAGAAATTACTTCACAAGTTTAATGAAGTAATAAAATCATAAATTCATATTCTATACCAAAAATAGTGGTTCACATAACCCATAAGAGTACATGAATACCAAAAAAATAGAAAATGATGTTAGTTAGTTAGTTCATTGCTTTTGGTTGCAGCTATGTCCTTTCTTTTACGATAATAGCGGATTTTTTCAAATATGCTAATAACCAGCTACAGCGGAATGAAAATGCCTACAAAAGTGGAATTGTGAAGAGTATGGTCTCCGATAGAGAGGTGAAGCCTGCAATTTTGAAAGGAACAATAAGTGCCAGTATGAAGAAAAGAACTTATTTTATTGAGGTAGATTATACCCTTTGGTCCTAAGAATAATCTCATTGATTGAATATTATTTTAGGTATCAATTAATGTCGACGATGAGTCCATACTTGATATCAGCTGTACATATCTCAGAGGGTTGATAAAATGCCACCACATAGCTGCATTATGTATTTATGGCCATCATAATGTGACTGTCACTGATCAAGCATGTCGGTGGTCAGCACCAAGTTTGTCGACTGAGGAGGATGTAAAAACTATAACAGAACTATATCCAAAACAGAAAACATATCATGCAATCTGTGGAGATATACCCGAAGAAAATATCACGAATTTTTCAACAAAACTGGGATAGGAGATGTTGTTGGCTAAAGGTGGTTACTGTCGTTTTCGAAAGAATATTCAGAGGCTTCAGACAGGGACCTGTTCTTGATGGAAAAGTTATGCCTCACACAAAACAAATTCAAAGAGATTGTGAATGAAACAATGGGCCAAGCAAAGGATGAAAACTGGCTCGTAGTCAGAAAGAATCGTTTTACTCCAAGTAATTTTGGTGCAGTTTTAGCTGCAGTGAAGCGTCAACGATATCCCCCATCCTCATTCAAATGGATACGAACTTTCTTCGGTAATGGCTATTTAGTGGGGCAAAGAACATGAAAACGTTGCACTGAAAACATTCAGTGATGCTGACAATATGGATATCATACCAACGGGGCTGTGGTTGGACGAAAGTGGTTTCCTTGGAACTTCACCTGACGGCTTGTGTGGTGATTCTGCTATTGTAAAAGTGAAGTATCCATACAAGTTTGGAGCCGTTAGCTTCAGTGAGGCATTGAGAAACGATAAAAGCTACATAATTTATAAAGAAGGGGATGAAACCCTCATGAATTATAACCATGATTATTACGATCAAATTCAGGGGCAACACATTTGTGTGTTATTGTTATTGTTATGATCGAAAAAAAA
Organism: Gonioctena quinquepunctata; assembly: GCA_018342105.1. NCBI lineage: Eukaryota > Metazoa > Arthropoda > Insecta > Coleoptera > Chrysomelidae > Gonioctena > Gonioctena quinquepunctata. The sequence continues at coordinate 171,147 of JAFIRS010000977.1, read as the reverse complement.
TTTTTAAAAAAAAGGAAAAAAAATATTAAAGCCCAATTAAATGCAAAATCTAAACAAAGGAAAATATCTGGATTTAGAAAAATAATTGTAGATAAAATAGAGCAACTTTCAGTTTTGAGAAGCATAACAAGAGGAATGAGGACCAACATTGTGATGTCATTGGAGTTTTTTTGAAAGGATCACTGTGCAATTTTGTATTATTATTATTATCATTGCAATATAACTTATACATATTTTTTAACATACGCGCCTGTCATTCATATTCGATACAGAAAAAAGTAAAAGAATAAAATATTTTCCCGACATCTAATACATACTTTTTACACTAATTCACATTAATGAGGTGGTGTTGAAACATTTAGTTGTCACCAGCTTTGCACAATTTTGAATTTTCCTGTGGATTAACATTTTTTTCTTCCAAACGATTAGATATTGATGTAATGAACGCCACAATGAGTTAGGAAATTGAAACTGAATGGTCCATATACAAGTTACTTCAAGATGTTCGATTATGGTCAAATGTGCCGACAGGAAGCAAGGACCATAAATCGGGAGAGATGTTCATCTAAACAGGTCTCCTACAGTGAAAGGCAAAACATTCAATAATAAATACACAAAAGTAAAAAAATATCTTTATTGTCTTTCTGATATAAAATATTCTTCTACTTCCTTGAGGAATGGGTATTGTGAATTGGTTAATGCTCCAACTAATTAAAACACTTCCTGTGCATATGGGCGTAGTATCTGAGGAGTACATTGTAGGATTTCGAGAACTTTCATTCTGCGAATTGAACGTTCCACGTGGATTCTAGCACGAGCTATATGCTCGGTCTGTTTCATTTGTTGAGGTGTGAACTGAGCTGCCAACTGATCCGAAATACCACAAAGCTGAACAATTGTCGGATGTCAATCCTGGAAATAGGCCACTGATATAAGTTATAACACCGTTTGGTGCAACACCTGAAATTGAACAACATTATACTTTGATTTTTTTACTTACACCTAACTCACCTATCAAACCTTTCCAAGTATTTCGATGTTTATAAGAACTGTAAGTGACTTTTTGTTCTGCCATAGATTTTCTTGATGCCATCGTGTATATTTCAGTGCAGTCAATTATGATTCTGCACTTTGTAAATGTGCTGCAGCAATTTGGCAAGCATGATCTATTCTATTTTCGCTCGGAAATCTTGGTCATCAACTTTTCAAATAAAACTTCTTGAAGTACATGTACCCATGTGATTATTATATAAGATACACTTGCTTGAGAAATATTGAATCTTTGTGCCAAATCTAATTGGGGAAAATTTTGTCTCAACTTCATGAGGGTTAATAATAATTGGTCTGCTTGATTCGACTTCTCCACCTTCCAGTTATAATAGTTTTTGAATTCCACACCTCTCAACAATTCCAATATGCTTCCAAAAACTGTTGCATTTGACAGGCCTGTATATAACAATACCAAACTCTCATTGTTTTTTATATGGTCAAAAGACATGCGTTCTTTCAATTTTGATATGTTCTTTTTTTTTCTGAGTAATTCCTGTTGTGAAAAATAGTTCTCAGCCTCTACCAAAACTGTTCTAAACCCAGCCAGATTTTGTGAAGTACTAGGCTGAGGGTCAGGTTCTGGGACATATTCAACTTCTACAAAATCTGTACCCAATGAGGAGGAATCTTCGTATGAAGTACTCGGCTGAGGTTCTAGTTGTTCTGGAGCAGGGACACTATAAGTAAGACATTGACTTGATGAGCTGGGTTGGGGTTGATCATAAGTCCGTTCCAAGACTCTGAAAATGAATGAAATAATTGATTCAATGATACTTCTAATGATGAGAAAGTTCAAAACCTTGCAATTGCGGAAGCTGTTGAAACGCTTTATTTTTGGTCTGTCGCTGATCGCTTTCTCTTCTCAGGAGTTGAGAAATTGAAGCATTTTTTTTCGATTGTGCTCAAACAACTGGGGGGCATTTTCTCTCTTGATCAATAAAATGACAGCTGCTCAAGAAAGCTCCTGGACCAGGTTCTATATCTCTTCTAAAAAATGAAAATACTATTTCATTCCATGAATTCATCCAGCATTTCATGGTAGACTAACCTCACTAGCAAAATCCACTTTTTCTTCAATTGAGGATCTTTCGAAAACTTGAAAAACTTGCACATTTCTTTCTGGTTATAATGGTGACATCCTGGAGCCTAACACATCACCATTTTCATAAAATAAAAACTCCCATCTGCTAGGCGATTTGTTAGGTTGCACACTGTTCTCTACTGTGAAAATATCTGTTGACCACATAATAATTCAATATACTGCTTACAAGACTAACTTTCACTTGTGTACGTCTCAGTAATAATCACTCGATTATAAACATATAAATAGCTCTCAAAATCACCACCAACCAAATATCACATGTGAAACACCGTAAACAAACGCTTTGTTTGGATAATAGGCCATGACCTATACTAACCAAAATGGCGACGTGATGTGACACTAATATAGTGTATTGCGTTGAAAATGTATGGAAACTATTGAGGAGATCTCCAAATTTTATTATAATCTCGATTGATTTTCGACCCATAGCAGACGTGATACTCATGAAAAGGAGTATATATACTTAGGCATGATAACAGTGAGAGTTTTTCATGTGTAATGTGATAGTTTATGCTTTGATGGCGACGATCTTACAAACCCGAAAGCCTCTGGCCCGAGGGCATACACATCCATTTATAGCATACACATCTGTTATACATATAATATTTTATCACTATATTTCAACTTCAAGCACATATGAGGCAAATTTACGAGTTTGTGATCACGCCTATTGCCAGTTTGATGTGAATTCGACTAAATAATGTTCAATAGATATTTACATAATACTTCAATTTCATATTTTGTAATTTTATTAATAAAGTTTGACAATAAATTATTAAAAAAATAAGTTTGCACGCGAATGAAGTACACTGTTATGTAGTTATTCATTTAATCAACTAGTGTATCAATGGTGGCGATTGATGATCCAGATATTTTAACGCGAGAGCGTTAATGTTCGAGATCATCAATCGCCATTTTAATATACGATTGATTACAAAAAAATTCCGTCGACCTCGTTCCTGGGATCAACGTGAAATTTTCGATATTCAATTGCTTCAACTAGGAGAAAACTTGCAATATTTGGATTTTTAAATACATAAATTTGACAGCGCGAAGGTAATAGAATTCGACATTTGAATAGTATTTGAATTCGTGTATGTTCAGTTGCCTATACCACAATGACGCATCAATGGATAAATTGACCATTCATAGATTATTAATGGTCGATTTCGGTGTATGTTTGGTTGCATATATTACAATTACACATTAATAGAGAAATTGAACCTTGATATGGGTCATTAACGATCGATTCCGTGTAGATTATACAGACTCGTTAATACGAGGTCGCCGGATAAGATTTCCTTTTCCTCCACTCTAAATACCAATCATGATTTGGATGGACTATTACAGTGCATACGGAATCAGCAGCGAATAGATTCAACTAATGTTCTTGGGTAGACCATACTAAAATTATGTTATACTTACTCTCCATCGTGGATCTTGTTGCTATTGTTTCCAATCTCTGTCCACTTTTATCGCTGAAAAAGTAATTTTGAGGTGAAGATAGTTACAGTATTAGCAATTGAGAAATGACTTCAACAATTGTAATCGTTTTATGCAATGCTTATATTAATTCCATGTCTCAAAATTATCTTTGCTCTTATTAAATATTCAATCTATTCGCTATAAATCTTAATGAACTCTTCGTATTCATTGAAAATCAGGAATTACCCGAATTAATTCTGATAACAGAGCACTGGCTTGAAGAAAATGAACCCTTTATGTTCCTAACTACACTATAGCTTCGAAACTCCAAACTCAGATTTGAACATATTCTTCAATAATTTTGAATCTATTCTTACACAATTACACATCAACTCGAAATTAATTATAGCCGGGGATCTCAATATAGATTTCTCGAATGAGCAATCCCCAGTCACACTCACTCTGAAAAATCTGTTAACTTCTTTCAATCAGACTATGCATGTATCAAATCCTACTCGAATCTCCTCACACTCATCAACTGTCATAGACTATGTCTGTTCCAACCTTGATAGTAATAGTATTGATTGCACTGTCATTCATGCATGATTCTCTGACCATGAGGCGATCTACACCTCCTTCCTAATAAATGAGATCCCGAAGAAAAAGAGGCACAGGTTTGGCAGAATCTTCAGTAGAGCGAATTTTGACAAATTCAATGAATTATCTTCTACAATAAACTGGGTGCCAGTTCTGAATTCCCCTGAACCCTTCAATGCATTTCACAAAACTCTTCTGCTTGCCTTTCAAAATTGTTTTCCTCTACAGAAAATAAAGGACAAAGAAAAAAATAAAAAAGCATGGATATCCCTAGGAATAAAAAAATCGGCTGCTAACCTTAGGTCATTGAACATAATGAGAAAGCACACCACTGATGAGTGGTTTTTACTCTACTTCTATAATTACAGGCGCACCTATAAAGTCGTAATAAAAGCTGCTAAGGAAAACTACTACAAACACAGAATAGAGAACGCAAAAAACAAAATGCGCGAAAACTGATCTATAATAAACAACCTAAGGGGCAAAAGTACTCATCTCCCCTCCCATATGAACATTGAAGCAAACAAACTTAAGAAAAAAAAACTTTACTTTTATAACAGTAGCTAAAAAACTGACCCGAGACATAGTACCAATGACTGACCCCTTGCATTATCTCAAACATATATCCATATCAGATAGCTTTTACTTATATAACACTGACATTGACGAACTCAAATCGATCTTTAACCAAATGAAAAATAAAAAATCTTGTGGGTTGGATGAAATATCAGTGAAAATATTACAAAATTTGCCAGATGAGGCGTTGCATGTATTAGTCGAAGCAATTAACATTTCATTTATGACAGGTGAATTCCCTACTTGCCTAAAAACTGCTATTATAATTCCACTGCATAAAGGTGGTCAACTCGAAGAACCCTCGAACTTCAGACCAATCGCACTGCTGTCAACCCTCTCAAAAATAATTGAGAAGCTAGTTAAGAAAAGACTAGTATCATTCTTAAATCGACATAATATATTTTCGTCCTCTCAATTTGGGTTCCAACCCAATAAAAGCACCAATGATGCTATTTTCAACCTGTTGAAGGCAGTTTACACAGAATTGAATACCGGTGAAGCTGTTGGAGCAGTGTTTTGTGATTTTTCCAAAGCATTCGATTGTGTGAATCACGGAATACTGCTCCAGAAGCTGGATTGCTATGGAATCAGAGGTGTAGCTTATAACTGGCTGAAATCGTATCTCTCTAACCGAATTCAGATGGTAAAATGTAATAATAAATTGTCGAACCCTTCAAATATCGATTATGGTGTTCCCCAGGGCTCGGTATTGGGACCACTTCTTTTTCTTATTTATTTAAATGATCTTGGTAATATCAACATATCCGGAAAATTCACCATGTTTGCAGACGACACCACAATAATGTGGCACGGAAAAAATGTTGAACTCTTGAAAGAAAATATCACTTCTGATTTGGAGAAAGTTAAACGATGGTGTGACTCCAACTTGCTGTGCTTCAACATTGAGAAAACAAGCATACTAACCTTTAAATTCAACTTTGATAACCTAGCTTTAGGCAATCAGAGGGTAACTAGCCAACCCCACACCAAATTTCTAGGTTTATACCTAGATGACAAATTGAAATTTGAAGCGCACATAAAAAAACTGAGTAAAACATTAGCATCAGGCTGTTATGCTGTTCGAGTCATTACCAATGAACTTGGCCTCAATTCAGGCAGAATAGCGTACTTCTCACTGGTTGAATCTCACATAAGATATGGCATCTCCTTCTGGGGTTCCTGCTCTAACCAGTTGATGAACTCAATATTTGTACTTCAAAAGAGAGCATTGAGGTACTTTTGTAAATGTCGTCCAAGGGTTCATTGTAAGCCTCTTTTTAGTGAACATCGAATTTTAACGCTAACTTGTATATTTATTCTCGGAACAGTGTGCTTAATACATAAAACAAAATCAAAAGAGCCAAATAATAGACCCTGTTATATTACCCGTCAACACAATAATATTAGTATGCCCATACCAAGATCATCTTTGACAAAAAATTGCCTTATATTCGAGAGTAGGAAGATTTATAACCACCTACCTGGCATTCTCAAGAATACAGTAAATCTCGCACCATTTAGAAATTCAATTAAGAATATCCTTCTCAAAAAGGCATATTACAACCTTCAGGAATTCTATAGTGACAACCTTAGTTAGATCATTATGTATGACTAGCACTGTACACCCATTTATTTATTTTATTATATTGTAATTCCTCTGACTACTAAATGTAGTTTATATATCGTATAAATGTAATTTTTAATTGTTGAGTATTGTTTAAATTTCAACGTGTAGTATGACAATCAACTAATAACATTTTACCATGTTTTGGAAGTGTTATTAGTTGTGTTTGTGTATGTGATGTATATATTTGTATTTATGAGTGAGTAATTTTTAATTGTTGAGTACTGTTAAAATTTTAACGTGTAGTATGACAATCAACTAATAACATTTTACCATGTTTTGGAAGTGTTATTAGTTGTGTTTGTATATATTTGTATGTATTTATGAGTGAGTATTTTTATTATTAATTATTAATAATTGTTTATGTCCCTTCCACAAAGTTTTGTCAACAAGAAACTATCTTAGACAATAAAGCATATTTTGATTTGATTTGATTTGATTGATAGTATTAACGCGACATTGTAGATTCCAACTTCAAAAATATTTGCCAAGTCTTCACGTCAACTGTCAACTACAAATAAATGTTCCATATCGATAGTTCTAATTGTCAGTTCAATCAGAGTTACTGTTGCTATTAGAAGGTATGACCACCACCATCATCCAACTTGCCGCCATCGCCAGAAAACAACCTCCCGACGCATTCGCCATATATTATTAGCACGGCAGCCATCATCCTCACATTCGCATTCACCAAAAACTACCCCCTTTCCGCATTCGCCAAAACCCACTCCTAAGGGTAACCGAATAGGGGTTGCGCTCATAGTAGTATAGTATATACAATCAAAGATGAAGAGGAGCATAGAGATAGCATTGACAATAATCATTCGGTAAAACTGAAGTCAGGCGTATCATAGTAGGCATTCTCTGTTAGGTTTTTTTATTTCCTTTTGAAATTAGTTAGGGTTTAATTTTCCATTGATTGAGGTACTGAATTGTAAAGTGTATAAGTCATATCTCCTTTTCATTCCCAGTCTTTGGTTTGGTGCTCTGATATTTTCTTTGTTCCTTGTACTATTAGAAGGGTTGTTTCCATTTATAGTAAACTTTCGTAAGTTTTCTCGGATGTGTATTAAATTGCAGTATATTACACATGATGGTAGAGTTAATATATTGAATTTCACAAACCGATGCTTACAGCTCTCCATTTGAACTGTTCCAGCTGAGGCTCTGATTGCTCGTTTTTTATTTGTGAATATTTTTGGGATATGAATAGATGTGCCCCAGTTTATTAATCCATAAGTGAAAGAACTATGAAACATTGCATGATGAGCGGTACGAGCAGCTTCATTAACAACTTTATTTTTTATCTGTTAACTTTGAGTCAATGGTTATGCCAAAACACTTATCATTATGTTACAATGAGAATATAACTGATTGGGTATTGCTTCTATTCACAGTTGGGCTATTCGCATTGAATCAGTCGATAGCTTCCTGAATAACTCTCTTTTCTAATTCATAAGATTCCTCGTCCTTGTTTTTCCGAATGGTGAAGGTGGTGTCATCGGCAAATAGCATTGTAAACGTTGTCATTGAATTTGGCAAGTCATTGATATAAATCAAGAAAAGTAGTGGACCAAGGACACTACCTTATGGAACACCATTCAAGATCGTTTGCATGCTACTGTGCTCTTCATCGTATAATACGCATTGTTTCTCTTGTTCAGATATGATATGAGTAGGTTGTGTGCCTAACCTATAAAGCCATAGTATCTTAGTTTTTCCAATAAAATATCCGTAGAGACACAGTCGAACGCCTTGCTGAGTTCCGAGAACATGCCAAGTGTTGATTCTTTGTTTTCGAAGCCATCAGTTTGATTGACTAATTCGAGCACTGCTTTCGACGTGTTTCTCCCTTTCCCGAGTCCAAACTGTCTGTCTGTCGAAATGTGCATGTGCTCTAAATGACTAATAATTCTTATTGCTACTATTTTTTCTACAATTTTTGCAATGACTGGAAGTAGTGCAATTGGTCTGTAGGTTGAGGAAAGATTGATGTCGCCATTTCTTTAAATGGGAATTATTTTCGCAATTTTTAGTTTGGATGGAAATACACAGTTTTCAAAATCAAGTTGATAATACATGTAATAGGTTGCAATAGCGCAGATAGATTTTCTTCATACATGACCACCGAGTGGTTGTAAATATCAAGCGATCTGGAGTTTTTCAGGGATTTGATGACTTCTTCCACCTCTGTACTATCAGTTAGACAGAAATACATTGAGTTGTCAGCATTGCATAAAACTTAATGAAGATAGTTCAAAAATGAATTATTGGGTGTGCTCATTTGATTATTCATATCACTGGTTACGTTTATTAATGAATCATTGAACATGAAGATGAGCTATTCATGCAATTATTACTACCTATGTGTTAGAAATATTCAATAATTTATTTAGAGTTTGCCTTTTTCATTCGAGCACCCTATAGATGGAAACAAAATTTATTCCAAAAAGTCAAATTGTACAAAAATATTGTCAAAGAGGAACTATTTCTGTCATAGAAAATAACATCATTTCAAGAGATTTGCTTAAAAACTATAGAGGCAATCGTAAGTTATTGAAGTTTTGTTAATTATTGTGTTGTAATTTTATATATTTTCAGGAATTTGAGTATTTCAATAAACTACCAATTAAATACTAGTCAAACTAGTGAAACACAAGGTTTATTATTGCATACTACAAGTTGGTCTCTGAAATTGTTTTTAGGCATCACATTATCTCAACAAAGCTCAAATTCGAGTCAGTCTACAGAATGGCTCCATCATTGTATGGAAGAACCAAGCGAGGCCACTGTCTTGTATGCAATCGACCATATCGTGATGAAAGGATGGTCGAATGTACAAAATGCATGAAATGGTTCTGCTACGAATGTGTTAATGTAACAGAAACTGTAGCTTCAGATGATCATTGGAGGTGTCCACCCTGCGATAGTATGCACTCAAAGGGCGCCAGGTCACAAAAATCTGAAATTTCACTACAATCCTCAAATCGGCGTGAATCCGTTCCAGTCAATTCATCAAAAAGTAATTCTTCCACGCGCAGCAGGCGCAAACTGAAACTGCAACTCCTTCAAGAAGAGAGAGAACTTCTGAGGAAGGAACGAGAGTTAGCTGAAGAATCGCGAAGAATTCTGGATGAAGAATCGGATCACAGTCAGGAATTGGACAATGAAGAAATAAAAACAATAAATCCATTGGCAAATAAGTTATTATCGTTGCAAATAGAAAATAGTATGAACAATGAAAATGGAACCATATTTCCTTCATTACCCACTCAAGAGAACGAAATGCAACGGAAGCAAGAATACAAGAAGACAACTGCAGCCTTTCACCCAACTGAGTTCAATAACTTCGAACAATCATCTTTGACACAACAACAATATGCTGCGTGACGATCTACTCCTAAAGAACTACCAACCTCCAATGGAAATCCGTATGACTGGCCTTTATTCATTAGTAGTTACGAAAGATCCACACAATTATGTGGATTTGACAATTACGAAAATCTGTTGAGACTGCAAAAATGTCTCAAAGGTACAGCCAAATCCATGGTATCCAGTTTCCTCACGTTACCTGAGTGTGTTCCACAAATCATTTCCACTTTGAGAATGCTCTTTGGTAGACCTGATCAAATTTTAGAAACATATATCAATGCTGTTCGTCGTCAACCACCCCCTAAGGCTGAAAAACTGGAAACATTGGTCGAATTCGCGTTAGCAGTCAAAAATGTATGTGTCACACTGCAAGTTGCCAAATTGACAGAATATTTGAACAATCCAATGTTGATGCACGAACTATTAGATAAGCTTCCTTCACAAATGAAAGTCAATTGGGCATTACATCGCGCAACTCTACAAACATGTGGATTGGCAGAATTTGCGGAATGGATGTTTAATATAGCAACCAATGTCTGCACGGCTCTACCCACATTGGTTATTACAGAACATAATCAAAAACGGCATAATGAACGACTCAATGTTCACAATTCTGAATCTTCACAAACAAAGAAACAGCCAATGAGTAAAGTTTCAAAATGCAAAGTATGTAGTGAAAACTGTAGATGTGTAGCAGATTGCAAAATGTTCCAACAATATCCAATAACAGATAAATGGAAAGTCATTAGAGATCACAAACTATGTAGATTATGTCTAAAAAGACATCGATTTCCCTGCAAGTATCCTGTCAGATGTGACAGGAATCAATGTCAGCGGAAACATCATCCACTCCTCCATAAAGATTACGAACCTATCCAACAAAATGCCGTTGCCAATGAAACTAACTCCGAAATCAATATTCATCATAAAATATCTCTACAGAGTGTTCGATTCCGAATAGTACCAGTCATATTGAAGAACGGTAATAAAGAGGTTTCAACATATGCATTTTTGGATGAAGGGTCTTCAATTACGATGGTGGATGAAAATATCGCAGAAGAGCTCAATCTACAGGGGGAAGTCAAACCATTGTGCCTGAAATGGACCGGTAAACATCAGCGTTTGGAAAATAGTTCTCAGAAAGTTATAATTTCAATAGTTGGTGACTTTCCAGGCACTGAGCAATTTGATTATCGTCCAGCACGAACAGTTAATTATCTCAGTCTCCCACAACAATCTATTGAAATGTCAAAACTCGTTGGAGAATATTCTCCCTATCTGAAAAAGTTACCCATTCAATCATATAAAGATGCCAAACCCCAAATACTCATAGGTTTGGATAACTGGGACTTAGCCTTACCACTCCGTGTCAGAGAAGGAAATGGAGGTCAACCTATTGCTGCTAAATGTAGACTGGGATGGACAATATTTGCACTGGTACCATCGCGTCTGCAATCATGTGAGTCTTATAATTATCATGTATGTGAATGTACAGACTCCACAATGACTGACGAAAAGCTCCACGAAGCAGTAAAGCAATATTTCTCACTTGAAAGTCTGGGTGTCAAAGCATCAAATACCATTTCTTCAAAAGAGCTAAGAAGAGCAGACTATATTATGCAGTCTACAATAAAGCAGGAGGAAAATAACTACAGAATTGGTTTGATTTGGAAGTATGATAATTTAAAATTGCCTGACAGTAGTAATATGGCTCTCCAAAGAATGGAGTGTATAGAAAAAAGAATCAAAAGGAATCCAGACTTAGGTATGAAAATGAATTCACAACTGAAAGATTATATGGAAAAAGGGTATATCCGGAAACTCACTCAAAAAGAACTTTCCCAGCAATACGAAAAAGTTTGGTACCTCCCTATATTCCCTGTATTCAATCCAAATAAACCTGGAAAGTTCAGAATTGTTTGGGATGCAGCTGCTTCCGTTGAAGGAATTTCTCTGAACTCCATGCTCTTAAAGGGTGATGATCAGCTTTCTTCTCTACTTGGTGTTCTACTTCGTTTTCGAGAGAAACACATTGGATTCAGCGCGGACATAAAAGAGATGTTCTTAAGAGTGGGAATAAAAGCTGAGGATCAACATGCGCAACGCTTCCTTTGGCGGAATGGTAATCCTGACAAACCTCTGGATACATACGTTATGAAAGTAATGACTTTTGGTGCAACGTGCTCACTCAGTTGTGCACAGTAAGTAAAAAATACTAATGCAAGAAAGTTTTCGTTACAGTATCCAAGAGCTGTCGAATCCATCATAAGAAACCATTATGTGGATGATCTACTAGATTCTGCAGATACTGAGGAGGAAGCCATAGAAATTGCGGAACAAGTTGTTTTCATCCATTCGAAGGCTAATTTCGAAATAAGAAATTGGCGTTCAAATTCACCAAAACTCATGCAGATAATGAACCAAACCTCTGAAAATCCAATAGACATTAACATGAATATGCATTCAGAAGAAAATACTGAAAAGGTTCTTGGTATGTGGTGGAATTTGAGTGAAGATTTTATTATATTTTCATTGAGATATAACAAAGGAAACAAAGAAGTCCTAGAGGGCAAGAGGAAACCAACGAAACGTGGAATACTACGAATATTAATGTCAATATATGATCCCTTGGGGCTCATAAGGAATTATTTAGTGTATCTCAAGATCCTTCTGCAAGATATATGGAGAAGTAAGATTACTTGGGATCAACCAATATCTAATGTGCAATTTGATAAGTGTCTCCTTCGGTTGAAACATCTCCCTGATATAGAAAAACTAAGCATTCCAAGATGTTATTTGAATAATATTTCAAACTGGGAAACCTCTGAGGTACAACTCCACATTTTCGTAGACGCCAGTGAAAATGCAAGTGCCGTAGTAGCCTACTTGAGAATCTCTAATGAAGAATCAACTGTAGAATGCGTACTTGTTGGTGCAAAAACACACGTAGCACCCATCAAGCTCCAGACAATGCCTCGTCTTGAACTAGATGGCGCTTTGATGGGAGCAAGATTTGCAAAAAATAAAAAACAGCATCTATCAATCAAAATTCACAATACCATTTATTGGTCCGACTCCCAAATTGTTTTGAACTGGTTACGTTCTGAAGAGCCCAGGAAGCTGAGCAAATATGTTGCCTACAGAGTGGCCGAAATTCAGGATATTTCCATGATTTCCAGTTGGCGTTATGTTCCCACCAAGCTCAATGTTGCTGATGAAGCAACCAAATGGAGTAAACGACCTTCTTTGAAAGCAACTAATAGGTGGTTCATAGGACCGGAGTTTCTGTATGGAGAGGAGCAGCTGTGGCCAACGGAAGATCCTCCTGAAAAACAAGTTTCTGAGGAAATTGCGAGCATCCATGAAACGTGCGAGCCTCTTCTAAAGATGGAAAACTTCAGTCGGTATAATAAATTAATACGAACAATGGGTTATGTTCATAAATTTATAAATTTAACTCTCAAGAAAAGTCAGGATAGATCTGTGGGCACATTATCTTCAGAGGAACTGAGACTTGCTGAAAATACCTTGATACAAATCGTTCAGAAAGAATTTTATCCAGAGGAGATAAAAATATTGAAGAATTTGTCTACCACCAAACTACAACCTACAGTTAGTCCCAAGAGCAACATCTATAAATGTTCACCTTATCTAGATGAGCATGGCATTCTTCGTGTCCGAGGACGATCAGATGTTGCTGACTTTATTGGAACTGACACCAATAATTTTACCCCGAGGAAGTCATCTCACCTCATTGATCGTTGCAAAGTATCACCACACCTTTCAACACAAAAATCATAAGAGTGTTGTTAATGAAATAAGACAAAAATACTTCATTCCCAAACTAAGAAGAATTTTGAATAAAATTCGAAAAAATTGTCAGACGTGTAATATCAAATCTGCAACACCTGAAGTACCTGAAATGTCACCTTTGCCTGAATTTCGACTAGCTACCTTCACTTCACCGTTTACCCATACTGGCGTCGACTATTTTGGTCCAATGAATGTGATGGTTGGAAGAAGAGTCGAAAAACGCTGGGGAGCCTTATTCACGTTCCTAATCACTAGAGCAGTACATTTGGAACTGGCTCACAAACTGGACTATGATGACTGTATCCTCTGTTTTTCGAATTTTATGAATAGAAGAGGAAGACCTAGACATATATATTGTGATCGGGGAACTAACTTCGTAGCAACAGAACGTGTTCTACGTGAAGAACTCCAGAATTTCGATATTAAACAAATCGCTGATTCATTTGTGGGTCCTGAGCTATCATTCCATTTCAACCCACCATTATCACCTCATATGGGAGGCTCCTGGAAACGTTTAGTTGAAGCAGTTAAAATTGCGCTTTATGACGCTTTACCATCCAGAACTCCCACAGATCCTTTGCTGAGGAGTTGTTTAATTTCTGCGGAAAACATTGTGAACTCTAGGCCGTTGACATAACTTCTACTAGATTCTGAGGAATCAGAGGCATTAACTCCGAATCACTTTTTAGTTGGTTGCTCTAATGGTGATGAAACTATGGCAAAGCTGGATAATGATGCAAAGGTTTTAAAATTCAACTATTTATATCGTGAGCAGTTTGCGAATAAATGTTGGCGTCGATTTGTTGCTGAATATATTCCAGAACTCTTACTGTGTTCAAAATGGCATAAGCAAGTCCGTCCATTAGAAGAAAGGGATATAATAATTCTATGCGATAAAGACCTCCCACGATGCAATTGGCCGAAAGGAAGAATTATCGAAGTGACGAAAGCCCGTGATGGTCAAGTGAGAAGAGCCAAAGTACAAATAATCAATGGTATCTTCGAGAGACCTGTGACTAAACTTGCTTTATTGACTGTTGATAAACCTAAGGATGGTACAGCACTTCGTTCTGTTCAGCGCTGTACCGGGCGGGAGTGTTAGAAATATTCAATAATTTATTTAGAGTTTGCCTTTTTCATTCGAACACCCTATAGATGGAAACAAAATTTATTCCAAAAAGTCAAATTGTACAGAAATATTGTCAAAGAGGAACTATTTCTGTCATAGAAAATAACATAATTTCAAGAGATTTGCTTAAAAACTATAGAGGCAATCGTTATTGAAGTTTTGTTAATTATTGTGTTGTAATTTTATATATTTTCAGGAATTTGAGTATTTCAATAAACTACCAATTAAATACTAGTCAAACTAGTGAAACACAAGGTTTATTATTGCATACTACAAGTTGGTCTCTGAAATTGTTTTTAGGCATCACATAATCTCAACACTATGTTTTTATTTATGAGTTGCCAAATAGGTTTTTGTTTATTGTTTGATTCATTTAGTTGTTCCATTGCCCGTTCTCTCTTCATTTTGATAAGTTATAGTTCGTAATTATATTTTTTTTATTTAAATTATACTTTCATTTGTCGTTGTTACTGAACAGTTTCAATCAATCGTTCAGTTTCTTCATTTCATTCCATGCAGCAATTACTTCTGGATATGAGTAAATGCTAGGGTCACTTTTAGAAGTAATTCTGAATTTCATGGGAGAAAATGAAACTTCCATATAGTAGTTCAGGATGTAGAATACTCGGATCATCTCATTCGACTCACGTTTTTCATAGAGTTCATTCCAATTGTCCAATGCTAAGCTAGTATAGAATATAGTTTTGTTGGCAACATGTTTATTCAAAATAATCTTATATTTTGACGTGGCTTCTTATTCCATGTTGATATTTAGAATTTGGGAATAGTGGTTTGATGGAAGCTAGAGATTGTGACTGCATTAACTTCGAAATTTGTGAACATGTTGTCGATGCATGATGTCGAATTACCATAGATCCTAGTGTGGCCCAAAATTCCTTCGAAAAAGACGAAAGATGAGAATAGTTCTATCATATCTTGACTGTGTTTAGAATCTATGGCAAAGTCAATATTGAAGTCACCACCAATGACTAGATTGAACGTTCTGAATTTTTCTGACCATATTAGTAGCATGGCAGATAAAGATATGTTATCCTTGAAAATATTCATGTCCCCACATGGAGAGCGGTAAATAGTCATAACAATACATTTCTAATTTGAAAGCTCATTGCAATAGGTTCTAGTAGTTAGGGAGGTGGCGAGCAAAATTTCGATATAATCGGCACACGTGGCAGACGTTATTAATAGCGATAATTAAACCTTCAGAAACATCAAGGACCGCGTCTGCCACCATAGTGGTGCTGCGTTGTCAATTGACAGCGTTTCAAAAATGTTCAAAAAAAAAAGGTGTGCTATATTATGCGCACATGTCTGCCTCTGGGGCTGATGGTCACAATCATCCTGTAAACACAGAAAATCAAAGAGGCAGACATCCAGGGCTCTGACTGTTGTGGTATTTGATTTTTTAAGTTATTTTTATGATTTAAAAAAAAAGTATATAAAGTTCAAACTTGGCAGACCTGAATTGTTCGAATAAAAACAATGAGAAGGACCATGGAAAATAGTCTGCCAGCATGTTGCCTCTGCGTTTTCTATTGAGAGCGCTCCAAAAATGTTTAAAAAAATGGGTGTGCTATATTATGCGCACATGTCTGCCTCTTGAACTGATGTTTAGATTTCTTATAAAAACCAAGGAAATCGATGAGGCAGACATCCAGGCCTGTAATATTCCAAAGGCAGACCATTTGATTTTTTTTCCGAACCGACGCTCACGCCAAGTTACGAGTACAAAATTCTACGTCTACTGAATATTATTGAAAATGATTAATATAATCTGTAGGAATGTTTTCAAAATCAAATCGAAATCAAAACGTGTCGTTATACGCTGCGCTGATACTGACGTCTCGATTATCATGCTCGGAAATATGGAATTTCTGCAGAGCTCTCTCAAGATTTGGATCGATTTCGGTACTGGCAACATACGTCGGTATATTGATGTTTCGCAAATTTATTCAAAGGTGGGACCTTTGATTTGCAGTTCCTCACCTGGTTTTCACGCGATCACCGACTGTGATTATAATCCCGCATTTTTTTTTAAAGGTAAAAAAAGACCTTTTGAACGATTATTACAGTGCGAGGAATTGCAAAGAGCTCTTATCACCATTGGGAATGTTGATATTGATGCTTGTGAGAGCGTTTTCGAAATATTGGAAGAATCCGTATGTCGTTTGTACAATCTTAAAAAAACGAAGAAACTTAACGAGGGCCGATACAAATTTTCTCAAAAACATACGACGTCTCAAACGCCGCTGCATCTTTCAAACTTTCACCCCACAATTTGGACGCTTCAAATTTGCTCCCATGTCGCACTGAATTAACGGAACACTTCCTGAGGACTCTGTATATAATAAAAATTTGGAAGAATGCCCACGAAAAAGATCTTGTTGGTGATTTGGGCCCGAATGATTGTGGCTGGGTACAAAAAGATGACGCGCTCAATTTTAAATGGTTCAAAAGAGAACAATTGCCCCGGTTCTATATCGACGTCCTATTCGAAGTTGAAGATCTCGAACATCAATCAGGTACACATTTTTTCGTTCAGATGTATAATGTAAATTTCGTGCCATTAAAATTTGAACACGGTGTGTATTATTCAGACGAGGAAGGAGACATGGACGAAAACGCCGACAAGAATGTTCGGCAAGGTTTCTCGGA
This sequence comes from Gonioctena quinquepunctata, assembly GCA_018342105.1. Lineage (NCBI taxonomy): Eukaryota > Metazoa > Arthropoda > Insecta > Coleoptera > Chrysomelidae > Gonioctena > Gonioctena quinquepunctata. The sequence continues at coordinate 153,786 of JAFIRS010000977.1, read as the reverse complement.
TGCTAGCGATGACGACGCTTCTTGAATATTCTAGCTTTTTTTCCTTTTTAAAAAAATTTGCTCTCTAATAAAAGTTCCAAACGCATTCCGTTTCTGGTTGGCATTTAAAAAAAAAATTTTTCCATAAATTTCAGCTCCAGACGTTGAATCGTCACCGTGAGTTCAGCGAATAATATTAAACAAAATAATGATAGTAAAACTATAAAGAATCACAATAATCCAATGCCATACCCACTTTCCCCTTGATTCCGTAAAATTCAAACAATTGTACAGCTAAAAATCAGTGAGCAAAGTGTCTGCCAAATGTTTTTTCGTATCCAGGGAGTCATAATGAAACGAATGGGTGCAATGAGAACCGTGTGCAAATGACTTACTAGAGCTTTTCTTTACATTTTTACAACTCCGTCCCGTGATAATGCAGAGCCCTGAATATCTGCCCCTTCGATTTCCGTTGTTTCCAGGTTGATTGTGACCATGAACTCCAGAGGCAGACATGTGCAAATGATTTAGAACCCCCCTTTTTTAAGCAACTTCAACGCGCTGTAACGCGGAAATGTCGCTGCATAGGACCTTAATTGACTGGACCAAATCAATTCGTAGTGATCTAAACTGCAATCCACCTCGATGTGAAACTTGTGCTTAACATATACCGGAATTCTCGCCACCTCCCTAACTATAGTGTGCTTTTCCATGTTATATTCGTTTAGAGCATTAGTTTTTTCAAACAAAATATAATTTCTATTGAAAATGCACACACCTCTATGTATGTACATGGATTTCGAGAAGGAACTAGCTAGTATATAATTTTCCATTTTACTAAACCGTTATTTCTCAATACTCAGCGATTTATCACTTTACATTACAATGCCAAAGTTATGTTGCAGTATAATAGCTTCGAGTTCGACTTATTCCTGAAACATGGTATGTTAACATGCATTAGCTTAAGTCGATTATCCACCTTACTACTTCTGAAAAAGTTGTCTGGGGATTCCTTTTGTTAGTTTCGTCAACATCTTCGCTTTCCGTAACATTCATTATATCGATATCCTTATATCTGACTACAATACTTCTATTGATGTCCTCACAGTCCTCCCTATCTTCATACTGCTCTGATGATATAGCAAAGGCGTTATCAATTTTGATCGTTTTCAAAGCTAGGTGGGTCTATGTGGTCTTTTTACATTATCCCAAACGCACATTTTACTATTTGATACTTCAAGGTATATTAGAAATTGGATAGATGTATTATTTCTTGTTGAATTTCAATATCTACTCATGAACCTATTCACATTGTGGATAATTATTTCGTCGAGGGGACGGTGTTGTCAAGAGACTTGTGAATTCACTGATAGTTACTATATTTTCCAAAGCTCTGTTGAGACATACCTGATTGCTAATATTATTAGTATTAAACATCTGTTAGCTTGGAGATTTCAACATTTGATTGTACATGTTCTTCGGTAATAAGGACTTCGCTATTAATAAATGTTTCCTTATCCCTACTGAACCCCTCTGCGTAGTCATCTCCTAGAATGAATACCCTTTTCTTCTCCATATTATTCGATATAATATGCTGAGGTGCCTTTCGGTTGTTTTATATAATCGGAATTCAGGGACGCATTTGTGACGGTTTCTTGGTTCCTTTTGGCTGTGACCGTAGTAGCTTCTTCCATTTCTTCGAGCCGGCTCAGTGAGTTTCTGTCTTCTTGCATCGTGTTGGTCGTCTCCAATATTTTTTCTTGTATGGTGACTATAAAATCATACATTTTGTGTTTTCTCCCCTTTTTGCTATTTTTCTTGGCTATTTTTGTTTTTTGCTACCTTGTCCACATTATTCAAAATATTTTCATCCTTATAGGAATCCAACAATTCAGTTAGTACTCCATTTCCAGCCCCCACATATTTGTTTTTTTACTTCCTTCTGTATTTGCCGTCCCATCCTTTGGAACAGGAGTTTCTAGAGGGATATTTTGCACTGCATTGATATTTGCTGTTCCGTTGATACATTGTACACTCTTAGTTTATCTGTTTTTTTTTCTTTCAATTGTATTCATACTTGTCTGGGTATTGGCATCAACAAGAACTGGTCTCGTCGTTTCTATTGTTTCCTTATCTCTGACAATTTTTATTATGACTTCTAGTTCGCAGATGTTATTTTTCAGGTGATCTCTTCCTGTCGGGAAATTGTTCTCCATTTCTATTGCATCGTCATAAATTAATTCATGTTTCAGGCGCATCTTGGCAAGAGTTTTTATTTTGTGATTTTATTTCACTTTTCAGATCTTCTATTTGTCCATCATTGGATGTACGTCGATATTCGTTCCATTAGGGATGTTACAGATTTTACAGATAATCTTGTGGTTATTTAGGTAAGTAAAATATTTCCTTTGTAGAAAACAACTGATATGAAAGACACCGGAAGACTTTTTGCACAAGAGAATATGAAATTAACATTTTTCACCGCTTTTAATTCCTAACGATTTATTTATGTTTCAAGCAAAGGTTTTCCAGAATTTGTGAATTCGAATAGACGCCAGCATTTTTTGTTCAAATAGGAAAAAATGCAAACTTCCTAGGCAATAATGATTGCAAATCAAATGATGTTTTCTTCTCCAAATCGGTACAACAATAAAACAAATACGAAATATATACTACTCTATTACCAAAACAGTATGTACAGAAGTTCCTTCATGTGCCATATTACAATTGCGTTTTCAGTTTCCTTCACATGGTCATATAATTCAAAGAATATTGTTTAATTTTGCTGAACCCGTCGGTATTATTAACGACAATATACCTCTAATTGAGCGGGGAAGTGTAGCTCGTAGCTAGACTTATCATAGTCGTGTGGCTCGGAATCAAGACGTACCAATGGCTGCTGGGAGATCAATCAGTTTGAACAGATAATCATCAATTTCTTATCCGTGGAATGATTGTTCTCAGCAATATGACATGAAAAACAATATTGATGATATCAGAATTGTATTTACTAATGAATTCAACTTGAAGTTTGGAATTTCTCAATACACTCTTCAACGCACGGTTGTTACAGATGAGTATAATCTTATGGAGAGATTGTCGCTTGAAAATATTCGATCAAACAAATCAGCCTATGCTGAGATTTGTCATTACTATGCAATACTGAAATTGAAGAATCAAGATTTAATTTTGATAAAGACAAAAATTTGATCTTTGCCATATAACAAAAAAAAATGAAAAGGTTGTTCTGATTTCGATCAGCCAAGACTGGGTTTTATTAAAAATTAAATCAGAATTCAGCACGATGAACTTAGGAGAGTTTTATATCAAAAAATGACTTCAATTGCAATGATATTCACAGGAAATGTATGAGAATTATTTGACCAATCGTCAAATACTTCTTCATAAAGTTCTCTGTATGATGAAAGAATATTCCAAACGCCGAAGATTGAATATATACATATATATGGTCGCTTCACTTAGGTCAGAAGCAGAAATTACAACTCTGTGATAATTATCACCAAATCAGAAACTATTCAAAAAATACAAGTCGATGAAAAACTTATATTATTCAACTATATCATATACTTCTTGTGATCAACACCAAAAATATATCCAAATGCAGTGTGAGTGATATCAGAATATTTGAGAAACCTTCATTTCACCCCAATGAACCCTTAGAGGAAGCAATGAACGCAGATGAGACTGAACACATATATCTTGATTGAATTTGATGATATTACATGTGATTCCAGCACTCACCTGTTTCACTGACTTCACCGAGACGACAAGGCTCCATTTTCTCAATTTCACCGCATTTTCATTCAACTGATTTCCTCTATTCGACAGAGTGTGTCTTTCCCTGAACGACTGATTTACTCCAATCGGATTTCCCCCTAGATTGGTCAACCTGTTGAATGAATACGCAGTACACTCTTAACAAAACATGTGAAATTTATAATTCCATTTGAACTCATTTGGAAAATAAATATGGTACTGCACTGGAATCGGATTGTCTGCTTGACATAAATAACTTATTTTGCTGTGAACTGACCAAGGATTAGCGATGAATCATGATAACGAAATCATATGAATAAATATTCCACGTTCTCGTGAGACAATATTTCTACATGACTTCTATATTTAAATGGTCAAAAATATTCCTACATACCTCGATTTTCCACTATGATTCACTGCTTCGAAATCACTTCAGCAGAAGGAAGGGAGATGCTCTAATGCATTAGTTATTTAAACATGAACAAATTTCATTTCTTCACGCAATGCCTGTCGAGCTCAAAAAAACACAAGCTGTCCCGATCAAAGAGGCAAGGGCTGAGCCTCGCTTCACCCCTTCTTGAAAACCTAATCGTACTGCCAAATGTTTTGCGCTTGTCTTCTCTCTAACTCTAATGACTGTTCGCCGTTAGACGGCGTTAAGATTTGCAATAGTGATTCTTGGATTGGAATTGATGAGATAACTTGATATAAGATATTTTGTATCTCTGAGCAAATCAATAAGAGATGTAACAGATTCATCGTATATATATATATATATATATAAATCCTTCACAATGAAATACAATATTTTTTGTTCCAGGAGTTTATATTAAAAAAAACTACAATAATGGGATTCGAACCCGCCTGCCTTATAGAAATTCAATGTATTGACAGGAGTCACTGTGCATTTATCGCGAAGCTAGTGTGCATGAACTGATTTGGTATTGGAACTTTCCTTTCTAATTAAAGAAATACTTATTTCAGTGTTTCTGTAAATTCAACCGTAAAGGATTGAAAGGCCTGCTTCAGAACTATCAATAAAATCCCAATTCTGATAAGGAATGTGTAAACAGCGACCTCGATAACCCACCCACTAATTCTAATTCTCCTGAAAAAAACATGATTATTCCAAATTTCGGAAAAATGTTGGAACTTTTTTTTTCTAGCTCTATTTCCTAGCTCCATTGCTGATAGTGTTACTTTCATTTTAGTTAGCATATTCGTGGTATCATGGTATGTCTGGATAACGATATTGTGATATGCCCCTATTTGTCGGCATTTTGCAAACTCTGCAGAGAAATTCGTTTCTGTGGAAATCGAAAACTTGATGTTCTATTGAGACAATGTTACCGAGCATCTAACAGTACTTTATCTGGACCTGTCGATACTGTCGTCCAGGGTTGGAGAAAGATTGTTTTCTATTTTATGTTGATTGTCTTATATCATGGGTTCATCATATCGTAGGGCATATATTGTGTATTTTACGCTGGAGAAGCGGTATCTGTAGGCGAGGGTGTAGGCTCTGTTTGTGAGGAAGTCGAAGTTGATTGGTCAACTGAGACACTTATTCGATATCAAAGCAAAATCTCCATTTTTCTGTCACTTGTTGCTGGGAAGTCATTGCGTGTGTGTGGCTTTGTATCTGAAAATGATGTTCTCTTAGCATCATCCGTATTCAGGAATATTTTTTCGGACCAAACTCAGCGATTTCAGTATACATTCGTTGTGCCTGCGGGCATATTTTGGTAACTATCTGGATTCGCACTCTTCGGAAGATTTGAAACGCCACACTTAGCCGACCTGTTTTCGGACTCCTGAGACATTTTACATCAAATTTAACAGGTATGGCGTCGAACATTCCTTTATTTTGCCTCATGAGTGAAACATGATTTTCCTTATGAACAGATGCGTTGAGGCCAGCGGGAACCTTTCAACTATGAGACGCAGTTTAGTGGTAGTGTGCCAAGAGAAAAACCCCTAGTAGCCAGGGTTAGCTAATTTTAAATCGACCTCACGAAATCCTGGGTGATTGTTCAATTTCTCATTGTTCCCGAGAGTTAGTTCATTTCGCAATGTTCCAATGTCAATGAGAATTTCATTTCAGGAGGAGTTGCCAGTGATTTAGTTCGCATAATGAAGTAGATGTATTTTATGATAATTCCACGTGTAAGTAATTCCACTTTGGAAGTCGAAATTCATTATAAAATGATAGATTGGGATAACCATTATTATTTCAACCGATGATACGATCATTGGTGGATTTTATTTGATTTGATATTTGATACGGTCACTGGAGTGAATTATAATAATTCTGAATACTCTTAGTGTTCAGGAGTTGGATATTTCATCATTTTTATCAGAATAACCGATACAGGGTGACCCAAGTCAATCAATGATAATCTGGGGTTGATAATGATGAATTTTCGTTTTCTAGAATCATATACTGTTGTGATTTCTATGGGGGTTATAGGGCTCATTATTTCGCGTTGTGATAAGCCAATGGGGTTGAATAATTTGCTCTTCAATGTCTTTCTATGAGAAGGAAAATTCTAATTTGGGGTTTCCTTCCATAGTGTTTTTTCAGTTTTCCAGTTATTCCGGTTTTTAGTTTTTCCGGTTTTTTGTTTGGCTTGGACCGTTTCATTCGTGGACCTTTGGACTTGTTGGACTTTTGGAATTTTGGGGTTTGGTTTTCCATATACTGCTTGAGGAAGGCAAACTGTCCCTTTGTGTTTCTGGATTCTTGACATGGTTTATGGACTTGGATTTCGATTCATGGTTTTGGATCCTGGTTCCTGGTTTTGGTTTTCCCCACATACTTCTTGAGAAAGGGCAATGGTCCTTGAGTACTTGAGAGTATAGAGTGGTCCAGTTCATAGTCTGAAGGGTGACCAATTCCGAATGCTGGTAGGATGCCATTCCTTCGTCTAGCAGGACATTCCATAAGGAAATGATCATTAGCATTTCAAGACGATGCCTTATTAGGATGAAACAAATCTTGGAATTGGATCACCCAAGTTGATTGTTGATTTTGAAATTCGTTGTTTATACTCACTTGTTGTGATATTTCACCGAGATATTATTACCAATGCGAAATTCCTTACATTCTAGAAGGCACTACATTTATTGCGTATTATTGTTGTGTTCTACTTTAATTATTGTTGTTTTCACTCGTGTTGTTGTTTTTACTCGCGTTGTTATTATCCTACCTGCGGTATGGTTTATATGCCTATAATTTTTCCTATTTTCGCTGCGGCCACTGTTTAACGGAATTTGAGATTGCCTAAAGCCTATGGGGATCATTTGAGGATACTTGAACCACGCATGCACAACGCCTGAACTCACGCGATCGTCTCTAATAATTTTGGTGAATAATAATTGTTGAATAACCTCTCAACTTCTGCAATCATTCCGTGATTCCATGTGTTATCGCCATTTGATATTTTGCCAAGCTTCTAGTATATAGGTATGGATATGATGAGCTTGGCTGGCGCATGTTGGATTTTGTATAGTGTCTACTGTTGATGTTTGATATTTGATAGTTCGATACCTTATAATTTTATATTTTTGATACATCAATAAGTTGATATTTTGACAATTGATGTTTTGATATTTGAGGTTAGATACTTGATAAGTTGATATTTTTGATACATCATTAATTTGATATTTTGATAATTGATACTTTTTTTATGCTTGATACTTTGACAGTTTGATATTTTGGAATTTGACATTCAGATACAATTGTAACTTGATTGGTGTTCGGTGCTCGAATGCAGTTGCTTCACTCAAAAACTTGAAGTGTTCGATATTTTGCTTATATACTACTGTGCTATCCTTCGTTGTTAATGTTCACTTACAGATACAGAAGACCCAGTTAGTTGATCTTTGTTATTTTTTGTAGTAAACCAATGGATTCCTCAGAGTCATACTGTATTTTTTTGTTTCTATACTTCAGTGAATTGAGATTTGAAAAAGACTATTATTGGATATTTGGTGGGGAATATATTTACCTGGCGCCCATTTCCAACTATAATAATTTCAGTGATCACTTGACGAACCTCCCCATCTTCACTATAGCTTAGCCGCAACTATCCTGAGACAAGTAAAAGCTAGTGTGTCGTTGGACGGTTTCAATGACAAAATCCAAAAACACCTCTGATGACATCATTCACAAAAAATATCTAGAAACTTGTATATTTCACAAAAAACGTCTGGGAAAAAAACCTGCATGATGTATTCTTATTTAGCGGCTCCAAAAACTCCTTGGTTTTCTTTCGAGAACCGTACCTAATAGATGAAAGAGGAAATTTTGCAAAAAACAAGTATTTTTAATTTGGGGTTCCATCACTTGTATTCCTCATTTTGAATCATTGAATATAACCAATGTTCAAAAAACATGAAAATATCGGGGCTGTTGAGTTGAGGAGTTTGTTATGTATTTCCTCCAACTCACTTGACTCAACCATTGTGGAATCTACTTTTTCGGGTTCAAACTTTGAATTTCAAGTTCATTTTTGACTCACCTCAGAGATTTCAGATATTTAATGATGCTAATGCTTGATCTGAAAATTGTTGAAGTTCCCCGTAATTTCAAATCACAAATAGCTTTCAAAAAGTCCATCAAATTTATCGGAGTGTTTTCAGCAATGCCAATCAATCTGCAAGTTCAGAATTATATTTATAAATCAAAAATATTGTGGTATACAAAGAAAAAAATTGTCATCATTCGATTTCACAATTATACAGATTGGTCAGAATTAATTTTTTTGAATATAAATGAACAAATATATAATGAAAAACCTTTTTGAAGCCATGTACCAAAACTGAAAGTTCAAGTCATCCTTGACAATGATTTAATTATTTTTTGTTGAATTATTTGGTTTCAAAAACTTGTCGCACGAAGTGTTCATGAAAGTAGGTACCAATTATTCCGATTGGACAGTGATTGGTTGGTGAGTTAGAACTTAATGTATTTAATTTCCACAAAGTATTCATAAAAGTAGGTACCAATTAATTTCATTGGACAATGATTGGTTGGTAAGTAACAACTTGTCGAAGTGATAATTTTATTACAATTCGCGCGACAAGCAAATAATCCAACGAAAAATAATAAAGTCAGCGATAACTTGAACTTATTTTATACGTTTTCAGTACACGGCTTATATAAAAGATTATCTTCAAAAAGGTCTTTTATTAGTTATTTTATTTTTTGCTTTCCAGTTAGTTCGCCTCAATCTGTTCATTTCTAGTAGAGCATCGTTATTACAAAGTCTCTTTTCTGTAAGTTTTGTGCTGAAACAAATCATGATCGCAGAACCCAAAAACTCCCACACATCAATTCGAATAGAATCTGACCATAATCACAAAACTCAACGGTCATCCTGAAGTCGCCTTTTTGAATTGATAGATTTTGTCAAAAAATTCATAATCTCCGAACCTGAAAACCCCCACATACCAATTTTGGATGAAATATGACCATAATCAGGAACCTCGTCCTCCATCTTGGGGCCACCATCTTGAATTGATGAATTCTGACGAAAAATGCAAAAGCTCCGACCGCGAAAACCGTCGCATACCAATTTTGAATCGAATCGGACCATAATCACAAAACTCGTCTTCCATCTTAGGGCCGTCATCTTGAATTTATGAATTTCGACAGAAAATCCATATTCTCCGACCCTGAAAACTCCCGCATACCAATTTTGAATCGAATTGGACCATAATCAGAAAACTCGTGTTCCATCTTGGAACCGTCATCTTGGATTCATGAATTTTGACAGAAAAATTTGATAATCTCCGACCCCAAAACCCCCATACCAATTTTGAATCGAATCGGACCATAATTACAAATCTCGTTCGCCATCTTGGAGCCGCCATTTTGTTTTTTCTCTTACAAAAATAGAAAAATGCATTGTCACCGGAAATATGAACATCTGTCAAATTTCAAATTATTTGGACGACTAGAAGTTGGTCAAAATTTACTTGCAAGATTTGACTCTGACTAACGAACTAACTGACAAGTGAAACTAAATAAAAGCTTGTAAAAAAAATATCCTGAGGAAGTTGTTAAAGCATAAGCATGGAATATATACAGGTCATTGACAATCGTATGTTTGAAGCAAGTTGTGAAAGCTAACGTGAAACAAGTTTATTTGTCTGCCTCCTCGTAAATTCATCAAAACCTCATTCAAGAAGACAGCCAGATTCAACATTCGGCGTTCAAAGATAAATCAAACACAGTAGTTTTGGAGTTTTTGTCAAAAAATGAATCAAAAATGAAAATGACAACTTGTAAAGTGCGACGATACTACGAACATCAAGTTAGGTATACATATAAACTTGATGTTCATCATATATTTATTGAAATATCTATGTTTTGAGGAAGCAAATGTCCTCTTCAGAAGATTATTCATATGAATTTCAAACCTAGGATCGTGAGACCTGCAAGTTTAACTGAGTTTTCGACTAAATATTTGCGTTTCATTTATATCCACAAAGATTATTCTTTTCGTTCACTGATTCAACAACAAGATGCCCTAGTGCTTTTTATAGGCTATTCAAGTTAAGGGAAACATTATCAATTGAATATTGAATAGAATTATTTTTCTGTGAATTAAAAAATGTACTCGAATATCTAACAGAAAGCAACTACTTCCCCAGCTGAAGCCACGCTGGACTTCATTTTTATCGTGGATTCTTCAATCAACAGAAAAATCCTTGTATTCAATATTCAATTGAGAATGTTTCCCTTTTCAACATCAATATTCCACAAATGATTATCTTGAACGATGGAAGATAGTGACTAAAGTTTATCTTTTAGTTGCAGATGATTCAACATCTGATTTTATGAATACCCTGTTCATATTTTCGAACAATTCATTCGAGTTGAATTTGTTGGCAATATGTTCATCGTCAGCATAAGCACATACAGTACAATTTCTCATAGATCTGAGACATCAGTAGTATATGAAAAATAACGAACAAGTATGTTATCTCGAGGTGGTACTTAGTGAACCAAACTGCCAGCCGTTGGGCACGATTTGTTGTTTTCAATTATTGGAATATGATTTGATCAATAGTAGTGCCTCACTAGAGAATTCATTTGATTTCAACTTTGTCAATAAAGATTTGTAACTGATGGTTTCCAAGGCTTTCGGGAAACAACAAATCATAAGAGAAACGAAAGATACTCACTTCACTGAATGATTTTTACCAAACTGGGTTCACAAAACCACGACACGTGTTTTGCTATACAATAGCTCATTCTGGTGAATACTGTAGCAAAACGTATATACACTATTTAATGAAAAAAAATGTTTACAATTCGACAAATATCACAACAGAGCGCTATCGTAAATTTCCTACAAATATATTATGAGAATTTTATGGTTTCTCCATACTAGAAAAGTTGCATTCTTAGGTTGACTTTACGGCCTATGAATAGGCACCAGCAGTAATAGTAAGTGGGCAACATAAAATTCTCTAGACAAGAATAGAAGATGAATTTATTCGAGAACAGTATGTGAATGTTCACAAAAAATCTCATTTGCCGACAATTATAGATATGATAACAATGTAAAGTTAGATAAGGAAGTTAGGAATGATTGCGATTGCACGTTTCTACTGGGTTTCCGGCGAAATTGGCCATTAAAAAACAATATGCACATCCAATGATAATACTCCTCATATAAATACATGGTGTTTCCAAATGACACTCGCAACATCTGCCTGTAGATACCTCTCGTGAAATTGGACAAAATGATATAGGGAATGAGAGGTCCAACCTGATTACTTTTCGAAATACAGAGGGTTTAAGTTAAAAAAAATGTTTTATTTGATAACTTCAAAAGGGATTAATATATCAATTTCAAATTCGGCAGGTCGTTTTCAAATGTGAAAAAAAATTTTTCAGTAAAAATCATGTTCCATATCAAGATCCAGTGGTGTGTAGTTAGGAGAGTATGTCCCCTTTTTCCCGCCATTTTCTACGCCCGTGGTATTTGGAGCTGTTTTTAATTTTTTTTGTATTGCTTAACAGTTTTCACTCAAAAAACGAATGATCTTTATAAACCGAAAATCTTGTGGTTTTTAAGATATTTAATGTTTTTATGAAGTCTGCAAGATCGCTTTTCATTAATGAAATAACCAACAATATTTTTCTTGGATTTCTTTAATAATATTCTGTCAATTTTTTTAAACTACTAGACTTTTAATGATTAGAAAATGTAATAGGACATCATTATTATTATTAGGTAATAAATAGGGACCTACTTTACAATCTTCAAGAATACCTACACGTTAACTGAGAATTTTTCCTGAAATCCCCGTTCTCGCATAACATATGGATTTCCTCCAGCCCAGACATGGCTATTCCTTGAATTGAAATTTCCTTCATGTGTGGATTCGGCTACATCAGTAAATAAAACAAATTCGGTAAATTGCATATCTTCTTAACATTTTGGCCTGTACCAATTGGCAAATTACACTCTTTGAGGATAATCTGTTAGTTTTAGGGTATGAACTCGGGTATACTTATGAGGATACAACATTTGTTCATTCACAACTTTCCACGCAGTTTTGTTACTTACATTCGGAGATTTGACAATTACATGTGCTCAACTCTGGTCTGTTTTCAATACGATTCAGAATATTCTCCTCAAACTGCACAGTTCTTACCTTCTAATTTCAAACTGAATTGTCCAAATTCACGCAATCTCCTGTTAATTTGAGCAAACGTTGTGTGACATGGAAATCTGAGTCGATTTGGATATCTTTCTCTAAACATGCGCTCGGAATTTCTACCATTCTTCCTGTTTTCCCCGTATTAGGTGCATATCAGTAATTTTTTCAAAAGTATAATCCATCATACCAAAAAGTGTCTTAAAGTTGCACAAACAAATTCAATTGCAAATAATTTATTTGGGTTTTGACTTTAAACAGAATGCCATTTACCATTTCATTTTTGACATCCACAGCTTACTATGTAGCTACTATTATGAAAAGTGTCGAAACACTGGTCTTCAGAACAGGTAATTATGTTTACACTGGATATTATTAATTTTTTTAGTTATTTGCTGTTTCATGTTCTAATCATTAGTAGTTATTCAAGAAACCCAAGAAAATATTTTTGGTTGTTTCATTAATAAAAAGCGATCTAGCAGACTTTATGAGAACATTAAATATCTCAAAAACCACAAGATATTCTGTATGTAAAAGTCATTCGTTACAAAAATAAAATAAAAATTGTTTCAAATACCTCGGGCGTAGAAAATGGTGGGAAAAAGGGGACATACTCCTCTAACTGCACACCACTGGATCTAGATATGAAACATGATTGTTCACTTAAATATGTCTATTTACATTTAAAAACGACTTGCTGAATTTCATATCAATATATTGATCCGTTTTGAAGTTATCACATAAAAACATTTTTTTTTAACGTCAACCCCCTGTATTTCGAAAAGTAATCAGGTTGGACCCCTCATTTCTCATATCATTTTGTCCAATTTCACGAGAGATATCTACAGGCAGACGTTGTGAGTGTCATTTGAAAACACCCTGTATATAGAAATGTATAAGTCAGCATCTCCAGTCGTATATTCAAAGTAGAATATTTGTTATGTTTTCTCAGGTACCATAACTAGCCAAGGACATTCATTCATTATTCGTAGCGTAAACCAAAGTAACCGTTTCATTTCATGCTTGAACTAAAGAGACAATTTTCACGGTAAACCGTTTGAATTTTGAATATACAATACACGATTGGGAACGGGATACGAAGGTTTTTGAGAAGAGATTGCCAGTTTCATTAGAGAGAGTTATGAGTTGAAACTATTGAATATTGTTCCTTGACTAATATTAATATCTCAACTGACTTTCTAACTGAATAATTTTGGTATAATTGAGAACCTTTAGCAGTCCTTGTCCATTTTGCATATCGTTAAATCATGTCAACTAGAATTTCAATTCATTGAGTGTTCTCATTCAGAATAGGAGCTGAAAAAAGATTCATTATTCATGTATAGAAGATCATCATCATCTCATCTGCTTCAGGCTGAGCTTTAACAAGGTTCAGGATGCATGAGCCGACTCCAAATCATCAGCTGAATGGGTCATTTGTTTTTCATTCACATACCCCTCACACTCTGGAACATCCTTTTGCCTAGCTCCAATTACTTGTGATACTTTTGAATATATATTTTTTCTCTCTCCAACTCTCTATTATTTCCTCTCAACTCTCTTTGAAGGTTTTCTTTTTCTTGGTCACAGACGATTGAGGAAGATTTTGGAAAGGAACTCAATTACCTGAGAATCATGATCAATGATCTAAATGTGCACTGCTTTGAACTTATTGGAAATGAATAGGTCTGCTTTGGTGAAATAGGGAGAACAAACTTTCATGTAGTTAGTCACAGATTTTCCGATTTTCAGGACATTAATCCAGGCCTATTGTCTGTCTGTCCTAGGTTAGTCTGCACCCGATTGTCAATTTTCTTGCGGAAAAATATGTAAACTTATTCCTGTACAACGGGATCGTTTCACTCAAGAGTCACATTGAGGTACACAACAATTAGGGTTTTTACTTGAATCTCAAATTTTCTCACCCCAAGTCGTACAGAGCATTCACCAGGCGAACCAGAATTTCATCAAATGTCGACAATCACAAGAGATGTTAAAATGGAATTTTCGAATGGAGTATTGATGGAATAAGATACAATACGAAAAATACCGATCGTTAAAAAGGAAAAAACTATACAAAAAACTACCATTGATGATATAATTACTTACATTTGGAGTGGCTCTCCGAGTTCAAAAGTGGTAGGTATATAAATAATTTAGACTTCAAATATAAATACATGCACACATCAAATAACAAAATTAAAACTGATTGGTATCACAAACCAACTTACTCTGAAAGAATGAAGAACTACCACTCTGTACACCCAATGACACAAAATATAAACATTATTAACAATCTCAAACACAGAGCCAAATACAGCACATGATGATTTTAAAAACTAAAACCTCAAACTTATTGCAGCAATATTACTGAAGAATTTCTATCCTGATTCTTTGACCAAAAAACTATTATATTCCAACATAAAAAATACACAGTAAAAAGGAAAAGTGCCGTGAACCTACACAGGAAAAATAAAAAGCACCTTCGAAGAATTTTAAACCACCACATGCAGAGTCTTAGAAAATGAAAATTTTTAAATCAGCATAAAATGTTAAAACACAGTAAGTAATCTTTTTTTCACAAGACTAAAAACAAACACAACTAAATATCTGAAATCTAACATTATTTACAAAACAACATTTACTGAGTGTGATAAGGTGTAAAACTAGAAAGAAAGAATGACGAAACATAATAGGGATTGTAAAAATATACACAACCCACTTAAAACAATAAAAAATCTCACAAGCTTTGCAAAACATTGTATATCATCCCTTCACACCCTTGACTTCAGTTCAGTCAGTATCATGGGACATCAGACAATATCAAAAAAAGACTCATGAATAAAATAATTGAAATAACAATGCATGGAGAAAAACGTGGTAACAAAAGATCTGATATTGAAAATCTAAATCTCTCGTATTTTAACCTAATAGAAAAAATCAAACACAAATGGTGAATCATTGACAGATGCCCTTTTCCAATTCTCCTAATCATTCTCATAAGCCTTTTTTATCAGTTTTTATTAGTTTGTTCATTTCATTGTGTATGTATCGACGTCTTTCGTGAACCTGTGCATGTATTTATATTTTGTCTAAATTATTGATATTACTACTTTGGAGCTCGGAGAGCCACCCCAAATGTAAGTAATTATATTATCAATGTTAGTTTTCTGTATATTTTCCAAGATTTTTTCATATTTAACGATCGTTATTTTACGTATTGTATCTCATTCTATCAATACTCCATTCAAAAATTCCATTCAAACATTTATGGAGGTATACATGGATTCTCAGGTGAATATCATTCGACGTTCTGCGTGGTTTTTGCCAGGAAAGTAGTTGTTTTTCACCTGAGATCTATATCATCACCTGAGATTATATTCTAGTCGGGCTTGCCACCCCTACTGAGAAGGAATCTATTATTTAGAAACCTATCGAGGTGGGAGATTTTCGGAGTGTTTCTTTCTGTCACTAGGTACCACCAGTTAAAAGTTTTCTTTTCCGGCGTACCTATAGGTGATATAGACTCGATGATGGTTTTATTTTGTTGTGTCTCGCTTCAGCCAGAGTTCTTCGAACCTGTGGCTGGTGACTACTCCGTACTGATGAGGGCCAAAAAAGCCTGAAACCGGTATGCGGATTGTTAGGTGAACACGACATAAATTAAACATAATCGAGCTTATCAGAAAGAAACATTTGCATTCAATGTCCATTTATATGGACGTATGCATGGATTTTCAGGTGAATATCATTCAACGTTCTGCGTGGTATTTGCCAGGAAAGTAGTTGTTTTTCACCTGAGATCTACCATTTTCTCGTTCAATTTATTGAATCTTTTGTGAAGAAGACTGTTACTTCAATTTTCAATTTTTATTTTATTCCACTTCACACATGGCTTTTATTGTTCATTATATTCTAGTCGGGCTTGCCACTCCTACTGAGAAGGAATCTATTATTTAGAAACCTATCGAGGTGGGAGATTTTCGGAGTGTTTCTTTCTGTCACTAGGTACCGCCAGTTAAAAGTTTTCTTTTCCGGCGTACCAGTAGGTGATATAGACTCGATGATGGTTTTATTTTGTTGTGTCTCGCTTCAGCCAGAGTTCTTCGGACCTGTGGCTGGTGACTACTCCGTACTGATGAGGGCCAAAAAAGACTGAAACCGGTATGCAGATTGTTAGGTGAACACGACATAAATTAAACATAATCGAGCTTATCAGAAAGAAACATTTGCATTCAATGTCCATTTATATGGAGGTATGCATGGATTTTCAGGTGAATATCATTCAACGTTCTGCGTGGTAGTTGCCAGGAAAGTAGTTGTTTTTCACCTGAGATCTACCATTTTCTGGTGCAATTTATTGAATCTTTTGTGAAGAAGACTGTTACTTCAATTTTCTATTTTTATTTATGTTTTGTTCTGAAGATGAAACAATAAAGTTTCGAAACGTCGACAATTCAGCAATTGGTTTTCTTCAATATTCCGATTGAATTTCCGACAACAAACTTTTCCAAAAATCATATCCAAAGGTCGCTATCCTATTCAAATAAACATTAACTTTTCGAAAAGTAAACAGTGTATTGATTTGTTGAAAATATGAACAGGCTGTTCATAAAATCAGAAGTGGAATCATCTGCGACTGAAAAATAAACTTTGGTCACTATCTTCCATCGTAAAGATAACCTCTTGTGGGGTATTCATGTTGAAAAGGGAAACATTCTCAATTGAATATTGAATAGAAAGATTTTCCTGTGAATTGAAAAATCCACGATAAATGAAGTTATTTTTTGTTAATGTCTAACAGAAAACAACTACTTCCCCGGCTGAAGCCACGCTGGACATTGAAC
This sequence comes from Gonioctena quinquepunctata, assembly GCA_018342105.1. Lineage (NCBI taxonomy): Eukaryota > Metazoa > Arthropoda > Insecta > Coleoptera > Chrysomelidae > Gonioctena > Gonioctena quinquepunctata. The sequence goes on along the minus strand of JAFIRS010000977.1, from coordinate 136,504 downwards.
TACATCTATTCAATATTCAATTGAAAATGTTTCCCTTTTAAACAATGTACTTATGTATAATTTCGAAAAACAAGACCAGATAGAGTATCCGTTATTTTGAATTCCTAATGGCCCTGTATCTCTCACGAGGTACAGTTGTCTACCCCAAATGCTAGTTATCTATTGTATGGGTCTTATTAGCCATTTAAAACACGAAAGGGCAGCTCGAGTATTTGCTTTTTTTTAATTGTTTTATATGGCGATAAGTCATGAAATCTATTACAACATTTCTTTACACAGCTGGTATGTTGAAAACACGAACACTTTTTCAAATCTGAGGGCTCATTCGATGTTTATGACAGTTGCTGAAAAATCATGAAATATGTTGTTCGAAAAGGTTATGATATGATTTCTATGACAAATGGTTTGTTTATTATGTGAATTCAGATTGGGCTCATGAAACACTAGTGTCTCTTGATTATAAGACACTAGTGTTTGATTGACCTCATATGATATATCAGCTGTGGATAAAATTAATATCCCCACTTTCATTGGCAATCTATACCTGTATGTTTCTGCTGTCTCTTTCGCAACACTAGCTGGATCAGTGCCAAGTTTTTTGCTTTTTCTGAGATCTGAAATGATATTTTTCATTTCATCGGTTCGCAGAACTTCATCTCTGTTTCTATCATAGAATCTGAAACACACAAAAATAAAAACAGATATACAAAAATAAAAAAGAATAAATAGTTGTTTCTGATAGGCTCTATAGGTCTTTATAGAAGCCCCAAAAGGAAGTGATATAAAAACTATCGGTAGTCAAAATTAATCAAAGTATATTGAAAACTCGTTTCTGAATTTATTGCGAAGGTTCTAAAAATACTTGTTTTCTGTTGAAATCATAAAAATATATCGTACAAATGAGAAGACAATAGCAGAATAGAGCACAGAGATCTTCACTTTAACTTTAACTCTGTAAGCTACTGTTTTGATAACCTGGTTAGCATGTTCTTTGAAATTCAATTGACTCTCAATAGTTATTCCAAGATAAACGAATTTGTCTACATTTTCTATATCCTCGTCATTCAATCGTATATGTTTTTTATTATGGTTTTTATGTTTTCCTGATATCATCCATTTGCACCATATTTATAAACCCTTTCAAGAGTAGTGTTCATAATATCACCATACTTTTTCACATCTTTACTACTAAAGTACAGGAGGGTGTCGTCGGCAAATAAATGAATTTTACATTCTTGTGCTATGGTAACAACATCATTCAAATATATAAGGAATAACAATGGACCCAAAATAGACCCTTGGGGCACACCTATATCATTTTGCATTCTATCTGGATGAACTTCACTCAGTTTTAGCCTCTGCTACCTATTGCTTAGGTAATCCATCATCCACATTAATGCCATTCTTTCAATACCAACGCTTTCAACTCTTTCAATGAGCCTGTCTCATATGAAATGGTTACCAAATACTAATTATGTATGTAATTTAAATAATTTGTATACAATCGATTTGTTTTCACAATATTGAAAGAAAATATCGAATAATGTCCGAGAATGCCTAATTATACTGAAAAAGGGATGTATTGATTGAACGTAAAATATACTATTGTCGCCATTCATATAAGGACCCGATTTTTCAAGCTATTTTAGAACATCAGGAGATATACTTTTTTGCTTTTCTGACACTCAACTCTGTGGCTGGTTATAACCGGATCCGAAAGAATCAACAAAATGTTCATTAGATATGTCATAGTAACAAGTCTTCAAAATTTTCATGTGTGGTTTTCTCTGAAATTTTTATAGTCCTCATTCCTGGCTTCTTGGGCTTCCTCCGACATCATATCCACTGGAAGTACTGCTTCATCTATTATTCGTATTCCATGAATACCTTGTGCACACTTTGTGGCATATAATACCACCCATAATTTTCAACATAAAAGTTAGCAGTTTCGGAACAATATTTATCGAACTTCCGCAGGTTGATACTGAATACACTGGCGATTGTTATGAGAATCGTTCCAAATTGCCGAATGAGTTGTTTATATATCCAGTAATATTCTAAGCAAGAACTGAATTTAAAAAAAATCCTGGTTTGGGCCTTTTTTTTGAGATTTATTTCTAGTCGGTATAATATATGCAAAATACACTCCATAAACTTGATCCAAGCATGAAGGCTTCATAAACCTAGGGTCAAAGCTGTTTCATTTTGTTTCCTTTTTTGAATCGAACCCACACTCTTCATTAGGGATGGAGTAGCTCCACACACATGGCAGTTTTGTGTTGCTCGATTTGTTAGAACACCAAAAATCATAGTCAGCACAAGATCATGTTGAACAGAAATATCACGACCTTTTTATTTGCAATATTGTTAGAGATACATTTTCTATTTGTGATTTCAAATTATCAATTTCTTCCCTCGTTAATTCTGGGGTCTCTATCTTCAAAATAAGTTTGATAGGCCAGCAATATTTTGTCGATGAGAGAGCAGGATTGCGCCACAAAATTATTTTTTTAGTGTGACTTCAACCACCACTTATAGTGGAATAGGTATCCATCTGTGAAGGTACGATCGTAACGACGAATATGTATGAATCGTCTACATTATCTTCTTTATCAGAATACGTCTGTTTGTATGGACCTTGCCCAGAGGCTCCGTCACCTCCCCATTCAAAGACCATGTTCAAAGTTGGAAGCGTACTTATACCTACTCGGACTTGTTTCAACACCTCCATATGAACTGATACGAAACTCGGATAAAAAAATGATGTATCTAAATTTCGATCTGTTAACCCAGATAGACCTGAAACTTTTTTTATTGTGTATTGAAGTATTAGGACTATTTTTCTCATGAATTCGCCTCAACATATAATATTGAAACTGAATCAAGTCCAAAATTCATACAGTTTTTTTTTTTAAGTGATCCTTTCAAAAGGATGGTAGGACTTTAACTTACCAACAAACTATATTAAATATTTTTGTTTATTGTTAGCAACAGAATACATATAACATCAGTTCTCACTGTGGGGTATGATATGAATAGAAGCAGTATTTGGGGTGAAGTGTAATATTACATTTGCTACATTTAGAATTAGCTTTCTTGTGACAAAAAACACAAAACGTTTGATTTTTGGTATATAATGAGATGATCGAGACGATCGTATCTTGAGTGCTCATGAAGATGAATTGATGTTTTGGATGGTCCTCTTTTAGTATTCCCTTTATGGCTTTCTAAGATGTTGGTGGCAAGAGAACGTCGAAAAGAAAGTTGGTCAAGCGTTCCTCTATTGATGCGATGTAATTGCCAGGCATTTTGAACGGCAACTTCCAAACAGTGAATGAATACAGAAAAATACCATTTTTTTCCACGAATTGATGTACGATATAAGGATATATTTTGGTCGCACCTATCGACTCCTCCCATATTGTTGTTGTGGAGTTTCACCAAATTTGGCTGTGGTACATGAACATGTTGCTTTTCCTTCTTAGAAAATCTCTCGACATTGTTCAATGGAAAAACAGAGGCAGAATTTGTTGCAAAACAAGTAACATTGTTGTCATTCCACTTACAAATGAGAACGCCAGTATCTTTAGCTAAGCTATAATCGTATGTTCCTCTTGGCTCTTTTTTAAATCTCTTTGAGTCAACTAGTGGATGTAAAAGTAAACGATTTTCTCGCACGGTTCCTGTAGCTCTGATGCCTCTTTTTTTCAATTCCTCCATCAGAGGCATTGATGTAAAAAAATTATCGAAAAACAAATGATAGGGAAGTTTGTAATTTGAAGAGTCTAACACATCTGTATATTGTAGAATGACATTACTGCCTAGGCCAATATCATATTTTGGCGGCAAATTGTTATTTTTGCCTTGGTAGGGATCCATCCAGATAACGTAACCGAGCCGTGTTGTACCTGTCCACATTTTGTAGCCCCATCTAATGGGCTTACCGCGAATAAATTGTTTGCAGCCATGCCGGCCAAAATAGGGCACCATGGCATCATCAACACTGTGAAATTCTTCGATAGGACTATGCAGTAGACACATTTCATTAATTTTAGTCAGCAATGGCCTCATTTTCGAAAATTTATTAGTTGGATCCAAATTAGTGTTGTCACAGCAGTGGATATATTTCATTAGGGTAGAAAATCTATCTCTAGACATTGCAGATGTTATAAGTTTATTGTTCGAATCGTCGGCATTTTCCCAATACATTCTACGTCTTGGTACAGTTGAATAACCACTAAGAATCAATATTCCAAGAAAACAATATATTTCACTAGCAGTTATCATTGGATATTGATTTCTTTGATTGGCATATCTATTCGAATATCCCACCAACATATTGATTACCGAGTTATCAAAAAAACAAGAAAATAACTGATATGGTGATATATAATTGTTTACGATCATTATAGTAGGCCATGAGGAAAAACTATTTGTCATATCTTTTTTCACCCATTCATAACGTTCTTTCTTTTTTGCGATCGGCCTCCTAGGACCATCACGTGGGTTCCGAAAATGCGAGAGCGGTAAATCATCTTAGCTTTCAAATCCATCATCCACCCCTGGGATATCAATGTCATCAAGTAATCGACTTCTATTCTTGCTCTGAATATACGAAAGGGGCAAGTCATCATCGAAATCACAACCGTCACCTCCAACTTCGGCACGTAACTGGCTTCCAGGCAGATTATTGATACTCATTTCATTTTCTTCTCCAGAATCTTCATCAGTTATATCGTCGTTGGCGTTATCAGGGGGAAATAATATCATACCCTGCGGTGGCTCTGAAATATTGTCAGGATCTTCCAATTCTTCCAGAAGGTCATGAAGTGTTAAGGCACGATGTCTGTAACTGAAGAGAAAGAAAATATATGAATTTGCATATAATGAATTCAGCGGTAGTCTAAAAACCTGCAATCCTTTTAAAAGGATGGCAATGTTTCGGCCCTCATTATAAGTAAAAACAAAAACTGAACATCATTCTGTTGATAATAACATTCAGTTGCAACCTGTTCAATGATTTTTTCACTATTATTCAATACATTTTATAAGTACTAAAGGTAATATACTTACTTCCACGCGTCCATGTCAGAACCCAAAAGAGTAGTCAATACGCAAAACTAAATAACTCATCAACTGTTCTTTCTACACGACAGCAAGATGTCAGTTCCATGTAATTTAATATAGTTCAAGTCATGCACGAGGCGACATCTCTGTTAGAGTAGCACAAATTACCAATAACAGATTTCTTCAAGGGATACTTTTGAAAGGATAGTAGGGCTATCTGGGTTAAAAGCATAGTAACAGCACCAGCTAAAACTGGTGAAGATGGCAGAAGCATTTGATCGAGCAATGACTGCAATTTCACCTCTGCAGAGAATTCGGTTACATGGATGTTATATGGATAGCATTGCTTTTTCGACTCGAGAAGCATGTGATAATTTGGAAAAATGTCAGCATTGTGATCCTTACTAATCTGACGCATAGAAATGTATTGGTCTTTGCTGAGTTTTTTATCAACGAAAGAGGCCAAGGCTTCCTCGCATGTCCTTCTCAATGGCAAGTTTTTTCTTTGGGACTGGCATGATTTCCTAATTTTTGTAGCTTGTTTAGGAGAGGAACTTGAAATATCTTTCAATGTTTGGTCTGTATTTCGTCTGCCTGTATTACTCTCGAGCAAAGGGTTCAGTTTCCTCTTTCGTGATTTACGGCTACATTCTCCGAATGACTTTCTTGGTCGACCTGTAATATTCTTCCTTTGGGTATTGTCTGCAATAATTATATGACCATTCAACCAATCGGAATGTCTATCGAAAAAATTAAAAATTTTAATTTTTTAATTTTTCTCAAAGTTATGTAGATTTTTCATGTATTTGTGCAATAATAGGTTCATCACTGTCTTCTATAGCACTTCTGTTCATGATATATACTCCAATCTTTAACGAATATTTGACTCACTGTGCCAAACGTTGAACAGGTCTCTTCTTTTGACTTCTATCATTATTACTGAAAAGGTAATTGAAAAGAACTTGGTAAATCTAGTCATGAAACAGTGTTAATGTACTCCTCAATAGCCAACTTACCTGTCAAGTATAATACTTCGATGGACTTCGACGGCCTTTTTCAATGCTAGTTTGATATTTCCATAAACATGCGAGAACTCAAAAAAAACTCGACAAGGAACAATAATTCGCCCATGAAATCAGAATGACAGCGTATAAATAATTTAATTGTCATTGAGATGGAGAATGATTGGTGAAGTGTGATTGCCAACTGGATTTTACCTGATTAAAAACTAGAATGTTCAGCTATACTTCCGCCTTGACTTTCCACCGATAACATCGCAAGCAACGCATAATTCTCAAAAGATAATTTTTCACCTTGTTTTCAAGGAAAGTGAGATAATCTTTTATGATTATATTGCTGAATTATTTACCTTTTTTCCGCACTTACTTTTTTCACTTCTGTCCAGTCAGATTGAACTTCGGATCCACTGTGCGGCGATTTGATATTTCCAAAACCAATAACTGTGAGAAAGGTATTTTGATTCTTCTCTCAGGCCAGAGGGATCGAAAGAATACTCTTCGTTAATCAGTAAATCATTAATTTATTTATCAAAACATCAATTCGGGGTTTGATTCTACATTTCATAGAGGAAAAAACATGTTTAACAGATCCACATAATTTTGTTTTTGGGTGCTGCGATTCTATGGAAAAGGCAACTGTTTTTATTACTTGCATTCAACAATTTCAACAGCCAAATCTCAGTTATCAATGCTTCCATGATATATAGAGAAAATATTTATTTTCAAACCCGAGAAATAATAATTTTAGATTCTGAGTCCATTGAACCCCTAACTCCATAAATCAAGGAATAATTTACAAGGCGATATTGTCATTCATTGGGTGGTTCTCACCTGAACATGTATCTACTACGGATTTCAGCTGCAGCTCCACCATGAGATGTATTGGGATCAACGCATGCCAAAAAGTATAGAAACTCTCTATATGACAATCCATTGCGCATATTCAAATCTGCTGCACTGAAATGAAGTCAATCAATCAATGCTTGAGGAATAACGGAAAGAAGTCTATCAAGATCTGATGTATTGCTTCAGAAGTTTTTCAACAAAATATCCGAATAATTTTTTGTTAACTAAAAATATTGATTTTATGCATGTTGAAATTTCATTTTGGAATCGTTATTTATTGTTTTGGTCGGGTAATTTATCGATATAAAAAAATTACTGGAAAAAAAATACTTTCACCTAGAAGAGAAACGTAACCCATTCGTGAGATTTCCCTTTTCATTCACAACTATGATTGTTTTCTCAATATCCTGGGCACAAAGACAGGCGAGGCTAGACCAAAATGTTAAGAGCCTACAACGAATGAATTGGGGAGGAAAGCAAAAAAACTTCAGAAACTCAGGTGTCAGGTGTCACCCCAAGACGATGGCAAAAGTCAGAGAACGAGGCTCGATGTCACTCAGAATATCGGATGGTAGTTACACAGAGGATGGAGAGTAGCGAGGTCTTCTCGTAGTTTGAAGGAGATCTATCCAGATAGCACAGCATAGGAATCTAACTTAAGAGCGGATAAACTATAATAAACCTAGGCCAGAATATTTGGATAGCGTCAAAACTATATCGACTTGGGTCATCAACTACTCCCACCCACATAGGTTTCCAGGCATTTTTCCAGCCCTTTTACAGACAATACATGAGAAATATTCGCCATATATAATGAAACTAGCCAGAATCAGCTTGGCGTCAGGGGATATACTTTCACAAATAATACAATTGGTCTCAAAACTTGGCAACTTCGCCACAATAGGCGTGTTCACTTGCATCAGATCTCTCACCAGATATTAGAATAATAGTAGCTGACATCAATACTTCTGAATTACCCCATACATAAACACACAAATATAGGATAGCATCCTACTGTGTATTGGTCAGACAGTTTTCAAGAAAATCGTGGATGAAGGTCGAATATAAAACCTCATTTCTTGTAGTTGATAAAAAAATAGAAACCTATCGGGTTAGCAACAAATATATGGAAAAATATCCTGAGAAATTTCTTCTATTATTAATCAACCTCATATTTATTGGAGATAAAATTAATTCCGAGTTGTTCCTGAAACTCGATAATTTTATTACCTCTTTGATATATTTTTCGTCATCATTGTGCACTAACATTCTGTTCTTCTTGAATAAAACCACATTTTCAAATCCTTGAAATATTAAGAATGCAACATTATATGACGTTATAGACCGTCCAATTATGTCAACTCACTTGAAAAGATATCCTGCATGTTCTTTTGGCCAACCCAATTCCACAACGAATTTAGAAAATACTCTCATGCTCATGTAGATGGCAGGAAAAACCAACGTGATAAATTCCCTCAGCAAAGATTCTTGAGCTGCAAATAAACTGAAACATTATTGCTAACCACGGGCGGTTCTAGCGAATGGTTCCGGGATAATCCAGTTTTGAAAGGAAATTCAAAATTTTTTGGTTCATCACTTGCGGTTGAGCTAGTTACATTCTGTGAGTATACGCTTCAGGAGTCAAAGGAAAGTATTACAGAAGAAAATAAATGATTCAAGGTATTCATCCTTCAAAAATTCCTATGGGGAAGGCGGAGAAAATGAACAATTACGGAAGGGACATCATCAATCTTTTTTTTTTCAATGCTTATGCGTATATACAGAGTGACGCAGGGGTGTGTGCAAGCTCCATAACTTTTTTCTCTATCCAGCCTATCGACTTGATTTTTTTTAAATGATAGGTCCAACAATGAGGCATATTTTAAAAATATCTTCATTTATAAACGAGAAGTCCCTAAATAAGATACACAACTGGGTTGACGTTTTTTTAAATGGCAACCCCAATCTTTGTTAAATTTTTTAATTCGCCACTTAATGATCAATATAACTCACCCGGATTTCTCAGACTCATCTGCAATAGTTTTTTGTGTCAAAATAGCGTCGTGCATAAGCGTTTCTTACACTTTTTCCCCCTTTCAATACTCTTTTTGACGCTGAGCATATGATTTCACTGTTGTGTCTATGTAATATATATATATATATATATATATATATATATATATATATATATATATATATATAAATAATAAATAGTAAACACTCGAATCAAATGTACATTGAACGTATGTAAACAGTAAATACTTGTATCAAGTTATACAATTTTATCAACTTACTTTTCTAGGTTTGTATTACACATACTTGCTACACTTTCCATTTTTCGAATCTTCATTACAAAATTGCAATAATGAGACGATATAACTCAGTATGATTCGAAACAAGTAAATATGTTTCCTACGTTGCCCCGAAATCTCAAATGCGCAATATAAATATTCAAGTCCACAACGCTCATGTGCTACAAATATACGAATAATTTCAAAGACCAAATGGAGCTGCCGTAAAATTAGGGACTACCAAGCCAGAGGTTCGGGGTTCAATAAGTAACTTAGACAATAAATGCAATTCGGATATTATCAACAACAAAATTTAAAAAAATGTGTTTGATGTTATCGGTCCTGTTATTTTGAACTTTGTTAATACCTCTCTGGACACCGGAGTTTTCCCGCAACAACTCAAGAATAGCACAGTTGTCCCAGTACCCAAAATTGCAAATACTAGTGAAGCTATTAATTTTCGACCAATTAATACACTACCATGCTTGGAAAAAGTACTTGAACTAACCGCTTACAGCCAACTTTTAGACAATATTAATGAAAATAAACTCCTAATGGAATATCAATCCGGTTTCCGATATGGTTATTCCTGTGAAACTTCCCTACAAGTAACATTGTCAAAATGGAAAATAGATATTGATTCAAACAAATATGTAGTAGCAGTATTTCTGGATTTCAAGAGAGCCTTTGAAACCATAGATATTTCTATTCTACTTTTGAAACTTCAACATTATGGATTAACCGATTGTACCTACAGCTGGTTCAAAAGCTTTTTGGAAAATAGGTCGCAATGTACCAAAATAAATAATACATTTTCGACTAATAAAGTCATCAATACCGGTGTTCCGCAAGGGAGTGTACTGGGACCACTGTTGTTCATTTTATACTTGAATGATATCAATTATATTCAGGAATGTGAATTTATTAATCTTTTCGCAGATGATACCCTACTGACAGCAAGTGATGTTGATCTACCAAATGCTATTCAAAAAATGAATCGAACACTTGGCAAAATCTCAGAATTTCTCACAATTAATAAACTGAAACTCAACATGAAGAAAACACAATCAATGATTATAACCACTCAACATAAAAACAATTTGTTGGATGAAAACTTGATAAAAATTGAAATCTATGGTGAAACAATTGAATTGGTAGAAGAGTTTAAATATCTTGGATTTATGATAGACAACGCACTAAACCTAAAGAAACACTTTCAATATATTAACAAAAAAATTGCAAAAAAAATATTTTTTTTCACACGAATCAGCAGATATCTGTCATTTCAAACCTCCTTAACGGTTTACAATACGATAATCAAACCTCACTTTGATTACTGTCCTTCCTTATTATTTCTTCTCAATTCAAACTGTATCTCATCATTGCAGAAACTGCAAAATAGAGGAATGAGAATATTGTTGAAATGTAACAGATATACTCCCATAATATATATGCTGCAGGTTCTTGATTGGCTATCAGTTAAGGACAGAGTGTTTTATTATTCTATGATTTTTACTTTCAAAATAATATCAGGAAAACTACCAACTTACTTCAATCAATTCATCATTTATCAAAATGAAATTCATGATTACCCTACAAGAGGTAACATGAATTTTTATGTGACTAGAACAAATTACACGAGATCAATGAATTCACTATTCCACCGAGGTCTCATTGAATATAACAAGCTTCCCAAAGACATTATAAGGGTGGGTATTATAAAACTATTTCGACAGATAACTAGAAGTTAACTTGTGGATAACGTCACATGTTAAAGTTAACTTCAAAATGTAGCAGTTAACTTTATCGGGTGGAACGGGTGTCGGTTAAAGTTAACTTTGTAGAAAATGGTGGTTTTCGATCGTCGACAATTCTCCTGCTCCTGTCAATATTGCATATGAGTCATATAACCTCAATTTTATTGTTTTGAGTTTTCGTTTTCGCAAAATGTTAGCAAACGATATCCACGTTATTTTTGAGGAACTTTTGACCGATGATGAAGAAGATGCTGTGAATATTGTTGAAGCCCCTCGGCGACAAAGGATATGTAGGAATCGGTTAGACCATTTCACCTTGTGGAAGGAAACATAATTTAAAAACCGATTTCGACTATCAAGAGAGTCTGTACGCTTGGTAATGGGGCACATTGAAGCAAATTTACAAAGACCAACTAATAGGTCAGCATTTCTAGTACCTATTTAAATTCTTGTAGAATTATACATATTTTTAGAAATCATCCTATATCGCCAGTAACACAAGTGTTGATTACACTCAGATTTTATGCAACTGGTTCATTCTTGGTAGTTGCTGGAGATTTTGGAGGTATTCACAAGTCAACTGCTAGCAGTGTTATTAGAAAGGTCACATGGGAAATTGCATTGTTATCCTCTATTTACATAAAAATGCCAGAGACTTTTGTGTAGTGTTATTCATTTCAAGACTCTAGTGAAGTGGTGTATTTAAATCTTAAGACAATATCATTTGCGAAAACTCTCTTTGAAGGAGACAAAGTATGCTCTAAATTGCTTGCAAAAAAATATTTTTCGGAGTTTCTGTAAGCTTAGTGAAGTCATCGGGAATTATTTTGAAGAAATGTTACACATTATTATTTGTGAATGTTCGAATTAAAAATAAAACTAACAAAAACAGTTTTTTTATTTCATTTAAAACAAACAAGATGGTGTGAAAATGTGTCCTTATCACCTAGATAAACATATATAGTCACTCTTTTTCCATACTGTATGAATAATCTTCGGTATGTCGAGTAATATATATTTTTTCTCTTCTTAAGTCTCTTTTTTTTTCTTCTCAACTCTCTTCAAAGGTACTCTTTTTCACTTTTTTTCTTGGCCACACACACACAATAGTAAACATAATATTCACCAGGTAAACCAGAATTTCATCGAATCAACAATCACAAGAGATTCGACAAGTTTTAAGTGTACAATGTCTAAAATCATATTAACATTAATGTTTCGAAAAGTAAACAATGTGTCATAACCTAGATATACATGTTGTAGTGATATTCACTAAAATGACTTTTTAAAAATAAACTTTATTTTATACTTTGGTTACAAAAAATGATTTTGAATATGACAACTATTCGAAGTGCAAAATGGAAGTTTGAGATAGAAGTGACGTTCTTCGGTTCTTGGGATCCTCTTATAGATGCGGTGGTGCTGACTCAGATCTGCGCCTTGTTTAAGGCTTCTGGAGCGCACGTGGATAAATGCCGACTTGGTTTTGTCCTATTTGCTCTTGCAACAATGTTGCAACTGCATTGTGGAATTACTGCGTAGAATGCCTGGATTTTTGGATATAACATACATTCCATTCCATACTGTATGAATAATTTTCGGTATGTTGAATATATCCCTTTTTTCTCTTCTTAACTCTGTTTTCTTTCCTCACAACTCTCTATGAAGGTTCTGTTTTTCACTTTTATCTTGCCCACAGACGATACAGGAGGATTTTGGGAAGGGACTGGATTCTTCTTCAAGAGCCCATCGTCTGTCTAAAAACTCGCTCAATCCTAGATTAGTCTGCACCAGAACGTTACGTTAATTTTCTCATTGAAAATGATGAAAACTTATTCCAGTACAACGGGATCGTTTTGCCAAGAGAAAAATTGTAGGTTACCTTTTTGCCTTCTTCTTTTTATTTAAAAAATGGTATCTTTATAAAACTGACATTTTGAAGCTCAAGTTAACTTGACTGATAAAATTAAAGTTAACTTCAAAACATATTTATAATACCGGCCCTAAGTAGCAGTTCTATAATACATTTCAAAAAATTACTTATAGATTACCTGAAATCAAAATATATTTAAATCAGTTTAAGGTTTATTTACCATATCTACACCATTTCATTTGTTTATGACTATAAAATATGTAAAATAATATAATTTTCATTTATTTTCTTTTTTTTCAATATCATTTCATATTCTTGCTTAGCGAATATTTTACTACAATGTTATTATTGTTAAGATGTAACATTTATATTTATATTGTAACATTTATTATATATTGTATATTAGGATACCTATATTAATAAACTTACTTACTTAAACATGACCGTATATATTTTTATATTTTTACTATACCTATTATATTTATACTATACATTGTATGTATATGTTTGGGTTGTGAGAAATAGTATTGTCCATATTATATTCCTGAAACAACCACAAATGGCGCTAGTATTTGGGGAAAGTTATTTGAGTGAAGGTCAAATCGAGGTTGAATTGAGAAGTACCTTGATATTTGAAAATTTCGACATAATTTTAGGATCTGAGAAAGTATTTTCACAATATGAAATGATATTTGAGGACCAAACTGAGGCAAATTAAAATCAAAATAAAATCATGCATGTTCCCTATTGTCAATAATGAATTTTGAACGCGAAGAATAAGTGAATATGGTTTACTGTATTAGCGAAGCTGACAGAAATTCTTCAATAGCAAGCAGAATCTACCATCAAGAATATCCAGAAGCAAGAGTACTTCACGGGTGTCTTCATTCCAGAAGTTAAGAGATCGGTTTGAGCTCACTGGTAGTGTGTATTATACTAGAAAGGTAATTGTTGATGGTCGGATCAATGGGGAAAAGAAGAAATCCTCACTCAAGCACTAGGGTAATAGCAGTGGAAACAGATATTTCACAAAGTAGTGCGAACAGGATAATATTGGAACATAAGTTCCACCCTCATCATCTGAACCTACATCGGGAATTATATGGTAACAATTTCACAAATAGAGTTGCGTTTTGTATCCAAATGAATGGCATGACTAGAAAAGATCATAATACGGGTAGGTCAACAGAGGTTGAGGACTGTTGACAGTTTTTTTTTTTTTTACTGGCTGTAAATTATACAACTCTCTTGATGAGCATATTAAAAGCTCCCTCAATTTAAATATTTTCAAAACAAGACTGAAACAGCAGCTAGTTCAGAAGGCCTGCTACACTATAGATGAGTACTTAGTATAATTTGTGTTATGTTCGCGATATATGCAATTGATTTTATTTGTATTCAATATAGCATACTTATATATACGATTGTCTCTCTTGTTGTCTCTTGTGCATTCACGTCTTCTACCTTTTTATGATATATTGTCCGAAAAGTATGTTCCTGCAAAGATGAATTTCTCAATTTTTTATCATATATTTTAATCTAATGGTATGTTTTTTATTTTATTTTGTTTTGATGTTTAATTTATTTTGTTTTGATGTTTAATTTATTTTGTTTTGATGTTTATTTGTGACTTGTTATAAACATGCATCTGTCTTTGGTCCTTGTGATTGAATTTATATGTATATTTTATGATGAATAAATTGATTGATTGATTGATTGATTGATCACCAGAAGCGATGGTCGCTTATTATTTGGACAGGAATTATTTTTTCAGTAATGTGCTGAATGGTGAAAAGTATTCACATTTCCTTCTCGAATATCTTCCCAGAATGTTATAATAAGTGGATTTGAATACCAGAAACCATGGGGTTTGCAACACGATGGTGCTGCAGAGCGGGTGCAATGCAAGAATGTTTGGGTCAATTCTATCCTAATCGTTGGATATAGGCTCAGGAGGTACTATTCCTCTGCCCGTGCGATCTTCAGATCCTAATCCTATGGATTTCTTTCTTTGGGAGTACGTGATGAAAGGGGTTTTCAGAGATCGTCCAACAACTGCAGATGTGTGTAACACGATGATGATCTTTCCGAGCATTTATAAGTAGCCTTTCCTCAAAAATTTTTATATTGTTTCTTGTTAATAATCTTTTTCTGTTTCTGTAAAGATTACCAGAATTCTTTTCTGTGTGATGTATATTGTCCGATTACAATTTCATTTTGTTGAATTATTTTCAGAATTGTCTTGATGTTTAAAATTTCACGACAGCGGCACACTCGATTCCTTTTTTATCGAGAAAATTATCACCATCTCTTATTTTGCGAAAAATCTCGCAAATTTTACAAAGTAGACCCCACAAATCCTATTTCATCAAGAGGGTCCCAACAAATACCATGCAATGATGCGATAAAGTATAGCAAAAGTCGAGTTATTGCCATTGATAATTTGTCATTTTGAAAAAATCGTTGTAAGCGATGGCACTTTGACTTCAAGTTCACCTACATTTTGGCAGATGCGCTGGAGCCTAAAAAATCGACTGGAAAAAGTTGGGTTTCGACAGGAGCCTCTGTGGTTTCGTCGAGAAACAATAGCGAATCTAATGTGCATTTATCGAGGGTAATATCAAATGTTCGAAAAATAATTTAGCCTGGAAATTTTACTGAGTACGATTTGCGGTCTTATTATCTGATTAAACCACAAAAACGAAGCTTGAGTTTTTTTTTTTTTATGTTCTGGTTCCCACGAAAAGGGATATCCTGTGATGTTCAGAGAACATCGTGGGAACCAAGGGAAAGAAGGTAGGAGTTGGCGTTCTTCTTAAATTTCTGGAGGTTGTATGCCTCGGGGAACACCTCCCTAGGCAATGAGTTCCAAAGCCTCGCTGTTCGTTGGATGAACGAGTCTTTGGAAAGTGATGTTCTGCAGGTCTCCAAAGTGACCACGAAGTGGTGTGATGACTGAACTTGACGGGTTAGTCTCGAAGAGACTGCCAAAGCAGGAACGATTGTTGATATTTCAGAAAATATCTATAAAATAGAGACAAATCGCCAACTTTTCTACAGTGTTCCAGACAAGTGAGCGAATTTGTAAGCGAGGCATCACCGACGAGACGAATTGCCCTTTTTTGGACAGAATCCAATAGCCTCAGGATATGTTTAGGTGCCGCGCTCCAAATATGGGAACAGTATTCCAGGATAGGTCGGATCTGTGCCTTATAGATCATAAGCAGCTGAGTGGGGGTGAAATAGCTCTTGGCACGAAACAAAAAACCAAGTTTTTGGAATGCACTTTTGGCAATGGACCTCACGTGATTTTCCCAGGAAAGGTTATTGCTGATAGTAATACCAAGCATCGATATGGATGACTTCAGTGGTATGGTTACTCCTGACAAAGTTATGTTAGGCACAGTGAGATCGGCTTTTCTAGAGAAAAGACATGCTTGTGTTTTGTTTGCATTGAATTCTACCAAGTTATCAGATCCCCACTCGAGAATTGTTGCTAAGTCCATATTCATATTATCAACATTTCTTCCTCGTTCATTTCTGGTTTCACGGGCTGATATAGGGGCCCTGGAAGAGAAAGCGGTATGTAGGGTACTATCATCGGCAAAGCTGTGTACTGGACATGAAGTTGCTTTCAACAGGTAGTTGATGTGAAGTAGAAATAGTGTTGGTGCGAGAATAGATCCTTGCGGAACACCAGCATTTATGAGTAGAGTGTCAGATGAAACTCCATCGACCACTACATGGAGAGACCTGTTTGAGAGAAAACTAGCAAGCAGAGAACACAGCTGAGGGGGCAAGCCATAAGACGGAAGCTTGGCGAGGAGTCCCTGGTGCCAAACTCGATCGAACGCCTTGGAGATATCTAATGCCACAGCTAAAGTTTCTCCATACTTTTCGAAAGATAGCTGCCATATATGTGAGACGTAAGCGAGCAGGTCACCAGTTGATCTCTGATGGCGGAAGCCATATTGCCTATCGTTGACAATTCCTGAGTCTTCCAGATATTTCATGAGCTCGATGTTGATGGCTTTTTCCATGACCTTTGAAATGATAGATAGCAGTGCGATAGGTCTGTAGTTGCTAGGTAGGGCCTTTTTGCCTTTTTTAGGGACTGGCTGTACTCTTGCAATTTTCCAATTGAGCGGAAATACCCCCAAATTGTAAGAGTGGTTGAACAAATTGCAAAGAACAGGTGTTAGTTCGGGGGCACATTTTTTTAGAACAATCGGCGGGATTTTGTCAGATCCACAGGCTTTGTTGGTGTTGAGACCCAGCAAAATCTTTCTGATAGTACGTTGGCGAAAGGTGATCTCGGGCATGTGACTGTCAATAGGTGTAATGTTCGGGGGTGGAATTTCCAGCAAATAGGTGCGCAAAGATATTGGCTTTTTCCTGGGCAGTCGTTGCTAGTGTTCCATCTTCTTTGATTAGAGGAGGAAATGAGCTGGAAGTGAAGTTTCTTCCCACAGCTTTGGCGAAAGACCAAAATGAACGGGATCCGTTAGGACATTCAGCAAGTTTTGATCTTATTTTGGCATTGTGAGCATCTTCTGAGCATTCTATTGTCTCTTTGCATATGCCTCTAGCCTCGACATATGCTGCTCTGGTCTCAGGGCCCGGATTTTTTAGTCATCGATGGTATGCTGCCTGTTTGGAAGCCACAGCTCTAGAGCAGTTTCTGTTAAACCAGGTCTTATCGGATGATGTTCTTCTTTCGGTATGTAAGTTCGCATCCCCAACATGATGATTTCAGAAATTGCCTCAGCACATCGTGTTGGATCTACTGAAGAGAAACAAACTCTCTTCCATGAAAACGCTGAGAAAAACATACGAAGACCTTCCCAGTCGGCCGAATTGTAATGCCACATGAGACGGGGTGGTATTGTGCAGCTCGATGGTAAATGGAAAGAGCATGTTGTGGAGATGAGGGTGTGATCAGAGTTTCCAAGCGGGGCACAAACTTCTATTCTATACGGGTCAGGATTGGTGGTGAGGAAAAGATCTAGTGTATTGGCAGACTGGTTGTTGACATCAGGGATGCGGGTTGGTAGCTCGACCAGTTGTTCTAGACCATGAGTGATGGCGAAGGCCTCGGCTTGACGATCCGCATCATCTGTTTTGTTAGAGAATTTGAGCCAGGCAGCGTTATGTACATTAAAGTCTCCCATGATTATGGTTTCAGCTGTTGGATGGTTCTCCTGAATGATGTCCAGTTTGAGTGATAAAAACTCAAAGAGGTCGTTATATGAAGGTTCATTAGGTGATAGGTAAAGGCAGCAGAGGAACTTAGTCAGTTTGGTATCAGATAGCTTGAACCACATCATATCAAAGTGGTTCAATCTTTGATAATAAGGCCGCAAAATGCTTGAGGAAAAAAATAAAAATAAATGCGAACAAATCCTTCAGCACGAATGATATTTGATGAGAATATTTCCCGAATCACATTTGAAACTGAATGAAAGTACCAGATTTCATGTAATATTCGAATTTTCAACGTGGACAGTTACAACAATTCTTCTCGATCCAAAATCGAAGGAATCGTTCAATAGATTCATTCATCCATACCGATTATTCACTGCTCTTCAACTCACTCAGAAACTTAAAATATTTATAATTTTTTCACAATGAAATAAAATGTTTTTGTATTTTGAACTGATTTTGACAAAGAAAAGATCCCCTGCTAGGAATCGAATCCGAGCCTTCAAAAGTGGTTCTCATTGATTATCGAAATATTTAATAGATGAAAATATGATCTATAATCATAAAAAAACTGGCATATAGGCAACGGAGGCATGCGGTGTTCCCATGTGGTCACCCATCCAAGTACGAACCGCGCCCGACGTTGCTTGACTTCACGTGAAAGTTTGGTTACCTAACCAAATTCCAAATATTTATATACAATTCCAAGTATATTTATTGAATTCCTATCCATACCTACTGAACCTACTACATACAACTAACCTTACCTATTACCTAACCACTACTCCATAGCATTTCTTGATTGTCTGAGAATATGGGTATCAAATCATTAACTGCCTCACTTGGCTCAGTAAACAGTCTGAAAAGGGTATATATTTGAATTCCAATATCAAATTACTGAATGCAGTGAGCTCAAAATCCCTTATTTAATCAATTTTGCATTTCCTGTTTCCTTATAGGAATTGAATCATCTATGAATTGAATGCATTGGCATTCAATGACAGGACATAGTGTTGTTTTATCGCGAAACAATCTCGAATCTACTGGTGGTTTCAACAGTATGAAACACCAAGAAGACGTTTTCGGTGATTCGATCGGCTCAAAAATAATGAGGGGAATAGTCATATACAGTATGTCTCACTAAGTTGGAACCATATGGAAAACTGTGGGAGAAAACTATGAAATACATAGGAAAGCAATGAAAATATAAATCATTCGACTGTTACGAAAATAGTAAATAAATTCAAGAATATTGGAAGTATTAACAATCATTTCAATGGAAAACGCCAAAGAGTGGTTGCCGATGAGGATACGCAGTTCGAAGAAATGCTGTCAGTTGTAGAAAATCCAAAAATGTAATTGCGGAAAAGAAAGTCGTCGATGCAACAAAATGTGAGTAAAGATACACTGGCAAGAATTTTTTTTAAAACTGAATAAATACAGACCATTCAAACCAAAAATCGTTCACACATTGGAAAAAAGGGATTACGATGGGCGCTTTGATTTTTGCCATCTCATCCAAGGAAAATTAGAAGAGGACTCTTATTTTACGAAGCGTATAATTTTTTTCGATGTGTCAACATTTTCGTCAAATGGAACTGTTTTGTCAGAATATTGTCGCTGGTGGTCTGATGAAAATCCCAATTTGGTAATAAAGTCTCATGACCAATATTCATTTAAGAGGAACGTGTGGTGTGGCATTTATAAGAACAGATTAATAGGACCTTTTTTTCGCCAATCCATAAATGCCGAACGTTATCTACAGTTTTACAAACTCACATCAATGACTTCTTGAACAAACTACCCTTACCAGAACGTCAATGTATTTGGTTCCAACAGATGGTGCCGCATGCCACAGTACATCAAATGTTAGGGAATATCTTGAACATACATTCCATGGAAAAGTCATTCACAGATATTCTGATCTTTTTGGCCTGCTAGATCCCCTGACCTAACCCCCTGGATTACTTCTCATGGGGTTGCTTGAAACAAAAAGTTTATCAGAACGGGCCGTTTCAAGATGATGACCATGTGGAGAGGATAATTTTAGAAACATGCCAGGAAATTTCTTCAGAAATGATAAGGAATGTATTACGTGAATTTGCCAAAAGAACGACTATATGCATTGAACAAGGAGGTGGATATGTCGAGGCATCAGTGGAATGAGGCAACATTAAATTTCCAATCATTTCCAGAATTAATATTATGTCAGTTACACAACTTAGTATTTGTATGTATTTTCTTCTTATTTGCACAATATATGCATTCATTATGTGTTTAAATTGCAGAATTGTTGGAAAACATTAAGAAACGTGTTTCATAATCAAAAGAGATGAATGTTCATTCAAAATAGAAAAAACAGTAAAAAGAACCATAACCTAATTTTTCGATATCTATGAATGTTATTGTATATTTGAACGTAGTTTTCCGTTCTGAACAACTTTTTTCAATAAGAATTTTTGATATTTTCGAATATAAAGGTACTTTACTCCTGAGTACAATTCATATTTTTTGACAAAACACGTATACGGCTGGAAAAATCTGGAATCTAATGATTGTATTTCAGATTTTAGAATATGCAAAACTTTTTATGAGGAGTAACTTTTTTTCCTAAAATGAATAATAAAAAAGTTTTCGATATGGTTCCAACTTAATGAGACATACTGTATATTATAAGAAGGCTCAAAATGTTGGCAATATAATATACGAAAGCATTGTTGCCTAGCAATAACACGACACATCTGCATAGATGAAGATCCAGATCGCGAGGGTTTTTTATGCAGATGTGGGGTGCAACAAAGTTCGAGTATATTATGCAGACAAAATTTAATCGTCAGAATATAAAGTCAAGTTATATTCGTCAAGAAAAATGACCGAAAATTAGCAATTTCTATTTCATAAAATTGAGTCCATGTCTTGGATCGGTAATCGTTCAAGAAGTCGATGCCGTTATCGTAGCTGCAGCTCTTATTTCTCCAATTATATTAGAATGATGTTCTCTGTACAACTGTAGATATGGCTCAGTGATGATGCACTACTGTGACCACTGATTGAACTGATCCTGTTCTTGGACTCCAATCTTGGCCATGTGGGAAATTATTGTTTGAGCAACTGGAATAATTAGTGAATTTCTTATTTTCAATATTCAACCCACATTTTCCTTGCTGACTATCTATTCCATTTTCCAAAAAGATTCCTTTCTATTGAAGAATTTTTATACCATGATGACCCATATTGATTATAGTGGAAGTGCGATAACATCGGTCAGTAGTTATACTTGCGTTTATATTCCATTTCTCAGTAAGTTCGTGTTGTAGTTTAACCGGGTATCTGTGGTGATTTTCTAAGTTTTGGATTAGCCATTTTGTTGCGGCACAGTTTTCATCACCACTTTGGCAAGTTTTCGTGAATATGGGGTTATATTGGATACGTCCTGACTGACTTCCATCAATGTTCAGTTCTACTTGAAAATTATAGACACAACACTCGAGTCCTTCATTTCCCCTTCATGCTAACTCCAACTATACAATGTGGAAAATTTCATCTGAAGAACTTCCGGGGTATTATCATCAGAAGCATTACTGATTATATTGTATTCTGTAATATCTAAAGCAGGGTATATTCTTGTTTCGTACACTAGAGTTTCGTACACATCAGAAATTCACCTGAAATATTCTTGTTTCGTACGGAATGATTAAGCCATTTCTGGCTTCTCGTTTCGTCACCGACCATGCCGATATCCTAAAGGGTGTTGGTACCTGGTAACGTAAATACCTTCACAGTTGATTTCATATTGACTATTTGATGATGGTAATGAAATGATCAATAATGAAATAATGTGTATATAAAGGGTGTTGAATTTGTTTCCAATATTATTTTGGAAGCTCTCATCTGATCATATCAAGTATTACTGCGACAACGATATTTTTCAACATGGACATTCAAATTATTGAAACGAAAAGAGGGGAAACCAGCCATTTTGCATGTTCATACAATGAAACGTACATATACCAACGACATATTGTGGTTTTGCACCAAAAGACCATGCCCTGGGACGTCGTCAACCTGCAAGGACTGTAAGTACCTGGAAAGAAAATCAAGACACACATGTGTTCCTGTCCTAGCGAAAAATGTAGTTGACTTATGAACGAATTAACCTTTCTCGTGACATATGCAATTCAAACAATTTCAAAATTATAAATAACAAAATTCCTACAAGAGACTTTAATGATAAGATATCATTAATTCATCACATTTCAAGCAATGTCGATAATAAATGTGAAATATCTATTATAAATAGTGCTATAAGTGATCATAAATTACTAGTCACCGAAACCAGTACGAATAAAACCTACTCTAAAAATAAATTATATTGCAGTACTTTTACTATATTTCATGAGAATAAACTTAAGGAATACTTGAAATTAATAAACGAAAAATTAAAAAAATGTGACAAACCAAATAAAATTTATAACGATATACCGCGTTTGAAAATTGTTCCCGTCAAAAAATCATAAAAATAAGAGAAGACTCAAAACCCTGGTTCAATGGAAATATTTCCAAACTAATTAAACTCCGTGATAAATTCCATTACAAAAAATATAACCCTACCCAATTGTTAATGAATTCGTATGATAATTATAATAAATTATTCGAAGTAAGTATTAAAGAAGCAGAAAAAGAATATTATAAACAAAAATTCACCAATGCTACTACAAAATCAGTTTGGAACTCATTGAATGAACTGTTATATGATAAATCAATATGCTATGATGAAATTGCATATATCTCGAAAAATGGAAGAAAGATTAGTAACCAACAAGAAATTTGTGAAGAGTTCAATGATTATTTCATTAATATTGGTCCTGAGTTGTCATCGGGTTCCATAGCCAGAAGAGAAATTTCAATTCATACAAAAATTTTATCAATGTTTTTGAGACGCACTGAATCTGAGGGAGTAGAAGAAATAATCAGTGAACTTGATGAGAGAGAAGCTCTGGGATTCGATACAAAAATTGTAAAAATGGTAAAATCAGAAGTTGCACCAATAATTAGTAAGTTAATGAATTCAACTTTCTCAACAGGCTCAGTACCTGACAAATCGAAAATTGCCAAAGTTAAGCCTATTTTCAAAACGGGTGAAAAAGATCAAATGGGGAATTATAGACCAATCTCTATTCTTTCGGTACTATCGAAAATTATAGAAGAAGCATTACACTGCAGATTATTGGAATATTTCTAAAAATCAAATTCATTGTTTAATGGGCAATATGGGTTTCGAAAATCAAGTGATACTGAATCAGCTGTTCTAGATGTTATCACTGAACTCCAACTAGATATAGATTCATACAAAAAATTTGCCAGAAGACGAAATGATGGCTAAGTATATAAAAAATTATAATATCGCAAGAAGTTGTTGAAGCGGTAGTGAAACTTTCAATGAATTATCAATTAATTAAAAGTGGACAAAACGCCTCATAGTGATTCGATAGCTGAAGTTTTCCTGGTTTATTTCCAATACTCGCACTGTGTAACAATTTGTTTTTTTTTTATTTCTAAATAATTCACCACGATATAACAATTTTGTGCTCACTACTAGTTCCAGATGAATCAAAGTTTTTTTCTTAAAAAAAAAGGTAAATAAATTATAAAAAATATATGTATTGATACGAAAGATCACCGTATTTGGAGGTTATGCCTGTCAACTTATAGATATTTTGAAAATCATAAAGTAATGCTACTTCTGTGTACTTTGAGGTACAGCAAGGCAAGTGATGTGCATGCTCGTTAATTTATTAAGGTCGCAGGTTCATAAGGTCTTGAGAACATATAAAGTGAGGGCGCCAAGTAGTTAACCAAATTTAAAAAAGTACCCAAATAACCCTGGCTAGCTTTTATATGACGGAAAACCACTAAATGACATCAGATTCAACGCAAAACTATTCAATGGAATTCCCAAATATTATAATCAGAAAAGGAATGAGGTTCACAATTTCAGTTGAACATGGGATCCACACTGTCAACACTCTCTAACAGGTATAATTGTCAACAAAAAATTGCGTATTACTTCTACAGTACAAGTAACGATGTTGACTCTTAGTAATTGGAGTGCATTACATTTCACATGTAAGGCCCATTGCTTCTGAAACCGAAACCATTTCGTGAAAATTAATGCAAATCCTCTGCGAGGTACTCATGTTTGTCCTGTTAGAATGCCAGTGTATGACAACTCGGAAAAACATCAAAAGTATCTCTGTCCCCTGTTCATATGGTTGATCAGTTTACAACACCTTCCAGGCGTTACCGAACTCGCAGCTTTGGTCGCTAGTTGCTTTTTATCACCGGCTTACCATCGTCCCACGGAACTTGGTTAATACTTTTACTGTCCACTTCTAGGCGATATGATGGAGAACGGAAAACATCTGAAATATTCATCGAATAAAAACCTCACGTCCCGGAATTAGAGATTGAAATATCGTGGAATAACAGAACACTTATGTCTTTGCTGCAGCTTATGTGATGCCGCTGGAAATGAATAGAATTTACACGTACTATATTTGGTAGAAACATTACTAATATAAGAAACACAGATCAAAGACGCAAACACGGCGTCATATACTCAAAACTAGATATTTTCAACGGAGCCAGATGAAACAACTGTTCCAAATATAAATCATGAACCCTACAGCGAGCAGTGTGAGTGGCTAGCCGTGTTAACCACAGATCCGTGGTTCAAATCCCAACGAAACCAATAACCCTTTCTATATTTTCTGTTTCATTTACCCATTCCTAAATAGCATATAAAATGTTATATAATAAGGCAACAGCCCAAAAATAGTGCACAATTTTTTATAAACCCGGTATTTTTGGTTAATTCTTTTTCGGAAATACGACCAATATCCATATCCTCAAAAGCTAGGATTCAAAAAAATCAATCCTCGTTGAGTCGTTAACCAAAATATACGTATTAGCATGCAGGAGACGGATGGAAAAACACTTTTGAATCGTGAAAACTCAAAACTAGTATTTGCCAAACGCTGAACCTGCCAACATCAGCAGGGGTAACTCCCTCACCCCAAAAAGGATGGAAAGCGAGGTTACTGGGTTTTCCCCTAACTCCCGGCGCAATTCCTTTCTTTCCCAACCCCTCCCAGGAAAAAAATCGAAATTCTATATATGATCTTAGTTGTTAATAGTAGTTAAAGTAAGCAATGGCAAATAAAAGATTTGGAATTGCGATTTGAAATTAGTACTAGTTTTGCAATCGACTGCACAGCAATAGCAAGGGCTCATTCTGCCCTATTCAGACGTACATTGGATATTGGTTATTGAAATCATTCCGACAGTTCTCTCTTCAGTTGAGAGCGAAGTTCATAAACTGAAGAGAAAGAGAGGGAAAGCCGACATGTTTATTTCAATAGCCAATATCCAATGTAGGTACCCCTGAACAAGGCCCGTGGATATTATAAAATGTATGTTGTGGTTCTACCCAATCGTGACCGTTGCCACTACGATTACAAGGATTATTACCTACTCCTGCCACCATGGGCGATGACATAGTATCATCTATCCCCTCCAGCCTAATGTACACAGCGAATATAACAAAGAAGTATAAATAATCTTGTGTTTTTATTTATTACTCAAGAAATACAGGGTAAACATAGAATTTTCATTAACATTGATAATCTGACTGATCATCTTCTTCCTTGTCGCTGGTATACTCAATATCTAGAACATAAATTAATATTTTTATAAAAACGAGAGTATTGTATCATGTAATAGTTGAATACTTTGCCTTCAGATTCTCTGATATTTATATAACATCTTCAACTGTTGACGGTAATTGTGGGTCATCAAACCATTTAAATTCGTATACAGCCAAAATTGGTAGGCTCAAGATCCGTTGGAACTGGTAAATGTGCATTTATCCAGATATTTGCGATGTATCAAATCGCTGCCGAAGTTCTGATTGACAAGGTGGCAAACTTGATGCGTCGAAATTTTTGAATTTTTTTTATGGTTCATTTACATTTTTCATTTAATAATTTTTCAAAACCTTTTTTTTTATGTTATTCCTTACAGGTGGTTCGTATTTTTGAGGATTTACAATGCATTTCATTCTGTATTTCAAGGACAAAATGAAGAGGCAGTAGGAAGTCGCCTCGCGATGTTTTGCGGTACCCTATGTAGAAATAAATTATTTCAAGTCAAATAAAGCTATATATCCCTTCCTGCGATTTGCTTCTGAAAAAGATCTGTGATTTGATTATAATAGAACAATTGAAATTTATGCATAATACTTTCGTTCTACGAATTTGAGCTATTTCCTGGGAGAAGTACGTCAAAAAACCAGATTCAGAGAAATTGTTAGCAGCCTTCGGCCGCTGCGGAGCGAGTCATGCTCTGTGAAAATGCTGTTTTGTGTTTTGAGGGGTTGTGAGGGTCAATGTTCCGAGGTAATATGTTTTGTGGTTGTTTTGAGTGTAATGGAAAATTGAAAAAAAAATAAAAAATTGCGTGACTCAGCTAGGGATCGAACCCAAGTCCTTGTAGTTTGAAAGTGGGCGTTTACCCACATGAGCTTCTAGGCTTACCAGAGTTGATGAAGTGTTAGAACTCATCTGCCGGGCGGCGCTCTGGGAGAATCTTGGACCGCCCGCCCCCGCACATTTGTCTGCTGGTAAGGAAGGTTTCTATGTAAAAATTTTCCTTGCACCTCATCATCTTTGATTTGCCTAGCCAGCTCTCAGATTATAATACCAATACCCACAGTGTGTTCGAACTTGACATTCAATATATAATAAAATATCATCAGCAATGTGAGTAAACAAATAATGAATTGTTTGACAACAGTAAAAATAATTATTTAAAGACTTCTCAATATACCACTTTTTTGAAAAGGACTAAAAGTATAAAATAGTGTCTCCTAGCCACACACAGATTTATATCCCCATACAGATTCCTAACCCCATAGAGATTGTTCTAAAAATTTGTTTTTATTGAAAATAAATGAGATTTGAGAAAACGTGGGGCGCATCCAATAGATAATAGTAAAGAGTGTAGGAAGTAGGTTTCTTTGATAAAACTCAAACAAAACTTCATATTATTTGCAATAAAATGTTATTGACTCAGGTGAACTATCCATGCTTCAATTATTAATTGCATGCGCCCCACGTTTTTTGTTTCAAATCTCACAACTATTTTCATAGCTATTAAAAATTCACAATCACAAATTTTCAGGGCGATCTCTATGGGGTGATGGATCTGTATTGGGCTGTGAGAAATTATTTTATTCTTTTTAGTCCGTTTTAAAAACGTGCTATATTTTTTTTTATTTAAATAATTATTTTCTACTCTTTAGTCCGTTTCATAAACGTGGTATATTGAAACAAATTCATCCAAATAATTATTTTATGCTTTCTAGTTCGTTTGATAAACGTGCTATATGAAAAACAATTATTCATTTCATTCAACTTTGTGTTGCTCATTGTCCCTATTGAATTTTCCCTTCTGGGTATCTGGATTTTTGTTGGAGTGTTCTTCCGTTTTATGTTCGAGTTTATTATATGCTCGTTACTCTTGCCTATTTTCTGGAGCTTTCACCTAACTTTCTCCCTTGCGCGATCCCTGTAAAGTCGAGTATCGCAATAAGGTTAACTATCGCGAAGCACACTCTAGACCGCAAAACAACGTCCGCTCGTCACCGGCATGGAGAGATTGTGTGATCCTCACCTCACTTTTTGTTGTCCGTAAAAAACAAACAGATTGTCAAGAAAACGAGTTAATGTTGTATTGTCAGCCAGTTCTGAGCCATACCCGAAGTTTCAAGTCCTATAGCTTATTGAGAAGTTAGTTTAAAATCGATTGCAAGATTAGTACCAGACACATAAGCGAGTTAATAAAAACGTGGTAGAATACCCAATTTTTTTCGCAAAAAATGCACTGATGCATGTTATTTTACGGAAAATGCGTAGTGTTTCTCACATTCAGAAGTTATTTTTCGATCGAAAAACGACGTGATTTATTGAGATTTCGTATTTTCATGGCATTAGTGCAGTTGTTAGTATAAAACAGCCAGAAGACATGTATCATTATAAAATTGATCTGATTAGTTCCCTGAATGGAATTTCGACCCTTTGATTGGTTAAAAAATTACGAGGAAAATTGTTAATGAAAACAACTAACTGCTACTTGTCAGTTCTTGAATGCATTATTATCATTATTTTGAGACATGTTTTAATACCTTGGGGTTGATGTTTCGAACAACAAGCGAAGTATTATTTTTCTCTAACTCGAGAAGCAAAAAAAATCTGATAGGAGAACAAATCAGCAAAATTATGCACCAAGTTATTGTTTGAGTTTTTTTGGGATTTTGGTTGAGTATTCGTGCCAGCTTGACATACGTTTGGAAAAGTTTTTATATTTAGGATTAACACTGAACACTGAGGTGCAGAGATTACCGTTTTTTTTGTTGGTGTACTACTTTTCAATTAGAATATCTGTCGCATACCACTCATTATTGAAATTCATTATCCGGAAGGGACCATGTTCTAATAATATTTTCAGTTGTTTGAGCAGGAACAGTTAAATTGGACCAGTAATTAGTAAATAGTACTTTTATCAATAAAAATCAAATAAGTAAAGATTTTTTAAATGGTTTTATTGTGAAACATAATAATGATGCAGATAATGTACAAAAAGCTGAAAAAATACAATAAGTAAAATTTTTTTTTTAGGTAAACGGTTTTATTGTAAAGAAACATAATAATGGTGCAGATAATGTACTTGAAGCTAAAAAATAATCAGGTTGGTACCAGGTACCACACCACTCTCCCAATCAATTAGGGCATTGATTAGACTGAAATAAAATCGTGGGGCGTAGCGTAACCTGAGTAAATATTTAAATGATAGTTCTGTGACGTCGCACGATGATAGTGACGGATTTACTTTTACACACATTTTGCATAAGTTGTCTATTGATAAGATGCATCCAAAGCATATGATGATATGAGCAGTTGACTGTAGATAATAGAAATTCGACGCACGCGACGATTTTATTTTAGTCTGATCAATATCCTATATTGATGGGGAGAGTGGTGTGATGACTGGTACTCAGTACCTACCCAATTATTTTTCAGCTTTTAGTACATTATCTGCATCATTATTATGTTTCTTTTCAATAAAACCGTTTTACTTAAAAACTTTTTTTTTTATCATTTAACTCCTCAGCTTTCATTACATTATCTGCATCATTATTATGTTTTTTCACAATAAAACCATTCAACTTTTTTTTATTTATTTTATTTCCAAGTTTTTAGTTTTTAATTCAGTTATTCAATATTTCTCATTCTATTAAGTTCATTAGGTGCCTCATTATTACGAGGTTTCTTCCCTGTCAATTTGTTGCAATCTAACTCCTCAATACATAATCCTTCCAAAGACTTTACTCGACTCAGTGCCACGTAAACTTGTCCTTCCTCAAACAATTCCTATCCAAAATACACAACTGCGTGGTCTACAGTGCTGCCTTGCATTTTGTGGACAGTGGAAGCCCATGACAACGATACGAAATCTTAACTTGGGTAGAGGATTCATGCTTGAATCACGATTCTGAGGTGACTAATTCTTTTGTTTTGATTTTGATGGATTTCAGTTTGATGTATTGACTGTCTGAACTCTGTGAGCCACCATTTTGTTTCGGAAGCCATCTGGGATTTGGAATCTTTTCGTGGTGTACTGTATTCTACTAGTCAAGCTCCTTCATTTGATATCCATATTGAGGGGGTTGTATTGACTGTCTAAACCCTATGATTCTCCATTTTGTTTTGGACGCCATCTTGGATTTGGATTTTTTCCAATGTGTACTGTATTTTATTAGTCAAGATCTTTCATTTCATTTCCATATTGAGGGGGTTGTATTGACTGTCTAAACTCTATGATTCGCCATTTTGTTCCAGATGCCATCTTGGATGGGAAAATTTCATTCTACAAGTCAAGCCCTTTCATTTGATATTCATATTGATGGAGTTGTAAAAAATATGTAATCCGCCATTTTGTGGCGTCGGCCATCTTGGATTTACAATGATACTGAATGCACATGATTGTATTGTCATCACAACTTGAGGAGTGTACCAAATTTCAGATCAATCGATCAACAAAAAGGGGGTAAAATTTCAATTACTAGATTTGACCCACACAAGATACAAAAAAGGCAAGCTAAAAAAAAACGTTTAAAAAAACAGGTAGACATTCAGAGTTCACGTTGTATGTTGTTCACATTTTTCAAACTGTCTGTGAGAAGATGGACGTGACAGACGGAGAGTCACGTGGGTTACCGTACAAGGGTGCGTTCTTTTTCCATTTTTATGTGATATTCCTATAACTTTTCTTCCGTGTAGATATCAGTTTTCGTATATTTAACGAATATTCACGAAAATATTGGTAACAAAGAGAAATCAAGATGTTACATCAGTGTTTTTTTCTTGGTCCAAGGGTCAAAACAGTCCTTTGGCATCTAGCAGATGATATTAAATATGGATATTAAAGAAATTGGTAACTTCCAGTTGAAATCATTATTATCTTTCTGATATGATTTGTCAGTGGAATGACCTCACTTCAGAGTCATTGAGTGACAATTTGACTTGATTTACCTAACTTATCTATTCCAGACGCATCCACCAGTTGACTGTAAGTATTCGCTTTTCCTGAAACGATAATTTCGTCTGAAGTTTCCCACAAATTTTCAACCAAAACCATTTCCTCGTTATCAGGCTGAGTGTTAGGCTTCTGGGCCTTCTTGATCAAATAGAATAAATCGAGCAGTTCCGGGCTCTTCAGACTGTGGTTGCCTGATAACTTCAATATATCTGATTCTGTCACCCATCGGAGCTTTCCTCTATACTGAAAATACAAAACAAATATAACTATGTGAAAAAATAAGTTATTGTATTTCATTATGAGTGAAAATTACATTTTGGTAGATGAGCATGGAGATTGATGAACGGCTCGCAACCTACATTATGCCATAACACATGGTTTTTTTTTGTATAAACAGAGATCGGAAGTGGAATTATCTAATATAGGCTCGAAGTTCAGTATTTGAAGCGTTAATAAAATGATAGTTGAATACAATAGAGTTGTACGACCCAGTCTTGTGAAGAAACTGAACTGTAAAAAACCTGTAGTTAGAATAGTGAAATTGATCAAACTGCTATCCAAAATGTGACCTGGGAAATTTATGAATACAGTAAATACAATATACAATTTATCAACTTGCTAAAATCATAATATTGGTTCAATAGAAATACATTACCTCAAACACATTGGAAAACTAATTACAGAGAATTAAAACATCGTTGTGAACTAATTAGTCCAAGAGCTACGTAAATTAGAATTGATAAAGTACAAGGAAAATTTTTCACATAAAAACCTTCCTTACTAGCTGATAAGTGTGTAGCTCTGCAAGCAGAAGTCAGTCCCGGGGTGGAAAGCGGGGGCGGGCGGTCAAAGATTCTTCCAGAGAGCCGACCGGCGCTCAGATAACTTCAAACACTTCAAAAACTTCTGAACTATAATAATGATATAACTTTATTAAGAATAATAATAGTAATACAGCTGAATGACAACTTGTTGAAAGTGAATGAAGTATACAGAGATAGAGATAAGTACAGGCACTTGTTTCCCATAATTAAAATACAGAAAAAAAATATAAAATATAAAATGTGAGAACAGCGTATATAGATAAGATAATGTATACATGTACTATGTAAAATCAGGAATATTAGTTCAATATGTATATAAGTGTGAGGTCCAACAAGTAAACTAAACTATCTGTATCTGTAGACCGAAAGCACGAAGTACTTGTAGGTTTTATTAAGTGAGTACATGTCATATTGTTTGAATCCAATCCTACTCCTTAAGAAAACCTAGTTCTTGATATATGAAGTATAGAGTTTGAACTGTTGACAATATAAACATCAGAGATGTGTAAGTCATGGTAGGTATGTGAAGGTACAATTAATTGAATATAATGTTCTCAATAATGACTGAATAACAAATGATGCAATGATGAAATGGTGGACACACAAGGGTCGGGTTCGAAGCTGGTGTGTTCACGATTGATATTACACGCTTTATATTAGCTTCACTTGTATGATTGTTTGTAACCGACCCTTTTGGGCGCGATTTTGGCCCACTTCAAACGGTCAGATTTCATTCAAACTTTGTAGATTTATCGAGGTCCGATGACAATACACTAATTTGATAAGATTATTCCATTTTTAAATTGCAAAAAAATAATAATAATAATAGTTTAAAAAAACTAGAAAAACATGCTTTCATAAATAAACCAAACTAAAAAGTAGGAAATAAATAATAGTTTAAAAAAACAAAAAACACGCTTTCATAGAAAACCAAACTAAAAAAATAGAAAATAAGAAAAAATATATTTTATTTTGAAAAAAGCTTGATGAAATGATTGTTGGGGTTAAATGTGTGTGTGTTCAAAGTGTTATTAAAAAATAAATTATAATTTTTCAGCTAACTTATTTGTTTTGATTGTGAATTTACAGAACACATCCGTAGGCTTCGAAATTTTCCGGTGAACGGTACTGTTTATCCTTAATAAACTCTCTTTACGCCTCTCATCAGTCGAATTCATTAAAAGATTCAACTACAAATTAATAACAACGTTCAGTTAGCGAAATGTTTTACCGGAAGTGACCAAAATCCATACTTCATTTTAAACTGGAATGTCACTTTTCAAACGTTAATATTTCGAAAACAATTGAATTGTGTATGTGAAGTGTACTGAAGAAAACTGTTGTGAATTATGAACTGAATTCGAAAATGGAATAATATACGAGGTGTTTCATTCGAAAGAATTTTTGAAGATGGCACTCAGCCGCCATTTTGAAACTTTCAGCTGTGATTTTTTCATGAAGAAGTAGATTCTCATCTTCCATTTACGCCCTCCAAATTTCGTAGCGTTATACCAGGTGGTTCAAAAATAGTAGGGGGGGAACGGACTTTAGACGAGCACTGTATATATATATATATATATATATATATATATATATATATATTGTATATGTTAGAAAGTGTGTATTGTGTTCGAAAAGTATAGAAATACAAACAATAATACTATTCATGACACTAGGCAGGGTCATAACATTCTACCACCAATTCCATCGACAAGTCAAATAAAAAAAACATTTATTTACAATGCAAAAAAAATGTATAACCATCTACCAAATTCAATTAAAAACATTAATAATTTTAAGACTTCCAATGGAGAAGCCAAAAATGTTTTTTTGTCTAAACCTTATTACTCTGTAGAAGAATTCTGACAGATTTTTATTTATTTCTGTTTATCTGTGCATTTTCCATTGTTTTTGTTTTGTTATAGTTATTTTTTGAGGTTCTGTTTTGGGTTTAACTAATTGCTGAGTCTTCATTTTGTCCATGGGATATTTATATTCAACAATAAAGCATGTTTTGAATTAATTTAATTGAAAAATTTGACTTGAAATAATTTGATTCCACATAGGATATCGCAAAACATCGCGAGGCGAGCACCTACTGCCTCTTCACGGGCGCGTTAGGGGTTTTTTCCAATTTATCCTTGTAATTCAGAATGAAATGCATTGTAAATTTTCAAGTATAAGAAATATGTAGGAGCCACCTATGAGGAATCACATAAAAAAAACAATCTGTCAATAATACTCAATTCGAGATGTTCTTGAGGAATTATTGAAAACGAAATATAAATGAACCGTTTAAAAAAAAATTGACGCACAAGTTTGCCACCTTGTCATCAGAACAACGGCCGCAATTTTGAAGGGAGAGATATATCGCAAATATCTGGACAAATGCCCAACGGATCTCGAACCTACTGATTGTGGGTGAATAGATCAACAAGCCATGTACGAATTTAAATGGTTTGATGGCCCACAATTTCCGACAACAGTAGCATTTTTAGTGGACGGAATGTAGCGGCTACGCATATACACGGTTCTATCACGCGGCGGCTACCAAAATGGGGAACACTTTTTTTGGTGGCCTCTACGTTCCGACCTACGTCTCTGGATCTCAAAAAACCACATTCCAACCATGTTGTGGTCATCTGGCAAACACGTGGATATGTAGTGGCTGATACTAGACACGTTGAACAACTGACTGCGCTTGTTTAATTGATATATGAAGTAAGTTCATTGAATTTCGATACTTCTGATCAGGATAAATTCTAAACGATTGAAAGTTCACTGTGGAATATGGGTGCTGTAGCTCAATTGTGAGCACGCGCCATCTGATCACTCTTTATTCAAGAAAAACGTTATAATTTTGGAAATAACTCTTCTCTAAAATTATGTACTTGAATCCCACAAACATTGTTTTTATCAATCTCGGTACTTGAAACCAATAATTACGTAATGAATTACCACGTTTGATGCAGTACTGATGACAAATAGAAAGTGGTGCCCACGTCGTAAGCCCATGACTCGCCATCTCAAAGTTATAACTTAAAAATCAGAATAGGTCTTATACCCATGAATGTGGCGAACACGTCGCGGCTCTTATAAGCTGCCACTTCGAAGTTATGACCCCAAAATAGCGAGTACATGTCCATTAAGTGTTAAAATAGGACATGTCTCAAGTATGGTGGATTTATGCAGCTTAAATTAACAATTTTCAAGTATCAAGTAACAATTATCAATCAGCAAGTAATGAAAATGATGGCATTCATGCGAGCTGAATTAACAATTGAGGTATAAATATTAAGCAGGCGCCCAAGTCAGAGTTCCGATCTATTTAAATCAACCTTTTCATACAAATTCAAGTTTTTTTTTTTTTTTATTGAAAACGTATCACCCCATTTCATTTCGAATAAATATCATTCACGTTTCACCTAACAGGTAAATCAAACTTAATATCATTAACGTTTCACCTAACAGGTAAATCAAACTTTTTAAAAGCCAAAATAAAATAATTTGAGAAAAGTTAGGTTAGTTTTTGTTATCGCTTGAACCAATACACGGTCATTTCAAAATCAAGAAAAATTTCCTATTGAAAACGCATATACCATTTCATTTTGAATAAATATCATTCACGTTTCACTAACAGGCAAAACAAACTTTTTGTAAGCTACAAAATAATAATTTGTGAAAAGTTAGGTTAGCTTTCGTCATTGCGCGGACCAATCCATGGTCACTTGATGTGAATTTTGAAGGTTATTGTAACTTTGTAGTGACTTTTATGAAATGCGAACTGATGCAATCCCTTATGGAGATAGCAAGAACGTGGAAACCATCACCACATATCACAATCAAGTGCCCGCCACATTGAAGATTTGATGTAAGTTACTAAAACCTCTCCGAAACTATCATACTCTATTGAAAGTGATTGTGTCTTCTTGCGATATTATCATTTGTATCATCATTGTATCATTTTGCGTTCTGGCAAATTATGTGCAGCCGTGAATAATATTAAAATTAAATCATTAGAACCGCACATCTGACTTCTGGCAATAATTTCATACAATTTCTACGGTTGATGATGAAAATGATAAATACACAAAATTTCAGAGCTGCACTCAGATGTTATTTCGATTAAAACTCAACGCGTTTGACTAAATTCATCAAAATATATTTATTATCTATAAAGTATGGTATATTTCGTTATTCATTATTCACAATGCATTCTATAAAACGAGGAAACCTCCATATGCCCCTGTGAAGAGGCAGTAAGAGGTCGCCTCGCGATGTTTTGAGATACCCTATGTAAAAATAGATTAATTCAAGACAAATAAATCTATATATCCCTTCCTGCAATTCCCTTATGAAAAAGATCTGTAATTTGATCACAATAGAACGATTGCAATTCACGCATAATACTTTCATTCCACAAATTTGAGCTATTTCCTGGAAAAAGTACGTCAAAAAACCAGGTTAAGGGAAATTTTTAGCAGCCTTCGGCCGCTGCAGAGCAAGTCATGCTCTGTGAAAATGCTGTTTTGTGTTATGAGGAATTGTGAGGGTGAATGTTCTGAGGTAATATGTTTTGGTGACTTGTGTGTAATAGAAAATTGAAAAAAAAAACATTTGCGTGATCCAGATCGAAATCGAACCCGGGTCCTTGTAGTTTGAAAGCGAGCGTTCATTCACATGAGCTATTAGGCTTATTTGAGTTAGTAAAGTGTTTGAAGTTATCTGAGCGCCGGTCGGCGCTCTGGAAAAATCTCTGACTGCCCGCCCCTGCTTCTCGTCCCAGAACTAGCTTCAGCCTGCAGGGCTACACACTAGCTGGTAGGGAAGGTTTCTATGTAAACATTCTCCTTGTACCTTATCATTTTCAATTTGCGTAGCCAGCTCTCCGTCTACATGGAATTACCTCCAATTGCTCCAAAACTACAGATACAGATTAGACAAAATAATATGAAACTCCGGAATAAAGGCTTGGACCACTTTGTTCATGTAGGTGAAACATGGATAATTGAATATGGAACTGTTAGATGTCCTCAGTTAACATTCAATGTATAAATAAGACGGCGTAATATAGAAATTATGGCAAGATCGTAATTCTATTTTTCTTGGAGCAAAAAAATCAACGATTATGACTATCATGCTGTGAAATGTATCAGCATTCTTTAGAATGGTTTCAACTAGTTCGGAAGGATATGTATATATATAGTATGGAAGATAGAAAAACTAGATTTGGGGATTGTGTATTATAGTTCAATTTACATTTTTTGACATATTTATTGACTTTGCTGTACTTCCGGTTTGCCAGAAATTACCCCAACTTTTCATTTTCAAATGGGAGATCCTATATATTTTCACTTATTTCGATCGAGAAAGACATTCTTAATCCAACAAAACCTCACTTGTCCATATTTGACGAATAAAGATCGTGTAAATCGCTTCATACTTGATCAAGTAACATTGGAAAAATACGACTTTGAGGCTTTTGACTTCACAGTCGTTTTAAGCATTATTCAAGATTCGCGAATTAGTCCATTAAGATCTCAAATTTTCAAAATGACCTCCTCCTGATCACGGCATAGTTCAACTTTTTCAATTGTTGCGCGCACCACATTGATTAACTGTTCCGCAGTGATGGTCTGGAATGCCACTCTTACTTTATACTCCAGTTCTTCACAAGTAGCTGTTGCTGTTTCATACACCTGATTTTTTATTTTCCCCTAGAGAAAAAAATTTGGCGGTGTAAGATCTGGTGATCTAGAATATGAAAAATTAATAATACATTATTAAAAAATATGGCAAATTAAGAATGTACCTCGCAGGCCACTGAATAGGTCCATAAGTGCTTATCTACTTTTCGGGGAAGGTGTCATTCAGATGTTCTCTTACGACTTGAGAATTGTGGGGTGGCGCTTCATCTTCTTGAAAATAGATATCAACTGGTTAGCCAGTGGCAAATCTTCAATGAAATCATTAATTTGATTTTTAAGGAACTGTAGATATCTTTCCGCAGTAAGTTGTCCGTCGAAAATTATTGGCCTCAAAAGTTTTCCTCCGATGATACCCATCCAGCAATTGAACCAAGTCGGTCTTGAAAATTTCCTTCTTGTATCAGATGTGAATTTGTTTTATTATTCCGATTGAACAGACCCAAGTTGGCGAATCGAGTTTCAAATAATTATAAATGGAAAACGTACATCTTCTCTGTATTTACTCAGAAACCAGTTGCAATAAGTAAATCTTCAGATGTGGTCGTTAACGTAAAGCTGTTGGTATAGTTGGTACTTGAATGATCGATAATTATATTTGTGAAGAATTCTACAAACGGACCAATAACTTACATCACACTCAGGAACAATTTGGCGAATTGACGCCGTACAATTCACTTCAACATAGGCTAACACGTCTACTTCTTCTTCTTCACTGACGATGAAGTTATTGGCATTTTCTTCTGGTTCATTTCGCATTTTCCTTTCCAGTTTTGGAAAGTAATGCCGAGTGGGATGGCGACGATTAGGGAATCTCTAAGCATAAATTCGAGCTCCGTAAATCAGCAACATGTCAAATTTCTCGTTTATAGTATAATTTTCCATATCAAATTATAAACTACGCAACAAATAAATTTTCAAAAGTGACAGCATATTATTTGTTATAAGGTATGATCACTTCTTGCAATTATTCAGAAAAATAGTGAAAATAAAGTGAAAGTGTATGGTATCAAATTATTCGTAATAAAATGATCTTTCACAAAAAGCCAACAAGTCACCCCCTTTCCATTTGAAAAAATCATGTAAACTGGAAAAATTCATATTTGTGACTTTCAAATAATACTTAAAACGACTGTGTAGTCATAAGCCTCAAAGTCGTATTTGTCCCATCTTACTCGATCAAGAATGAAGCGATTTACACGATCCATGGCATTCTAGATCGAAAAACAAAAATTGGATTAAAAATGACTTTATTTGTCAATTATCGACAAGTGGAGTGTTGTTGGATTTAGAATGTCATTCTCGATCGAAATAGGTGAGAATATATAGGATGTATCATTTAAAAATCGAAAGTTGGGGTCATTTGCGGTCAAACCGGTAGTACGGCATAGCAAGTAAATATGTCAAATAATGTAAATTGAACTATAATACAAAACCCCCAAATTTCGTTTTTCCATCTTCAATAATAAAAAAGTTATAGGGATGAGCCACCTTGGAGAATCACCCGGTATATACAGTGAGGACGTAAAAAAACTTCCCCCCCCCCTTAACTTTTGAACGGAACAAGCTGTCGAGGTCGGGTAGAATTCAGGTAAAAAGGTACCACTTTTACCACTTTTTGGCATAAAAATTATTGTGGTCACGTGGTCTAGTGTCAAGAGGGCACCATCTTCTTTTTTTCATGTAAAGGGGGGCCACGTGGCTCCTGGTTTTGGAAGCCTTCCAATTCTCTATCCAACACCGCTTCGTTTGTGAAAATCGGCCAAGCCGTTTCAAACTGACAAGCGTTTGAAATTTGCTTCAAATATTTCACAAATAAATTAGTTCAACTATTAATTGCAGCAGAATTTCAAGTCCGTTA
This sequence comes from Gonioctena quinquepunctata, assembly GCA_018342105.1. Taxonomy (NCBI): domain Eukaryota; kingdom Metazoa; phylum Arthropoda; class Insecta; order Coleoptera; family Chrysomelidae; genus Gonioctena; species Gonioctena quinquepunctata. The sequence goes on along the minus strand of JAFIRS010000977.1, from coordinate 97,402 downwards.
CTGATTCTGGTCGAAAAGTAGATTTTTGGTGGTAAAGAAGGTTCGCATATTATTTGTACTTCAAATGTGCTTTTTGTTTAATTTTTTTATACCTTAGTTATTTTGCTGGAGACTCCAAATGGCATTTCATTTCAATCTCAGTCTGATAGTAACGTTAATCATATCGATACTTTTGACAGTTGTCATAGGTTTCAGCATTTCTTTGTAAATTTCAAATGCCTCGTTTTTGTCCTTCAGAAGAAAAAACCGAAGCAATTTTAATTTACTCTGAAGCTAGGCGCAATTACCATGAAGCAGAAAGAATATTTAATGAGCACTTCCCAAATGATCCAATATCTCGTACATACTCAAGGGAATTGGTTAGTAAATTTCTGAGGACTGGTTGCATAACGAGGGAAAAAGGATCTGGGAGGAAATCTATTTCAGAAGAACAGCAAATCGACGTTCTGGCAGCTGTTGTTAATAATCCGCAACAAACAACGAAAACGGTAGCCACGGCTTGTGACGTATCTACGACCACTGTGAAAAAATATCTTAAAAAACACCAATTTCACCCATATAAATTTAAAAAATTGCATCAATTAACAGAAGACGACCCGGATAGAAGACTGCAGTTTTGTGAGGTCATATCTGACCGCATAACCCAAAATCCCGGTTACATAAACTCAATTTGTTTTAGTGATGAAAGTACGTTTTATCTAAATGGAACAGTAAAAAGACAGCATGTGCGTCATTGGTCAGACGTAAATCCGCACGTTTTTCGAGAGGGTCATACTCAAACTCCAGAGAAGATCAACATATGGGCTGGTATTTTGGGTGACCATATCATAGGTCCAATATTTTTGGCAGAAAATTTAACTGGGCATCTGTATTTGAATATGCTTCAAAATGAGATCCATCACAGTATTCGAGAAGTAGTTGAGGCAAACCCAAATGAATTCACCATGGATGTTACCTTTCAACAGGATGGTGCATCCCCTCACTACTACAGACCTGTCCGAGAATGGCTTAACGAGAATTTTCCGGGGCGGTGGATAGGCCGACGTGGCCCCATTGAATGGCCAGCTAGGTCACCTGATATGACACCTATGGACTTTTTTCTGTGGGGGTTAATGAAATCTAAGGGGTACGTCACGCAGCCACAGTCACGCCAGGAACTTATGGACCGAATAACAGATGTGTGTTGCAGTATTACCCCGGAAACATTTAATAACGTTCGGAATAAATTTCACAACCGATTTTTTTTCTGTCAAGACGTGAACGGTGAAAATTTCGAGCACTTGTTGAAATAATTGCAATTGTTACTTGAAATTCTGTTGCAATCAAAAGTTATTTAGGTTTTTAATTTATTTGTAGAATATTTGAAGCAAATTTCAAACGCTTGTCAGTTTGAAACGGCTCGGCCGATTTTCACAAACAAAGCGGTGTTGGATAGGGAATCGGAAGGCCTTCGAAACGAGGAGCCACGTGACCCCCCTTTATATTTAAAAAAAAATTGGAGGGTGCTCCTGGACACTAGTGGAGGAAGGTTCCAGATATTACCCCCTACATACAAAAAAACAAACAAATTTCACCTCTTTATAATATTTGGGAGTTTATGACGGATCATTTGTATTCGATGAATGTTTCAAGTGCATACTCCACCTTTCCCATGGTATGTTTCGCTCTATTCTTAACACCTGCATTGACGGTCAGTTCGAAAATAACATGCATCACGAATGTTGTATTGTGTCGTGGTACCCATATTTTATATATTCTCATTATTCGATCAATAGTAACAATATCAAAAATCTGAAAAAAAAACAGGTTCATTATATATATAATGATTATGGAAAAAGAATTTCGGACAATACAGGGTGTTAATCAAGTACATTGACAAACTTCGAGAGGTGATTCTTTGGGAGATTTCAGGACGAAAAATTAATATCAATATATGTCCTAAACGGCTTGGTTTTCGAGGTACAGGGTGATCAAAATACATTTTTTCAAGAGTATACTTCGACATTTTTGACAATAATCAATTCAAATTGGGTGAATACAATCCATTCAACAGTGTGCACGATACAAAATAATCCATTTCTCAAATAATTCACATGGTCCTCCTTTTATGAGAGTCAAGCCTTGTTCAACCCTTCAGATTTTTTTTTCTCCGCCACTGACAGATTATGAGATAGGAGTATTCAATTTTGTTTCATTTAACATCTTTTTGTTTTCCTGAAGTTTTTCATTTACTTGTACGGTTTAGAAGCTACAATGAAAAAATGAATGCAAACATTTTTCCAATATCGCATTACATAATGGAATTATTCTGCTCGTGTAGAGAAAATGTTATGTTATGGAGCACCCATACATTTTCCATCAGAACTCAGGGTGGATATGTATTGCACAAAGTTGATTATTATGGCAAAAGAATTTCGGACCTTTTTATTAGTGAATAACTTTATTATCAAAATAGTAGATCAAAATAACATAAATTTTCTAGGAATAAAGATAAGTTCAGAAAAGGACCATTATTGAAATTGACAAGTCAGAGCAACTGCTGGAAATGGCCACCGCCGACTTCAATGCATGCATTTATGCGCCTTACCATAGACTGGCGGACACGCTCAAAAATACCAGGAGAGTTTCTAATAATTGTGCATGACACCTGTATGTAATTTCTCAGGTCTTCTTCACTTTCAACTGGAGTTTGGTACACTTATGATTTAAGATGCCCCCAAGGGAAAAATCGAGTGGATTCATATCGGGTTGTTGGCCAAGGTTGTGGCCCACCACACCCAATTCAGCGATCGGAATAATTTTCTTCTGAATATTGGCGTGCAACCAATCTGAAGTGTACTGTGGAGCACCATCATGCATAAACCCAATTCGATTCATTTCGCTCGGTGGGATCTCTTCTAGGATTCCAGGTAAGATGAATTCAAGGAAATGGTCACAATTGAGTCTATGAGGCAGAAAATGTGGCCCGATCAGGAAATTCCCTACAATTCCACAGAAAACGTGCCTTGAAAATTGTTTTTAATCACGCATGGCTTCACGGGGAAAACATGTCTCATCGGTGAATAACACTTGAGATAAAAACCATGGATTTCTCACCAATTTTTTTCGAATCAAAAAGCTAGTCTCTTGGGAAAATCCATTAGCAGAAGAGCTTGAACACGCTGTATGTGATACAGGAATAAAGTTGTTGCTGTTTTGGAATTTGCCCTACCAATATATGGGTTACGTTCAACTGTGCCGCAATTTGTCTTGTAGTGGTGTCTGGATTTTGCTCAGTTTCGTTAAGGACAGCTCCCTCTATCTGAACTGTAGACTATGAGAACAGTAGACCTCTTGAAAGTACCCATTCTACGAAGACGAGAGTGAATATTAATGAACATGTGTGTACTGGGAATAGGACGTTGTGGAAATATTTCTAGATACATTCGTGTGGCGGCACGAGCGTTACCACGAGCCATGCCATACATTAAGTGCATGACTGCTATTTCTGATACCGTATATTCAACCATTGTATCCAAATGAATCTGCTTTTCTACATGCACTAATGAAAAACTGACAATGAGACACCTTCTCAACTTTCGATAACAGTCAAGTTGTTGATATTCGAATAAATAAACTAATATCAAAGCCCACTTTGCTATTTTCATGGATTGAAATTGATAACTAAATTTTTGTGTTACTGCAGAAGAAGAAACAAACTATTCTTCTCGAAGAATGGTAGATTCTAAAATAATTTTTTTCGAGAATTAATTTTTGAATAAAACTGAAATTTCCGGTAAATACTCTACGAACAGAAAAATATCATTCATTTACTTATGAGTTATGACCGAAGATTCATAAAATCAAATATGGACTCATCTGAAAAAATCTTCCATCGCACAAGATTACCTTTTGGAAGATTGTTTATGTTGAAAGAGAAACATTCAATTGAGAGTTGAAAAAAAACTTTTTTCAAAATAAGAAAAGATATATATGAGTTTTCTATCAAGACTGGATAAAAAGATTTTCAATCAATTATCTGAATGAAAATGCAAATTTTTACTATCAAAATTTTCAGGTTGAAAGTTAGGATTTTCACAAAATCTATCAGATGTTGTTCAATATCCAGCATGCCGCAGTGGCGGAAAAATAGTTATTTTCTGTTAGATATCACACAAAGTAACTTCATTTTTCATCCTAGATTTTTCAAATTCTGAAAAAATATTTTTTCCAATTTTCAATTGGGAATATTTTATTATGATATGCGATACTGAAAAATGTTTGCATTTCTTTTTTTCATTATAGCTTCCAAACCATACAAAAAAATAATATTCCTTTCTCATAATCTGTCAGTGGCGGCGGAAAAAAATCTGCAGGGTTGAACAAGGCTTGACTCTGAAAAAAGGAGGACCCTTTGAATTATCCGAGAAATGAATTATTTTGTATCGTGCGCACTGTTGAATGGATAACTGGCCCAATTTGAACTGATCATTGTCGAAAATGTCGAAGTAAACTCCAGATACTCTTGGAAAAAATCGATTTTGATCACCCTGTACCTCGAAAACTAAGCCGTTTGGGGACATATGTTTATATGAACTTTTCGTACTTGAATCTTTCGAAGAATCACCTCTCGGAGTTTGTGAGAATGTGTGCTTCTCAAATTTCGTTATGTTATGCGATACTAGAAAATGTTTGCATTCATATTTTCATTATAGCTTCTGTACCGTTCAAGTAAATGAAAAATTCAGGGAAACAAAGAGATGTTGAATGAAACAACATTGAATATTCCCTCCTCATAATTTTTTAGTGCCGGCGAAAAAAAAATTCTGAAGAGTTGAACAAGGCTTGATTCTGAAAAACGGAGGACCCTGTGAATTATTTGGGAAATCAATTATTTTGTATCGTGCACACTGCTAAATGGATTGTTCGCGCCCAATTGGAATTGATTATTGTCGAAAATGTCGAAGTAAACTCCAAAAACTCTTGAAAAGAATATTTTGATCACCCTGTACCTCGAAAACTAAGCCGTTTGGGACATATCTTTATATGAACTTTTCATCCTGAAATCTTCCAAAGAATTACCTCCTGAAGTTTATCATCGTACTTGATTAACACCCTGTATATATCAAGTCAAGTCAAGTCAAAATATACTTCATTGTCAAAGAAAATAGATCTTGTTGACAAACATGAAAAAGAACACATGTCAAAAAACAAATATATAGGCATTACAAATATCAAAATTTCAGATTTCACAAACAAAAACTTGAAAAAAAAACATGAAGATTAGTTTAGGTGAACATTTGAAGTCTCGTTAAAATTTACAGGTTATCACAGTAGAATTCATAGATCGAATAATATGCCTTTTCGATCAAAAGATCTTGGACTAATCTTCGGAATTTTTTGAATTCTGTAATATTTTTCAGAATAGTAAGAAGATGATTGTATACCTCGATACTTTCATAAATCAGAGAATGTTCAGGCACAGCGAATTTTGGGATAGGTAAATAGAGCATATGGTCCTGGTACTGCGACAATTGGATCCGGCACAGTACATGCTAGTTTTATTTTCATGAATTAGGCATACTGTTTCCAAACAGGTTACAGTTAGTATTTTGTGGCTGATAAATAGGGGCTTGCAGTGATCTCTCGATTTCGACTTTGTAATATATCTCAATACTCGCATTTGAAGAGCAAATATCCTATGTAAATGTGAGTTACAATGTCCACAGAAGGCTATTCCATAGCAAATATGAGATTCGATCGGAGCAAAGTAAGCCACTCTAGCTGTTGTATACCCCAGCTCATTTGATATCACTCTAATTGCATAACATCCACTAGAAACTTTGTTACTCAAATGCGATATATGTTCTTTGAAGGTTAATTTATCATCTATGTAAATACCTAGGAATTTAGTGAGCTGTTTGTTTTCTATGTAGTGGTTCTCCAATTCCAAATCGTCTAGTTTACATTTGAATGTAACTAGTTCAGTTTCGTTTAGGTTGAAGCCTAGTTTGAATTTTTTGAACATCTATTTCTATCATATTTGATAGCCGATTTATTTCTTTATTGCTCCATATAATGGTGGTATCGTCGGCAAATACAGTAAATCGTCCCGCTATATTAATGGGTATCAAGTCATTTGAATATATTAAAAACAACATTGGTCTCAAAATAGACCCCTTAGGTACTCCATGTTTTATATCACTGAGATCCGACTGTCCACTTGATGTTCTCACAACCTGACAGCGTCCTGACAAATATGAACCGAACCAGGTCAAATTTGTTCCTCGTATCCCATAATTACTGAGCTTCCGCAGCAGTGTTTTATGGTCACCGCAATCAAAAGCTTTCGAGAAATCACAAAACACAAAAAAATTCAACAGTTGGTAACACCTAACCTCAAACGTCAAAGTTGACGTGTGTCATATGTCAATTGTCTTTGTAAAATGACATGTACCAGTACCACTTTATACACCACATGGTGAGATTAACTTCAGTATGGTTTTTTACAATTTTAATGTGTTTAACAACTCTAAACTTGACTTAATTTCCTTCTTCATTTTACCTGGATTCACAATGTACGAACAATACAAATTTTGTGTAATATCATGGAAACTAACCTCAACATAGATGTTAGTCACAATACGAACTGTTATTACGAAATAAAATAACTCACCCATCTTGTTTTTCGATTGTAGTCTCCCTGATGATGGGAATGAATACTCCCGAAAACTTGGAATAATCTAAAAATAGTTTTCTTTTTCCTTTGCTGCAAACCCCAATATCCTCGAGTTTTATAAGTAACTAGTCAGCAACGACTACCCTTCTACTATATATATATTTATATATATATATATATATATATATATATATATATATGTATACAAGGTGAGTCAGAATAAATCCAACAAACTCCGACTACAGATTCCTCACCTCATTTCGAGGAGAAAAGTTGCTATCAAGGTATGTCCTGAAATGCATCCCCTCTGAGATACAGGGTGTGGAAAGTACGAAAAAAAATTATATTTAATTTGTTTTCTCCAAAATTCCTGGAGAAAACAATTTTAAACTTGGAATACTAATCAAGCTTCATCAACGTGCTGATTTGAAGTTATAATTTTCCTTTTTCGTAAACCAGTGGCGTAGTTACGATGGTATGTGGTCATATATTCCTTCATATTTTCTTGGGACAAGTGAATGGACAAATGAGCGTTTGACATCAGTTCGGCTCATCGATACTCAACCTAAAGTCATACATTCCATGTGCCTAAAAGTGGAGGTTTCTGAAATAATTGAGAAAAACTCAATATATGTTTAGTAGAGACATAAGTGCAATAATCGCGAAATGTTTATCTCTCACACAACATATAGGAATATGTGTCAACCTCGGAAACATAGTAAGGCTGAGTCAGAATGAGATCGATAACTCCATTTTTTCGTTCATCATATCATTTGTTCGAATCGATGTCGCGGATTCACTGATATGTTACCATACTTTCTTGCATATGATTGTTTCGACAGATCAACTGACAAACAAACCTAACCTCAAATTCATAATACTCCACTTAAATAATGTTTGCGAAAAACTGAAGATAAGTACCCTCAATTTGTTAAAGTTCATGTTGGAGTATCATTATCAAAGCCATTTCAGATTGAATTATCCAGGAAAATATTATCCAATCAACATATTTTCGATGAAGAAAAACAATGATTGTGTATTCATATCTATTTAAATGATAGAAACGGTTTAGTGGGTACACTATATAGAAACAAACAGGATATTGAAGCAGATGTTCGAATTGACCACCATTTTGTGCAATACACAATTGGCATCTCCGTATCATCCACTGTCGCACGCTTTGGAATATTCCTGGTGTATCCTGTATTAACGTTGGTTGGTTGGTTGGTTGGTTTGAGACTGACGAGCCAGAGACAGGGTTGGCACTTAGCTTCCCTTGACACTGCGACCAGCTAGGGTCTATTGTATCACTCTGTCGTCAGTGGTTCCTCATTCAAACAGGTTTGTGCCTTTAATTAGGTTAAGAAGCCTGTTGATAAGGTTCTTCGGATTCATGCCTGTTTCCGGGCTGATCTCTCCAAAGGTTCTGTGTCGCCTACTACTTAGGGCGTCACAGTCGAAGATGAGAGGCTGTTTCCTCCTCTTCATCACACAGCCTACACTCCACGGTTTCCCTGCGTACTCCCATGGTGTTTAGGTGTTTTCTTAGGCCGCAGTGTCCAGTCAACAGACCTATTATTATACGAGCCTTCGTTCTGTTCAGGTTCAGAAGGTCAGCCGTCAGGGTCCGGTTTGGATGCCCTACCATGACTTTGCTGTGTATTTGCCCGACAGTTTGATCCCAATATTGTTGGTGTCTTCTTTTTATCCACTCGGCGATCAGGGTCCTGCATCGGTTTTTGCTAATCCCGTGTGCAGGTTCTGGCCCTGTGAATAGCGTTTCAGATGCTTGTCTAGCTAGCTGGTCCGCTTTGACGTTGCCTTCAATGCCTCTATGACCTGGCACCCACATCAAGGTGACCTTGTTGTGTTTTGCCAGCTCGATGGGGTTCTGGAGGCAGTCCCAGACCAGTTTGGACTTTATCTGTGTAGAGTTGAGTGCTTTGATAGCACTTTGACAGTCAGATAGAATGTAGATGTGTTTTTTCCTATAACCACTTTATAGATTCTTCTGAATGCATACCATGATAGCATGTGTTTCAGCTTGGAATATCGTGGAGTATTTACCAAGTGGTATTATGCAATCCCTTCTTGGCCTTACCCCATGTATTCCTGCTCCCGTTCCTTCAACTGTCTTTGAACCGTCTGTATACCAGACTATGTCCGCAGTTGATTGTGATTCTATACTCAGGGCCCATCCAGGTTCATCAATTCGTGTTTCGAATGGTTTTGCGAATGTGTATAGGGGTTGCATGTAATCTGAAATCATTTCGAGTTCTTCGATGTTGGTTACATGAGTGATTCTGGTATGTCCAGTTGTTCGGATTCTCCAGTTTTCGTTTGTTTCAGTCTGTATGCACTCATCCTGGCCTCTCAATGACATGTAAGTCAAGGGGTTCGAGGTTTAGGATGATTTCCATTGCAGCTGTTGGAGTGCTGTTCATTGCACCCGTGATGCAGAGACAGGCAAGCCTCTGGATTTTCCCAAGGTTGATTTTTGCCTGTCTTTGATTTGTTTTGGCCACCATAAGAGTGAGCCATAAGTTATTCTTGGTCTTATTACCGCTGTGTAAAGCCAGTGCATGGCTTTCGGTTTAAGCCCCAGGTTTTTCAAAGCTCTCCTGCACATCATGAAGGTTATCTTGCTTTTGTTGGTTACATGTTGAAGATGCGGGTTCCAGGTTAGTTTCTTGTCAAGAATCAGCCCTAGATATTTCACCTGCTCTACTACTTGTAATGTTTCACCGAATAGTCTAGGAGGTATGAGATCTCCCATGTTTCTTCTCGGGTGAAGGGAATTAGTGTTGTTTTGTTCGGATTTGCCCTTAGGCTCTCTCTGTTACACCATTCCTCTACTGTCCTCAGTGCATTTTGCATTAGCTCTGAGGTTGTTCGAGTATTCTTTCCCTTGATGAGGATGACTAGGTCATCTGCATACCCTTGAGAGTAATACCCTTGGTTATTCAGAGAAATTAGCAGTTCGTCTACAACCATGTCCCACAGAAGGGGGGAGAGTATGCCCCCTGTGGGGTACCTCTGGAAATTTCAACCTGCTCTGTTTCCTCGAACATGTTGGCTTGGACCAGTCTATTATGAAGCATTGAGTGTATCCACCTGCAGGTGGTTTCGTCAATGCCTCTTCGAGTGGCCGCAGAGACCATACTTTCAAAGGAGGTGTTGTCGAAGGCTCCTTCGATGTCTAGAAAAGTGCATAGTGCAATTTCTTTGTTTGCTAGAGACTCTTCAACCTTGAAACAAGCTGATGAAGTGCTGTCTCGCATGATTTTCCTGTTAGATAGGCATGTTGGTTTTGATGTAAAGGCCGTTCTACAAGAGCGGTTTCCCTTATGTCTCTATCTATCAGTTTTTCTAAGCCTTTCAGAAGAAACGACGATAGGCTTATTGGTATGTATGCCTTTGCCTGGTCATATGAGTCTCGTCCAGGTTTCGGAATAAAGACCACATTTACAGTTTTCCAGGTTTGAGGTAGCCATCCCAATGCTAGGCTCAGCCTGTACAGTCTGCACAGTTCTGGTGCTAGATATTCAACTCCGCTCTGAAGTAGTATGGGAAATACTCCATCTGGGCCCGGAGACTTGTAAGGCTTGAAGGAGTTCATTGCCCACACTACTTTTGAATGAGTTACCGTTCGTTTAGCCACTTCCCAGTCTGCCCTTTTGCCCTCAAATGAAGGTTTGCAGGGATTTCATATCTGGGGTTTTGATTTGTGGTGACAGTGGATCCTGGGAAGTGTGTATGGAGCAAGAGTTTCCTTCCCAGTGTTGGTGTAATTGCCGTTGGGTTTTTTGAGAGTCCCCAACGGATTGATGGGGTCTTTGGAAAGGATGCGGTGGAGTCTTGCTCTTTCTGAGGTTTGTTCTATGTCCTCACAGAACTTCCTCCATGACTTTCTTTGTTCCCCTCTGAATTTTTTGTTGTATTCTGTGAGTGTTTTGGGATAATCTTCCCAGTCACCAGTTTTTTTCGCTCGATTGAATAGTTTCCGCGTTTTGTTTCTAAGATATGTGAGTTCGGTGTTCCACCAGCTCACGTTACCTTTAGTGGTGCTGCGCTTCAAGGGCAGTTATTATGATATGAAGTTATTATGGCCTCCTGTAACATTAGGGAGGTTTGTTCTATTCCATGAATTGTATTTGAGTTAGGTTTGACATTTTTGAAATTTGTGAGATTTGCCCTGAGCTCCTCCGGTACCCCGGCCAGTTGGTTTTCCTGGGATCCCGACACATAACTGCAGGTTCATTGGCATAGCCAATCTCCACATGTATGTGTCGGTGATCTGAGTTTGAAGGTTCCTCAGATACTGCCCATTTGCCGACGTGCCGAACCACCAAAGAAGAGCCCAAAGTGATGTCAATGATTTCCCGTCTATTACGGGCTACGAAGGTTGGCTCATTGCCTCTATTAAGTACTTCCAGGTTACTGGAGACAATAAATTCAAGCAATGACTCACCTCTTGTGTTCGTGTCGGTGCTCCCCCACACTGTGTTATGGGCGTTTGCATCGGCTCCGATGATAAGCTGGAGTTTGTGGTCCTCACAGTGTTTAACCAAGGCCCTCACTTGTTCTGATGGTGGAGGGCTTGTTGAGTCATAAGGCATGTAGACGGAGGCTAGTACTATTATCCTCTCTACTCCATCCTTGATGTAGGTCGTCTTGATTGCTGTTATGTCCCTGTAACAGAATTCTATCAGATTCAAGACTTTCAAATCATTCCTGGCAATAATGCAGGATCTGGCGTTTCCACAGTTTAGATTATAAATAAGCTTACCCTTGGATGTTCCGAGGCCTGATACTCGCCCTTTGACCAGCCATGGTTCTTGTATTAGGGCCACGTCGGTGTTGCCCTGTGCAAATATTCTGCACAGGGTTGCAGTAGCAGCCTTACTATGCTGCAGGTTGGCTATTCTGCACAGGGTTGCAGTAGCAGCCTTCAAGGAGGTCTCGTCGATTTGAAAGACAAGAGTTAGACCGAGGCCTCCTCTTGTCTCTTGATGACAAGCCATTCTTCAGTATCTATCCCCATGTTCTGGGTTTTGATAAGCTGGAGAATCTTTTTGGTTTCCATTTTACCAAATGGCTTTGGAATCCATACCACTACCTTGGAGGTATTCAGGATGTCCTTGGCTAGCCCTACTTTTAGGACAGCCCCCTCCCAAGGTATCAGTCCGGGGATACTCTCAAGTAGCCAGGATTTAGCGGTTTCATCCGAGCATGTCAGGACCAGCACGCCCTTGTGGACGTAGCTGTTCCTGAAGTTCGGACCCTTACCCGGCTCACACTTGAAAATTTCCCCGGTAATTGCTTCCTGCAGGAGAATCCCTTGGTCGTCTGATAACTGGTGATCTGGATAACTCTCCAGAGCAACAGCCATCTTCAGACCTCTTGTGACCTCCCTATAGCTGCCCTGCTCAGTTGGGTTAACTTGGGCAGAGACAGCCACTGGTTGGTCCGATCTAGGTTTCTTCACCCTTGCAGTGCTCTCCGTGGAAGAGGGTTGACTTCTTTGTGAGCGGTCCCTCTTCTTGTTCGGAGTTTTGGCTGCCTGCTGCTTCCAGCGATGCTGGAAGTTCGTTCAGTGAAGCCAGTTTTGCTTCTGGGTGTGGATCGCGTCGGTTGCTTCGGCGTTTCCTGGGTTTAATTTCTTCCCCAGCTGCCTTGGCCTCCGCGATCCGCACCTGTCTTCTTGCAGCTCCTGAGAGCTTTTTACGCGCCAGATGTAAACGATTTACATCTGACGCGACGTGTCTTAGGGCAGGTGTTTCTGGAGGTTTAGCGGAACTGCCGCTGCCTCCAGAGAGTTTCCTGTTTCCTGGAGTTTTTCAGCAGGTGTTTGACCATCTGCTGATCCCTCCTCGGTTTCGTTTGCGGTTTCTGGTGTCGAGTGCGATTCGACTGGAATCTCCTCGACTTCCATACCCGCTAGCGGTGTTGGGTTTTCTTCAACTGGAAGTTCCCCAGGGTTGTTTTTCGTTTTGGTTTCCATTTTCCCTCCTCGGTTTCGTTTGCGGTTTCTGGTGCCGAGTGTCGCAGGTGTAAGGCAAATTACTCTGGGAGGTCGCCATGTATCCCAGAGGCTCCGTTTGTGATACCTGACTGGCTCAGGTATCATCCATCCCTCGGCACGGGTCGCTTGACGCCTTGGATTAAGCCATGTTGTGGTGGCATTTGGTTTGAGATTGACTTAGAGATCCGCAGGCTTTGACCATTTCTGGTCATTCCCACTGGATTTTCCTTGTCAACCCCGTTATCCAGCGATACCACTTGGAGGTAGCCACCTAAGTTTCCGCAACCCATCTTCATCTCTCGTAGGAGGTGAACATGTGTTGACGCAAACTACTCGCCTAACGTACATGCTGCTAAAATTCTTGCCGTTAAATCTTCCACAGATTCTACAGGTGTCATACACTAGGGATTCGAGGTATCCACACAAAAACAAGTCTAGTGAAGTTAAATCCGGAGAACGTGCAGGCCAATGTATGGGACCACGTCTACCTATCCGCCAATCATGGAATGTTTGATCAGGAAATTGACGAATGATTCGTTGGGAATGGGCCAGTGCTCCGTCATATTGATACCACATTCTTCGACGAACCAATAAAAGTACGTCTTCAAGTAGCCCAGGTAAAACATGTTCGAAAAACACCGGTAGTTCTGCCCATTCAAACGGGGAGGAAGGAGATATGGTCCAACGATACGATTTTCGATCAATCCTACCCAAATATTCACTGAAAACTTTTGTTGGTAGCCTTTTCAAAACGTTCCATGCGGATTTTGTTCATCCCATAAACGGCTGTTCCTACTATTGAGATATCCATATCTTGTGAAACATGCCTCAGCCGTGAATAAAACATGTCGTTTGCTCCTTCATACATCCTCAAAAACCATTCACAGAAAATCTACGAGGGCCATAATCACCAGCATCTAGGGCCATCATCTTCCGCAGGCAAAATGGATACAATAGTTGTGCACGTGCTACCCGATTTACTGTCGATTGTCACACTTGTAACCTATACGAAATAGCCCGAGTGCTGGTTGAAGGATCTGCTGCTAATCGTTCTAGAATTTGTTCTTCCGTAACATTATCTCTTTTTGTTCTATTCGCACCACAATGGTGTTTACCAAATTTAAAGGACCCCGTTTTCCTCAATAGTCGATGCACAGCTATGAAAGTACTGAAATGTGGATGATGTCTGTTTGGATATCTATGTTGAAATAATTCAGCAGCGGCTCTGGCATTTCCCCCTGTTTCACCATGAACGAAATGCATATCTGTATATTCTTCAAATGAATAATCCATTTTGAAACAATGTTTACTGATTGAAATTATGATAGATGACATGACAATAATACAAATTCTTTTGGGTTACCGTCAATCATGTCTAATGTGAGTATCGATGTATCAGTGTTTCTACCGGCAACAATAAAAAAAGGCTACGTTTCTTTTTAGTTCCAAATTTCGTGTATGTTTTATGCGTCAATATGTGGTGTACTAAACAGCCTACCACAAAATAACATGAAAGGCTCGACTTTGTAACTAGTTATCATTAATCGCAAGAAATCATTTAATTAGGTATTAATACACGATAATTATTTTTCTTCATCAAAAACATGTTGATTGGATCATATTTTCCTAGATAATTCAAGCAGAAATGGCTTTGATAATGATACTCCAACATGAACAACAAATTAAGAGTACGCAAAAATTATTTCAGACCTCAACTCTTATCTACAATAATATTTTACATAAACAAACAATTCTATCCGAAATCACATTCATTTGAATTATCTGACGGGCATCGATTGGGTTCGATAAAGAAAGTAATTCTTGAGGGACCTTCAACAGATGTTCATGTTATACGATTGCCCAGGGATAATTATTAAAGAACCACAAATTATAAAGTAGCAACAATCGTCCTCTGGTCTTCAGTACCGACCAGTCTCGCGAAATACACTGCCATACAAAAGACTTGGTAAGTAAAGTTTTTTTTCCAATTGGTGGATAGTGAATTCGTTTTTTTGATTCAATTCATCTTGGTTCAATATCGAAAATGTTACGTAAAATAGATGTTTATGTTTTGAATTGAATTTTATACACGCACCTACCTAAGTCTAATTTCAACTTTGATCGCCTCCTCAGAAAAAATATTTGATCAATTTGGACAACGAATTTAATTTCCAATTTTGAAGAGACTATACAAAATTTGGCAATAAAATAAAATTGGTTGGGCACATCAGCTCTAGTTTTGGCTAGTTCCATAAGAAGTGAGTTTTCAGCAAAAAAATTTACGGTTTGGAAATCTTTTCGATTTTACAGTTTAAACGCCCACGTAATAATTATCAGTGTTTATTATTGACCAGTTTTTATCACTACTCTGGGATGTTTCCAAAATAATAATCAAAGTCTCTCACCTCTGTGAACTATGTGTTCACAGTGAACGTTCAATATTTCATGGAGTGAGGATGTACATTAAATCACTGAATAAATTTCAACAATATTCACAATATTCGGTTGAAACAAACGGATAAGGCGACTATTCAATAATTTTTAGAAGCAGAACTGTACTATGGGGAAACACTGGAAAGACTTCACAAAACATCAACTCATAAAAGTGCTCAATATGAAAATAATAACAAAATAATATATTGTTGATCAAACAGCACTTAAAAATGGTTATACCGTATTATTGTGTACTAAACCCAATTGAATTATTATAGGCTCAATCAAAACGTAATGTAAGAAAAAAATATCAATTTAGTGGAGTTAAGATGTATAAAAACCCTGGTGCTTGCACTTATACCTGTAGAAGTTTGGGATCGACTTGGCGACACTTGGCTTACTTGATAATATAGATTACTAGCGTGTCAGATGGCGCCAATTTCGATTCAGTTTCAATTCAGTAACAGGGTATATTTATTTACTTAGATTTCTTCTTGAGGCTAACTGTGCGCGGGTTCTAATTCTAGCTTTGCTATTGGTTTAAAAGAGACATATGTCAAACATCACCAATAGCAAAGCTAGAATTAGAAGCCTCCGAACATTGCACAAAGAAAGCACTGTTGTGTTGTTTTTCGTATTTTGTACGATTTGAATTTGAGGTTAACTGCATTCTGACAGAAGGAGAATTGGAAATGAAATTGTCATCAAATTGCAGAAAATATAAAATTCATTGCATACAATATAATGAACTATGGAAATATCATTATCAGTCAATTCGTCAAGATTTGTACTTGCTTTTGGTACTAAATACAGGCGAAAATTCGAATCTGCGGCTTTATACTGTACACACAAAATGCAAATGTGGCCCATTCTACTGAAAGTATCCTTACACACTACACTACCTGAAAATGAATAATTCCTCACGCACTAATGAATTGATGAACGAGTGGTTTTTTGAAGAACAAACTCAGGAATAAGCTAAGCAGTATTTCATATCAAAGAGATGGAAAACGCATAGATACCGACAAAACACTGAAAATAATTTCATATAAGATGCTGCAGATGTCAGAAATTAAGTTCTGACATTAAGCGAGAATATAGACAAACATTTTTGGACGGCGCCATCTACCACAGAGAGAGAAGCTCTGTTGAAGTAACAGGTGGTGTCCCCTCAAAAATCTAAACAATATCGAATCAGTTCATTCACCAGGGTTTTTAGACATCTTAAGTGGAGTATTATGAATTTGAGGTTGTATTTGTTTGTCAGTTGATGCGTCAAAACAATCATATGCAAGAAAGTATGGTAATCCACGACATCGATTCGATCAAATAATATGATGAATGAAAAAATGGAGTAATCGGTCTCATTCTGACTCACCCGTACTATGTTTCCGATTCTCCCAACATTAAAAAATGTTCAGGAGGTTGACACATATTCCGATATATTGTAAGAAATTAGCATTATGCGATTATTGCACATAGGAGGAAATTATGTCTCTATAAGGGCACATCTTCAGTTTTTTTTGAATTATCTCAGAAACCTCCACTTTTAGGCATATGAAATGTTATGACTTTTAGGTTGAGTATCAATAAGCCGAACTGATGTTAAACGCTCATTTGTCCATTCACTTGTCCCAAGAAAATACGAAGGAATATATGACCATATACCATCGTAACTACGCCACTGGTTAACGAAAATAAAAAATTATAATTTGAAATTAGCACGTTGATAAACCTCGATTAGTGTACCAAGTTAAAAAAATTTTCTTTCAGGAATTTTGGAGAAAACAAATAAAATCTTAATTTTTTTTCGTACTTTCGACACCCTGTATCTGTGTGCATTTTAGGACATACCTTGATAGCAACTTTCCACCTCGAAATGAGGTGAGGGATCTGTAGTCGGAGTTTGTCGGTCTTATTCCGACTCACCCTGTATATATCAACTGGATTCGGATAAACATAACGGAATCACTGACGTTTGGTTTTGTCATTTATTAAGAAAACTTAAATGAAGAGTTAAATGGTGTTTTTTTTCTTGGATTTCTCGAAAATTTAATAAATAAAATATAGCTAAGATGTTAAACGAGTGTGCAGTTGAAAGGTTTTATATCAATTCACAGTTTCGGAGTGGCGTTCCAAAACCACCCTTTGGAACTTCGAGAGACCATTCTTCCTAAAATTATCTTTTCCCCCGAAAATTTCCATTGATGTATTATTGTTTTTATCATGTGCTGAAACACCTGTGAAAATTTCGTTAAAATCCGGGCTGGCACCATTTACTTGACCTTTTCTGGAAACAGTGAATTGGATAAATTTGCAAAATGCCGAATCTAAAGATTGTATCCTTGTGTTGGGTTGGGTATCCTATCTCGCTTCTATTGAGAGAAATATAAAAAAGGGTTTTTCTTGCCAAATTTCCGATTGCTTTGGTGAATTTAATTATGTTTTAAAGCATCTGTGGAAGATTCATCTAAATGCGGCTCGGTCCCATATTTGCCACTTTTTCTCAAAAATCATTACGATCGGAGGTACACGATACATAAATTTAAATTCCAAATTTTCTTATGGTTTCAAGGGTACCGGACAAAACATCAATACAAACAAGGGAATACTCACTTCTTGAATCTCTTTAGATATTGCCCTCTCCCATAGCTGACCTGCAGGTACTTTAACAGATGGTATCCAATGTTCGACGTTATCCACAGAAAGAAGAATTGTATTATCGATATTGCAAAATACCAAAACGGATACAACGTCACATAGTTCCGAGGCGGACTTGAAGAACGTCATGATTTTCAGAAGGGATAGAAACAGCGATTGATCACTTTTGAATTTACGATTCTACACCTTGACAAATACGTGTTGGGGTTTGATTTTGACTGATTGTATCAGGTATCAACTATCGGAAGAGCTCACTTGATCTAGGTCTGGCATCCACAGTGGTAGTCAATGGGCGGAGACAGGATATCTCGAATTTATATACCGGGTGGCCAATTAGTGTGGCAAGCCGATACCTCTCTCATCCTGGAAAGCGTAGATATTTTTTTAAGGGAGTCATGAGGGAACTCTGTGGCAACTATTTCAGAATTATTTGTTGCTTCATCTGTTAATGTTAGTTAGGTGAAACAATCGGATTCACGGATTCGGGTACCATTTGAAACATTGATGTTTTTACAGTGATTTTTCAAATGCAGGACGATTACAATTTCTGAGCAGAAGCGTTCGAAAGATAAATATTAATTATCAGTACTCCCGTTCCCTGAAAATTCCCGTTTGCCTTTTTTACATGTTTTTGCCTCCTGAACAAGCATAAAGAATATAAAAACAAAAGGTCCCCGGAAACTATAAACAAAATTATAAAGAACACTCCTATAATGATAAACGCATTCAATACTGCGAAGGTATGTACCAATTGCTTATATTACATTTATTTTCAAAAATACCCTCATAATTATAATAAAACATCTCAATGACATTAGATATATTTATTCCAAATCCAATATCATAGGAAAGTCCCCAAATATACATATAATATAATATTTAATGATATAGAACCCCAAACAATATTACATTATTATGTTACATTATGTTCTATATCCAATGAGCTGCACGATAGAATATAACAAACTGTGTGTGCAGTAGCTCCTAACTTAATGAATATATTATCTATATCTAGGTATATTGAAAATGATGACGTACTTTGAGAGATATTCTCCAGTATGTACAAAAATCTCTCAAGCATTATATATTTGAATTTAAATTGTGCTTACCTTAAGCTAACTATAAATTTGAAAAATTGTTATACTAAGTCCAAATCTGAATTAGAAGGAAATTAAAGCAATACTTGATCAAATTAAATTCAGCGAAAATTAAACTTAAACCCTCTTTCTTTAATCCACGTATCAATATTCAGCTTATTTCTTCTGTATGTTTTTGTTTTCAATTGCAGGGGCAAGGCATTAAAAGCCTTTGGACCAGTAAAATGTATGTGCTTTTGCATGGCTAAGTGCTTGACAGAAGGAAGTAGTACATTTTGTTGAGATGCATTTCTCGTGTTTAATTGATGCTTCAATTCTGATTTATAGTAAGGCTTTTTGAGCATTAACCTGATTATTGATTCAACATATCAGGATTCAATAAAATAACTAAAAAAAACCTTTTTAAAGACAAGCTTTTATGTAAGCCGTGTACTAAAACGTATAAAATGAGTTTAAATCATCGCTGACAATGATTTAATAATTTTTTGTTGAATTATTTGTTTTCAAAAACCTTGTCGCGCGAAGTGTTCATGAAAGTAGATACCAATTAATTTCATTGAACAATGATTGGTTGGTAAGTAACAACTTGTCGAAGTATTAATTCAATTACAATTTGCGCGACAAGCTTTTTGAAACCAAATAATTCAACTGAAAATAACTAAATCATTGTCAGCAATGAGTTGAACTTATTTTATACTTTTTAGTGCACGGCTAAAATGGAAGCTTGTCTTTAAAAAGGTGTTTCCATAATTATTTTATTTTCTGCTTTTCAGTTAGTTTGCCTCAATCTGTTGATTTCTAATAGAGCATCGTTATTACAAAGTCTCTTCCCTATAAGTTTTGAGCTGGAAGAAATCATCATCTCCGACCCCAAAAACTCCCACCTACCAATTTGAATAGAATCTGACCATATTCACAAACCTCATCATGGGTCGCCATCTTGAATTTATAAATTTTGACAAAAAGTTAAAAATCTCCGACCGCGAAAACCACCGCATACCAATTCTGAATCGAATCAGACCATAATCACAAAACTTGTACTCCATCTTTGGGCCGCCATCTTGAATTCATGAATTTTGACAAAAGATTCATAATCTCCGACCCCGAAAACCCCCGCATACCTATTTTGAATCAAGTATGACCATAATCACAAAAGTTGTCCTCCATCTTGGGCCGCTTTCTTGAATTTATGGATTTTGACAAACATTTCATAATCTCCGACCCCGAAAACCCCCACATACCAATTTTGAATCGAATAACAAATCTCCATAATGCATTGTCACTGAAATTATGAACACCTGGCAAATTTCAAATTAATAGGACGACTAGAAGTCGGTCAAAATTCACTTGCAAGATTTGACCCAAACGAACGAACGAACTAACAAGTGATACTAAATGAAAGCTTTTAAATATATATATATATATATATATATATATATATATATATATATATATATATATATATATATATATAAGGGGATATTTTCGTGACTTTCGATGATTTATGTAGAAATGAGTGGGTAGCAGTCAATGGTAGACCAATTAATACGATTTTCGTTTTTATGTCGAGCTTTCGAAAAAAATTATTTTCTTCTTCAAGACGTAACTAAAAGTGAATACATGAATATGTGATGGAGGATACCTACTAACATGGAATTCAGGAAAAATAATACACAAAAAGAAACATCGGTGTTACAATTTAAAACGACAAGATGACAGCAAATTATGATTACTCAGTCACATGCCTAAATAATCAAAATACCAATGAAAGAGATACAGAGTGAGAATATAGAAATGTAAAGTATGTATAAATATAAAAAATAATCATTTCAAAGAGGACCAGGTGAGATATTTTCTTTATGTAGGTTGAAAAAACAAAAAGAAAATATTCGCCTAGTCCTCTTTGAAATGATTATTTTTTATATTTATACATACTTTTACATTTTTATATTCTCACTCTGTATCTCTTTCATTTGGTATCTTTATTATTTAGGCATGTGACTGAGTAATCATAATTTGCTGTCATCTTGTCATTTTGAATTATAACACCGATGTTCCTTGTGTATTATTTTCTGAATTTCATGTTAGTAAGTATCCTCTAATTATGTAATACCATCACATATTTATGTATTCACTTCTAGTTACGTCTTGAAGAGAAAAATAAATTTTTTCGAAAGCTCGACATAAAAACGAAGAAATCGAATTAATTGGTCTACCATTGACTGCTTGCCACTAATTTCTACATATACAGGATGTTAGTGAATGAGTGCGACAAAGTTCAGGGAGTGATTCTGAATGAAAAAATAATGACAGTTTGCTATATAACTTTTGACCGCAAATGCTTCGTTTTCCGAGATACGGGGTGTTAAAGTTTTTGTCAAAAACTGACTATTTATTTATTGCTCTGCAACCGGTCGAGAAATGGTTATGAAATTTGGTGAGTTCCAAGAGGTAGTTATTGCGCATTTCTTGACATGCAATTACAAATTGTATGTTCATCATTGGCACGCATACGGGTAATGATCTCAATATTTTTGAAGAAACAAATGGTACGTCATTAAGATATTCCAAATGAAAAATCATTTTTGAATTTCTTGTTCAATTTTTGACAAAAAATCTCTTCTACGTTTTTTCCGTATGGGGCGCCGTTTTTATGCAAACAAATAATAAAACATTTTATCGCGTATTTTTCATTTCTTCAATACATTATCAAGAACTATCTAATACAATAACGTTAAACCAAAACAATAACAGAAAATAACACTAATAAATAAAAAGGCACAAAGCTATAACAAATGTTCGAAATGACCTCCCTCAGACGTGATACAAGATTAAAATCTTCGCCTTATTGATTGTCGTATTCGCGCAAATATTCCTGGTGTATTTCTTATTGTCTCACAGCCGGCTATAATTCGATTCCTCAGGTCTTCAACATTTTCGACGGGAGTTGAATGAACGAAGGACTTGAAAAAAACCCCAAATGCAAAAATCTAGAGGATTCAAATCCGGAGATCGAGCAGGCCAATATACCGTACCTCCACTACCTATGCAACGATTTGGACTTACTGTATCTAAGTGATTACTTACAATAATGCTAGAATGGACTGGTACACCATTATGCATGAACCAGAAGTGTTGTCTCAGCTGTAGAGAAATTTCTTCAAGAACAACAGGTAACTCTTCCTGTAGAAAATTAAGGTAAGAGTCGCCTGTTAGTCGTTGTGGGAGGAAATATGGACCGACTAAATGATCATCAAGTACCCCAAGCCATACATTAACTGAAAACTGATGCTGAAAATGAGCTTCAAAGATTTCATGTGGGTTTTCCTCAGCCCAGAGGTGATTGCCATATAAATTTAGTATATACTGTCGTCCAAAATTAGTCTCGTCAGTAAACAAAACGCCATTTGAAAAATTTGGAACTTGGCGCGGAAGAAAGTCTCTAGGTAGTAGAGCTTGCACACGTTGACTATGAAACGGATACAATTGCTGTTCTTTAAGAATTTTAAATACAGTGGAGTTGCTAACATTCAGTATGTT
This sequence comes from Gonioctena quinquepunctata, assembly GCA_018342105.1. Lineage (NCBI taxonomy): Eukaryota > Metazoa > Arthropoda > Insecta > Coleoptera > Chrysomelidae > Gonioctena > Gonioctena quinquepunctata. The sequence continues at coordinate 74,988 of JAFIRS010000977.1, read as the reverse complement.
GGCAATTTTTCGAGTACTTGTTTCAGGTGACTCCGCAATTAACTCGAGAACTGCTTCTTCTAGTTGCACAGTTCGTACTTCTCGAGGGCGCCCGCAGTCAGCCGTTTGTTTCTTAAATGTACCATTTTCGCGCAAACGTTGGTGAAGACGAGCAAATATTGTATGATGGAGTACTCTGCGTCCTGGATACAACTCAGCATTCAATCGTCGAGCTTGCCAACCATTTCCATTACTTCGACCATAGACAAAATGCATGACTGACAATTCCGCATTCGTATAATTTTCCATTCTTTTCGATAAAAGAAAAATTAATTACTCATTATTATTTATGTTATACCAAACTTAAAGCTTAAAAATGAAAGAACGCTAATTCGACATTTCGTTGAAATATTCCTACTAAACAGAATGTTGACAGTAGCCTACTAGCAACGCTAATAGATAATGTATTAAAGTAATGACAAATACGCGTTGAGATGTTTTATTTTTTTCCATAAAAACGGCGCCCCATAGGAAAGAAAGGCAGGAGAAATTTGTTGTCACAAATTGAACGAGAAACTCTAAAATAATTCCTTATTTGAAATATCTCAGTGTCTCAAATTTTTTTCTTTCCCGTATGCGCGCCAATGATGAACATAAAATTCTCAATTGCATGTCAAAAAATGGGCAATAGGTACCTCTTGAAACTCTCCAAATTTCATCTGCATAAATCCACCGGTTTCAGAGCAATAAATAAATAGTCAGTTTCTAAGAAAAAGTTTAACACCCCGTATCTCGGAAAACGAAGCATTTGCAGACAAAAGTTATATGGTGTGTGTCGCACTTATTCACTAACACCCTTTATATATATATATATATATATATATATATATATATATATATATATATATAAATATATATATATATATAAATATATATATATATACATATATGAGATGCACAAGATATTTCTGGTGGAGAGTGGGAGTCAATCAACCAGTCGCCTTAACACAGAAAAAAAAGATTAATGTGTTTCATTAATGTTAATTAGAAAAACTCTCGAAATCATTCGAACATTGTTTGAATAAATCCATTGATATTATAGGAAAACGACAAATATGTGTTTTCCCATTTCACCGTGAATTCTGGAACCATGATTGTTTTTTTTTCCAACTATTTGGATTAACAACTTTTCAATTGGGCTTTCTGGGCCACTTGAGCTCTCTGATTGGCAATCATTAGCTATTTTATAACGCGTGGTGTAACTATTTCTGGGGTTGTCCCTCTATGTATTCATACTCTCTGATATTTATTATTCCCCAACTCTGGTACTAGAGTCCGCAGATAAATATTTCTGGTTTTATGTTTTTTATTCGAGGTATTGACTAGGAATAGTATATTTTTTCTCCTCTCTTTTCGAATCCGCTTGATATTCAAACATTTTCCATAACACTCACCAATCAGAGCAATCAATCATTCTCGCCTCAAAGGAATTCATTATCACGAAAAAGCTCTGGAAGTATTTCAAATGTATGGATATATCGAATAATCAATCACATAATGAGCTGGCACATCGAGTTTTCATAGTTTTTGCAAAGGCAAATCCAATTGGAGTTGCTATTTCCCAGAAACCATCAATTCATTGATTGATTTATTGATGAGGTGACACCATTTTTCATCAAACTCCAGGTTGAACTGGTTATCATAATCCATTTCCCATATGATTTGATTACTATCTAATTGAAGCTGGTTTTCAACTCAGTACATTGAAAACTCTGAGGACTTCAGTTGTGAAGGCAGTCAGCAGTGAGAGGTAAGATCCTATATATTCATAGAAAATCAAAAAATATATGGCTGTAGCTGGGAATCTGAGTCTTCCACATCCTTGTGAAATCTGAAGCATAACATATATATATATATATATATATATATATATATATAATATTTTCTTCAATTTCTGGGAATAAAGGTCTGATTCAGCTATTCATATAATTTCTTTAAACTACGTTTCGACATGGTATTTGTCATCTTCAGGTTAAAAAATTATATTATTTGAATTGTGCGTTGGCATCGTACGGACGTTATTGTGGATGTCTGACTTCGTCGAAGTCAGAAAAACTCTTAAATAAGGACAGAGCAAACAAAGAAATATTCAATAAATGTTTAACAAAATACAGAGCAAGCACAGATAGAATGAATAAGAATTCAGTAAGAATGGAAAATAAGATGGAAAGAAAGAATGAAAATATGGCGAATATGGAAGAAAAAATGAAAAACGAAATGAAAGAAAACTCAGAAAAAATGGAAAGTGTGAAAAATGAAACGAAAGAAAGTAGTGAAGGAATGTGTGAACCATTAGAAATAAGTAGTGAGCAAAATGAAATTCAAGGGATAGTTATACAAAAAACAGATGATAGTAACAGTTTATTAAAAAAAGATGATAAACAATTACAAAATATAAAAATGAATATAGACGGCAATAATAACGAATTTATAGATAATATGAACATGAATAATAAACATTTTTAAATGCAAAAGGGGAAAATAAATGATAAAGTAAAAATAATGAAAATATATGACAGAAACATGGCAAAAATTAATTTTGAGTTACAAAAATGTGACAAAAATGATAAAATAATTATAATAAAAATGAATGACATGTACGTGGCTAACAAAAAATTTGAGTTGCAAAAAGGGAACATAAATGAAAAAATAATAGTAATGCAAATCAATGACATTTACAGGGCGAATAGAATTTTTCGAAATGAAAGAAAGTAATACAAATAATGAAATAATAATGGTGTATAGTAAAATGTCAAATATAGAAAAAGAAAAGAAGTTGAATGAAAATGACTATCAAATACAAGAAAAATTCAAATTTTTGGAGAAGAAAATAGTTGGCAATATCAACAAAAAATTTCAATTGAAAATTTGTGAAATGAAATATATACTTGTAGTAATAAAACAAGCAAGATTCCATAGAAAGAGAGACAAATAATAAATAGCAAAATTAGGTAATAATAAATTATAGGTTAACAAATTAAGGAAGTTAGGGAAAAAAAAGTAAAAAAGTTAAAAAAAATAATTTGATAGATAAGTACTGTTTAGAAACAATTGAATAAAATAAAATAAAATGGTAAATAAATTTAAAGAAAAAAAATTCAATGAGAGAAAATATTAGAGGTAACAAAACAACACATGAGTTGAAATTTCAAGAAAGAAAACAATAATATTGAATAACAATCAAAAATACTGAAAAACAGAGAACTTGATACAATTATTGGTACAGATCAGTTAGATAAAGTAAAGCAAACACCAACATAGATTATAAAAAAAAGGAAAATATAGAAATGGATAATAAACAAAAGAAATGATTCTAATTTTTTCCATCCTTGCAAAGTGAGATTGCTTCTTGAAAATGTGTTTCCCATTTCTTCCGGTCTTCCTGATGATCGTGGAAGCGTGAAATAGATTTTCGTCGACAAAAATGTATTGAAGACCTAGTGAATGCGATGTCTCTCCTGCGTCAATGTTACGAATTATTTCTGGTGAGTACTCTCTTTTGGAAAACATTCTTCTTTGCCTCATTCATCTTTATGAGTTCTTAATTAAGACTGGAATAGAAAATCAAATTACTATCTGAATAAAAATGGAAATTTTCAGTCTCAGATTTTTTCTTTTGAGTTAAGGCCTTTTCATAATATCTATTAGATGTAGTTCAATGTCCAGCGTGGCTTCAGCCGGGGAAGTGGTTGTTTTCTGTTAGACATTCACAAAAAATAACTTCATTTTAATTGTGGATTTTTCAATTCACAGAAAAATCTTTCTATCAATATTTAATGGAGAATGTTTCCCTTTTAAACAATGTGGATTTTGGAGAAAAAAGAAATGAAAATAAGAATATTTTGTGTATAAAAATAATGCATGTGAGAAATAAAAGTGGAAATGATGATAATACCAAAGAAATATATTATAAGAAATATGGAGGTGATGATGATAATAATGAGGTATATTAATAATTAAAATAAAGGTATATTAATGAATTATAAATAAATATAATGAGTTAATGATGTATAAATAATGAAAGAACGAAAGAGTATGTACACAAAATCAAAGTAAATAAATTGAGAAATTCAGATTGATAAAATATCCAATTCAATATAAATATAAACAACATCAAAGGAAAACTCTCGAGGAGATTGAAAAAAGTGCAAAAAAGTGAAGCCACGTTGGAAATTCTGAGAGAAACATTATAGATAATACAAGAAAACCTATTATTATATTTTATATGATTAAAAATTCTCGAACGCGAAAAATTCTCGAAAAGCAGAACTGAAGAAGTAAATAGTCAATGAAAATTCCACCTACCTGTGGTCTTGAGGATAAATCTTTAAACGAGTGCAGGTAAGCTATCATTTAGATCCCAGAAATACGTCCACTGGACTGGAAACTTCAATAGAAAGGCAGCAACAAGGTATACTAATATCCAAACTCATCAAAGTGCAACTTTCACATTAAACCAATAACCTTTACGTGTCTAAACTACTGGTTATATTGTTTTGGTTGAACTTCCATAAAATTCCATGCAAAAAGACTGATAAAAAGTTCGAACTTTCTTCCTCAAGTTTTCATTGTCACAATCATCCGAACTGCACTATCTAATATCATTGTTCTGCTAGTATAAGGTAGCTATCGCAGAGTAGGGTATTTATAAGTTTCGATTTGAATAAAAACCAATAATTTGATAATTTTCTGCAATTCTGGTATTAATTTTTCAATTTCTAACCTCACTTTTCTCCACTGAACAGCTTTTCTTATCGAATCGTCAGTGCCATAGTAGGCAACACTGATTACAGGAACCGGCTACTGAGAAGGAGTAACTCATGTTCATAGGCGTACCTGACTGGGCTGGAATAAGGTGAAAGGATTTGAAAAAGAAAAAAGTAACATAACACAGCTGGTATTTTTCATTTGTTATGATAGGGATTCAGAAATATAATCTATGAAATAAATTCTCAAAAATATACAAATTCTAAATCACATAAACAACCCATCATAACAATATATATATATATATATATATATATATATATATATATATATATATATATATATATATATATATATATATATATATATATATATTCAGTCCATATTTTTTATGTCGGTCCACTATTGGCATCTCGAAAACGGTAAGTGATATAAAGTTGGTTGAATGGGACAAAAGTTGCCTATTTCAAAGAACAATGAAACGATGTTTCCAAATCGGTAATATCACGAACCGTTTTCAAAATATACGGGGAAAACCCAAATGGCTCGTTTTCTTTTCTTTGCGCTGGCGCCTCTATTTTTGATATTATGGAAATGTGATGGAGTAACTCTCTTCTCTGTTTTGAATTTGCTTCGATGAGCTGTGCTTTGATTTTCAATACGACGTTTCGTTCTTCGGTGGCCACTCTCAACTCAATTTTTTCGAATACGGGCCTGTATTGTTTCAATGAATTTAAGTAGTTCTTATCTTACCAAAAGTTCATATTTGTAACTTACTTGGTTTTTGTTTCTACATTTCTGACAATAAATTCCATCATCAGATCCGAACAATGAAAATGCCAAAATTTATTTTCCACTGATTTTGCTCTTGCCTTCGCAGTCAAAAGGCGATATTCTACTTTGACTAACACATCAAACTTGAAACTATTTGAAATCCAGACAAAAAACTATAAACATAACAAAGAACAACAATTGATATCTCACGTACACATTTTTTTAGTCATCGCTACCGACGTCTAATGAGGTGTTCAAATTGACGCACACCATTCCTCAAACTCATTTTCGCTCTAAAAATGGGGTGTTTGTGGCAATTTTGAAGCATTTGGGGAGTTATAGCCATGCATGCTCGTCTTATTGAAGTTTTCAACTCTTCCACATTATCAAAACTGAAACTGAACACTTTGTTAATAGTTAATATGCAGAATTAATTTATTATTATGAAATATCTTAGGAATTATCGGCTATTAACTGGGGATCTTTTTTTAAATTTATGTTTAATTTTATTCATTTCATTAACGCACAACCCAATTTATAATTGATATGGAAATATTTTTATTTATTACAAACTATAACTTAAACTACTATTTGGCCATAAGTTTTGACTTATTTTCACAGAATTTATAAATGTATGACTCGAGCAGTCGAAAAAGTCTAATTGGGATGAATGATCATTTGCCGTTCTCAATATTCTGGTCATTGGTTCTTGCTGGCCATAGTTTGTTGGATGATAAGATACTTCAAACGAGTTTGAGATCTGAGTTCTCCCATTCAAATTGAAGTGGACCCTTTATAGAAGATCAGGACATTTGATATAACCATTAATAATTGTAAGCAAGAAGCGTAGATCATGTTAAACTCTCCTATGCTTGAGGCTATTTAGATTCATTTCTTCGAGAATTTCAGAGTAACTTCAAGCTCCATCTTGGAAACATACTTAAGAATTTATTTTGAACAAATTCGATTAAATCGACGTCGCAATCATAGTTAGGACTCCAAATACTATTGAATTCTAATACGGAACGTACAAGCGAGTCATACATCAACTTAAATGCGAAGAGAGAGAAATCAGATGTTGTCCTTCTGTGCTTCAACAACAATATTAAATATAAATGTTTTGAAAGATATTTTCCCAAATCCTTAAGTGTATTTGTGGTTTTAAGTGCTTTATTTTTAATTCTATACTGAAACTCTAGTGTGCTATTGATCTTCCCAAAACTTATTTGCTGACACTTGTCAAAGTTTAGATCTAGCAAATTTATGTCACATCTACGTACGAGATTATCAAGGACACTTTGTAATTGGTGGGAGTCGGATGTATCTTTTTTTCTCAATAATTTCAGGTCATTAGCGAACCTGAGGAAGTAGCTCCTGGTGCAGATAGCATCATCTATATCATTTACAAAGAGGTTGAATAATACGGGACCGATGTGGAATCCTTGCGGAACACCAGAGTTGACAGAAATGCTAGAGGTCAACGATCCGGCATATCTAACAAATTGCAACCCATCTGAAAGATAGCTCCCTATCCACATCAAAACATATATCCCTATATTTGCAGAGCATATGATTTTGCTAATAAAATATCATGATTGACTCTATCAAATGCTTTTGAGAAGTCTGTGTGAATAAAGTCAACTTGCGACCTCTTTTCTAACGCATTCAAAATGAAATTGCTGTACCTATATTGATAAGTTTGTTGTTGTTGACTTCCCAGAACTGAAGCCATGTTGTTGGTTGATAATTATGCTCTTTTGGTCCCAATTAAGTTGGTTTGAGATTTCAGATTTGTTGCAAACTGATCAATAGTTTTGAACTTTATCCTTTTGTGCAGATTTGTGAATTGGGGTGAGAAAACTGTTTTTCCAAAATTCTGGGAATTTTTCAGTAGTTTGTGACAAGTTGAACAATATGTGCAGTGGTGTTGCTAAGGTGAAAATGCACTTTTTTAGCAAGAATAGAGGAACACCATCTGGGCGGAACGAAAACTTCCACGGAACAAATAAAATTGAATCTGTGATATCTTTTATATCTATGGTATAGTTTATAACATCTTCTTTTTCATTAGAGAACTCAAAGTTTTTTTATCGGAGTAAAAGGTAGAAAGATATTTTGCAAACAAATTTACAATATCGTCATTGTTGTAATTCCTTCATTTTCGAATAACATTTTGGTTGGTAATCTGTAGCCTTTTCTTTTGGAATTGATAAACCTCCAAAATTTCGTGGGTTTGAACAGAAGTCACTTTTGGTCTTCGTCAAATAGCTCCGATAGCAAATAATCCTCAACTCAAAACATCTTTCTCACAATCTGTGAACTCATAATAGTCATCAATGTTTCCAGTGTTTTTGAAGTGTTTATGAGCACTGATTTTTTTATGGTGATGAAAGTTTCCATTAAACTAAAAATAATTTCGTCAAATCATTCAACTGCTGCATCAATATCGTTAGTATCTGATACATTATTTGTCCAGTTTATCGATGCTAGGCCATCATTCATAACTGAGGAGTGGTGAACCGTATTCTGGAATGGAGGATCTATTACCTTTTCTACATGTAGGTCATTACTATTTGGTACATGGTTCACCTAGTACATATTATAATAACTGGAAGAATGCAGCAAAATGAAGGCAGGAGAATTTTCAGGACTGTCTATATTTAGTCCAAGGTCATCGTTGTACCAAAAGCCTAAGGCATGTTATAGTCTCCACATAAAATTAATTTGCAATTCTTATAGCTATCGCATATAAGATCAATAGTACATATCTCGGCGTTTTATTCAAATCGTCTTCCCTTTTTCGTGATATGGCGCTGATAGTTCAATGCCAAAGCTTGGCAAGCTACTGCTGCATTACTCCCACTCCTTGCTAAGACCAAGATTGAATCAATGCAAATCAGGCTGCGTCTCTTTGACTCTCTTGTCCTTAGTGTTATGTTCAACTGCATTCCTGTCTGGGGTCTACGCAATGTCGACATCGTCGAACAAGTACACACACAATTTTAAAAAGGGTTCTTCCACTCCCATTCCATACACCGGACTATGCAGTCAGAATTGAATGTGGTCGTGTCAAACTTTCGTACAATATTTTCAAATGGACACTGAACTGGCTAATAAAAATCTTCGAAATGAATGACTCCCGTTTACCAAAAATCATTCTCAATCGTCAACTTCAGCTTACTAACTCTGACCCTAATTATAACTGGATACTGCAGGTCAAATCATTTTTCACAGTGATACACGCCGATGATATCTTGGATAACCTTTCCCTGGAATATATCAAATCCAAGAAGAAATATCTCCTATTTAAATTCAGAGAAAACCTGTATGAGGCTGATCTATTACTTTTGCAATGGTCTTCATTTCTGACCATGTATAATTCTTTCTTGGTTCTACATAATTCCCCTCAGAAATTCTTTGACCATGCCCATCAAGTACACAGAAACCATTGCACAGCTAGGTCTATGTACTTTCATTTCTGCCGAATTCACATACAATGGTTCAACTCATACCATCAATCCAAACGAGCTGTGCACAGTTTGTAACCAAGCTCAGATGGAGACACTCGATCACATTTTCTTCAATTGCCCCATATATTGTGTAATGAAACCTCCTTCCCTGGACTCCTTAACAAATATTGATTGATAAAGCTAAAACCATTGCTACATACCTATGGAACGTTTTGAAGCTACGATCTTTTCTTATCAATGAATGAAAGTTATTCTGTGCTCACCAGTATAATACTCTCTACTACTTCTTCTTCTCTATGTTTGTTTCTTTTTCCACTTCTTTTTATGATTGTACTTCCTCAATATGTTTCTTGCTTTGTGATACATGTGTATGTTTATTTATGTATGCATCAATTACCAGATTACTGTAATATCAGGTTATCATTATTAACTATTAGGTTTGACACACATCCACGTATTCATCCTGTAATGATAACTCGCACCCTTGCCAAATAATGTATTTTTTGAGAGGCAATAAATCTATCATTATTGTTATTAGTAGATACTTGTTATTATATTTGATAATAGGAGAACCAGGTTGTATATAGACACCCCCCAATATAGTTACTTGGTTATCTAAACACACTGACACATACAACTGTTCCACTATAGTTAATGGAACAAAAACTTGTTCGGCACCGGTTCTTCTTGACTACAATGAGTATTCTCCGCCTCGTTTCAGGTTTGTGTTGATCAGCTACCTATCAAAATGGATGGAATATGTCAAATCCATCGGGTCCTAGTTCTTCATAGGAAACATTGCTATGGACCCAAGTTTCTATAAGTATTATAATGATATATGTTGAACATTAGACTGTAAGTTGAAGGTCAAACAGCTTCATTTCCAAATCCCCAACATTTTGATAATATTCATGAATAGCATTTTTAAGATGGGAAATTTTTGTGTCTGTGATATATAATGTGAAAGACAGTTGGCGGCGTGCAGACAAGAATTTTTTTATTCTAGAAAAAAATATCCTCGGGCAGGGATCAAATCCGCGTCCACATGATTACTAGTCAGGTTTCCTTCCACCTGAGCTACCGAGGACGTACAGTCGGGATATCACTTTCTAGAAATTAATGTTAATGTATTGTGGAAAGTTATAAGGTGGAGAGGAAGTCATTCTCTCTCAAATGATCATCAAGATCCTATTCACCTATCACCTTGCGTCGTCGACAATATGCGATTTCCAGCAGGGGTCAGGTGTGGATCTCCGACCGTTGAACAATCAAGCCAAAGTTGAAATTTAAGAAGGGAAATTTTTGTGTCTGTAATATATAATGTGAAAGAAAAATTCTTGTCTGCACACCGCCAATTCTCTTTACATTAATATCACAACACACACACACACACAAATTTCCTTCTTTAAATTTCAACTTTGGCTCAATTGTTCGAATGTCGGAGATCCACATCTGACCCCTTCTGAAAATTGCATATTGTCGACGACGCAAGGTGATAGGTAAATAGGATCTTGATAATCATTTGATAGCGAATGAGTTCCCTTCCACCTTATAACTTTCCACAACAGACTAACATTAAATTGTAGAAAGTGATATCCCGACCGCAGATGCGAATTGAGGTCCTCGGTAGCTCAGTTGGAAGAGCACCTGACTGGTAATCATGTGGACGCGGGTTCGATCCCTGCCCAAGGATATCTTTTTCTAGAATTTAAAAATTCTTGTCTGCACGCTGCCAATTCTCTTTCACATTATAGCATTTTTGTTTGAGGTTGGTTCTTGTTGGAGTTTTCATAATAGAATTGAATCATGAGATGAAAAAATGGAGTCTCCATTTGAAGAAATTGAGATTTCTGATGTTTCTATTCACTTTCTAGGCCCACTTTTCTGTGCACCCTGTAAATTATTCAGTGGTGAGTGATCCGTTCAACCTTCAATATTTATGATTCAGTCACTGCATATCACTAAAAATGAAATTCACATGAAACTGGCGGATGAATTTGCCACTTTTTCATGAAAAACTCGAATAACTCAGAAACGGTTCCCTTTGGGTATGGGGTATGATACAAAAAATTAATAAAATACAAGCTGTCCTATTGAGAATAACAAAGATCCGGAGAAACTGGTTACCTTCACGGTGTCTACAAATTTTCAGAATGATGCTACTTCTAGTTCTATATATATAGATCGCGTTTACTTATGAAGATATACCCTGTATAGATCTGGATTATCATTGAGAATTTTTTTGCATTTGCTGAACATTTTTGGTGAAAAATCTTTCTTTGGTGTATTTTTGTGTAAAACGTTTGTAATGATATTAGTATTTTGAGATCTGTAGTAGTCTCTATCTGAAATTGTTAACCTTGAGATAATTGATTCAATATCTGCAGGTAATGATGAAACTTTAGAATCTTTGATGATGTGGCAAAGTCAAAGGAACACGAAGTTGAAACACGATCGAAAATTGTATCCAAAACTTCCATATGTGAAATACATTTTTCGGCAAACAAAACTGAAGTAATTGGAAAATATCCAGAGAATTGTGTAGAATTCATTTACTGTCATCAGACTTACAGTCTATGAACTTTTGGCAAATGTATGAAGATTTTTCTTCCATTCCATTGTTATACAAACAAAATCATAGAATATCAAACTTGTATTTTTTCCGGGAATTTCTAGAACAAAATAGGTAGGTAATCAAGAAATTCCCAGAGAATATTTGGATAGGGGAAAGTAGGGAGGCTTTGACCATGGTGAGGATCCAAGAACTAGTGAATACAGACGATGACGCCTGCTGTGAAGAATTTCCTCTTTCTGGTTGGGCAAGAAGATTTCACCATCGTGACATTCGCAACAAAGTCTACTGTTGTTCAATACGTTGGTCAAGTTCGGTCAGTTGCTGAAGTTAGTTCCTATAAAGTTAGATTCCTTAGAAGAAAAAATAATTCAAATACTTTTTTTTTCTACCTACTGACGATATTTGTGCGGTTGAATGGGATGGTATTTCAGGTATTTTGCCGAGGGTACAAAATACAGGAACCGCACGAACAGCTCATTTATATTCCTTCAATGTTAACTTGCATGGCTGGAATATACGCTGATTCAAACTAAATTTCCTATGATTTTTTTGATTTTAAATGATAAGGGACTGTTTATAAAATATATTCTGTTTCTGTTGAGTCATTAGTTTCTTCAGTTTTGTATTTTAAGTTCAGAATTTACTTTATTCATTTATTAAAAAAATAATAGATGGTATTAGTTTTGTTTTGAAACCCACCTATATCCACGTGAAAGATAAATATGTATTTTATTGCACTTTTTGATGAATAACCCCTTGTATTCTGAATAAATATCTATTTCAATTCATTTTGGTTGGCATTTCATTTCATGGTCGGAGTTACCCCAATTCATGGTCGAAGTTACCCTACCAGTGGGGAGGATTCAGCCGAAAGCTTCCTCATTAGAATAATTGATATTTAGAAAATAGCAAGTTACTTTTTCAATAATATATAGCCTACAAATATACAAAAATGTTCACCTATTGACTGTTAAGCGGTTGAATGCTACCAACTTTCCCCTATTCCCTTCTTTCTCCAAGTTTTTATATCATTCCGAATATTATTTAATTATCAACCCTGTTGAAACCCTACTGTTGAGAAATCAACGGGATCAATCAATGGGACGTACTCGAGATACTTTTTTTTGTTGAAAATTGTATTGAATGAACCATACGTAGAAAAATAACTCTGGAACTTTATGTTTCAGATTATCAGTTGCAGATTGAAGATGATCATCATGCCATCACTCTTCTATTATTGATACCCACCTTCCATACGTTATCCTTACTTCCAGAAAAACATTCTGATGAAAATCTACCACAACTTTCCGGTTATCTGAATCAATTCAATTCACACACAAGAGTATTCCATTTCACCAATTCGACATCTGCATACATGGATAATTCCATTCAAAAAGCAACGAGAGGATCAATATTCATCAATTATGATTTGGAATTTACATTCCCAGAATATCCCAGGGATGTCTCCTTACATGTAGTGCTCTCGCCTGATGTTGACTTCACCGTGGCCTTCATAATTTCCAAGTATCACTACAATAATGGGGATGCAATCTTGATATTCGCAACAAATGAAAGCTTTCGGAAAATTAGAACTTTGTACAGAAAATCGCTCGAAAACCTGAAAATGGTTAGTGGTATTTTTTTCCACATTATTGACGACAATGAGTTCTACTACTGCTGCTTCTATTGCTCTGAGGAAATGCTCATCATGAAAAATATACCAATCAGTGAGAAGATTCCAAATATGAATGAACTCATGAATAATTTCTCGAATCTGGGAGGATACACTTTCAAAGTTGGCTTCACGAATAATGGCACCTCAATTTTACAGAAAGTGAGTTCCGAAAAACTTAAATTTTTTAATTGAAAATGAATATATATTTTATTCTGCACAACACGAAGTATTTCTGGAATACATTTGGAAGGTGTTACTTTTTTTCAATTGAGAATTTTGTGGTGCTTTCTTGCTGAAATTTTGATTATCTCAGTTTTGATAATTGTTTTCTTCTTTCAAATCTAACAAAATTCTGGGAACCAATGTTCACCTAACCTCAGCTGACCTGCTCAGAGCCGTAAGAAAACAATGGAAATTGTCGGATGCAATTAAAATTCGGATAATGTGGAATGTTGAATTAATTGTTTGATAAATATACAGCAAGCTACCTGCGATAGAAATTCAATTTCATAGTGATGAAGGAAAACGAAACTCGTTATATCCAAACTGGTAGAAAAAGTCAGAACTAGTAGATGGAGTCAAAGTTAAAACACTAACAATTACAATAATATAAAAATTAGTTGTAAGATCACAAGACTCAAACAGTAGTGATCCAGAAAGACAGGTATACGGTGTTGCCAGGTAGTGTCCAGATAGCACACAATATCCTACGGATATCCGTTCCAAGTCCATTACAGGTCGGGATATCCTCGTACAAATAATGGATATCAACAGATAGTAAATGGATAGTCAACACCGGATATTCTATGGAAGTCCTTATAATATCCTTCAGCAACAGTGAATTAATTAATATTCATTTCTCACAATTACGGATCTCCTAAGGACGTCCATATGATAATTGGTTGTTAATATATCAGTTAAAAATATATTGCCTATAATGAGGTTAAAATCAACAAAAAATTGAAATATGTGCCTACTAGAATTTTCAGTACAATATATTGTTGGTAGTTATATTTATTTGGACTCAATCCGGACACATTCGGAGTATTCGGATGTCTCTCAAAAAAAAAATACACCCTTGCACGAAATACATCCGGTTTTATCGAAAAAAATCCTTCTTCTTCAACACTGACATCTGACTCAGATTGGGGTCAGGTGAGATTGTTGTTGATGATGCGAGGAGGAGGTAGGATGTACGTATTGAAGAAGGAGGATATTTTCGGTGGAACCGACTGTATTTTGTGCCAAATTGTGTCGAGAATGAGTGATATAATGTTCGTAGTTCATGCTGTTTGAAAAGAGGTATTTTGATTGGTGTGCGAGGAATAGTGTTTGAAAATTACGTTTTGAAATAGAGAAAAACGCTTCAACTTGGCTTTTGAAAGATTTTCATTGTTCTTTCGATTTGAATAATAAAGTAACAATTGAAGTAAAACGATCATGTTACTTCAATATATTATTATATATTCAATTTTCATCGCACAATTGAAAAATTTTATTTTTCTTAAACATGTATCTAGCCCAAAATGATATTTCTTTTGATAACAAGATCTTAATCTGAACAGGCAAACAATATCAAACCCAGTTTTATTCACAAAAAATATCTCATGGATACCCGCTGAAAATATTTCATGGATATTCATAATGGATATCTTGTGGATATTTGTAGGAGATATAGTATGGATGTCAGTAACAGATATCTCATAGATGTCAGTAACAGATATCTTATGGATGTCCAATTTGGTGGCCGCTCTTGGACGTCCATAGAATATCCAATATATTTACCTCATAGCTATCTGGAATATCCGTTACTGATATCCATCAGACATCCATAGAATGAACCTGTGCTATCTTGGTGTTTTCAAGATTCCCGCACGAGCCTCAGATTCGACTACTGTTTTCTGATTGGCAGACGAATAGAAGATCTCACTCAGCTACCAATCAGAAAACGCGATGTGAACGAAAAGTAATTTGATCATTATTGTCATTGTATTTTGCTAGAACTGTACACTGAACTGTTCCGTGCGTTCGAACATAACTACGTTTTCTGGAGCAATAATAAGAACTTTCGTTTTGGCCATGTAAGTAGCACCGGAGCTACACCGGGACATGAAACAAAGACACCGACCTCTTTAGTTCGGGCTTGAGGCTCCGGAACAACACCACAAGCCTCCGTGCACCTACCACGCACTTGGTGCAACAAGCCCTTTTTGGTTAAGTTCAATCCTAATGTTTGAGAAGCATTCATAGATTGCAACAACTGATGTTGGCGATCCTGAAGCTGTTTTGCTTCATGGAGGGTATTCATTCAGTTATTCCAACAAGGCTGAATAATTGGAAGAACTGTTCATCGCAATGCAATTGAAAACTGAAGAAGGCATCTGTATTCCTAAACACCAAGATGGTGACCATTGTTTTTTTACCAAATAAGAATAATATATTCATTTTCTGTTGTTATAATATTATTTTTTATTGTTATAATATTATTGTTTTCATATTATTCAAGGTAATTTTATTGTTATGATATTATTCAAGGTAATTTCACTTTACCGTTTTTGAGATGATCTCAGAAGCCAGAAGATCTGAGTAATTACTCTGTTCTTCAGTGTTTTCTAATAAAGTATGTTATACTTTTACTCTCGATCATTTTTCCAATAGACAATCGTTTATATACAAAATATCAGAATACCGTAAATATCAAGAAACGTATTTCAAAGTGGTTGTATTCGCAATGAGAATAAATGAGAATTTGAGTTGACTACTTCATTGAAAGATGCAACCAGTGCCTTCTTCTGTCTTCTACTCTTCGAAATTCATACGGAACAGTTCGATGTTGAGTTGTAAGGAAGCAGAAGACAAAAACAAGAACGTTCAAAATGCATAGTGTTTTCTGATTGGTTGCTAGGTAAGATCTCTCATTCACCAGTCAATCAGAGAACAGTGGTCGAATCCGTTTTTCACTTCCCAACTAGAAGCACGTGCCATAATCTGTTTACCGTCATTCCAGATTACAAGGTCTCTGTGTTTTTAGAACTGATTTTTTACATAAGTGTGCTGACGACTAGTAAGGACTTCATCTATCAGTTTGGATATAACAAGGTCCATTTGTTTTTATCACTATGAAGTTGTATGCGTATCGCAGGTTGCCTGCAATAAATACTTAGACTCTTTTCGTTCATTCAGCGAACAATCAAGTCAACATTCCACATTATTAAAATGTTCATTACATACGGCAATTTCCAGTGTTTTTTTCACGGCTCTGAGCAGAATAGAGAAACATTCTACAGTGGTCTAGTTGAATACTTGGTTATCTATCGTGTATATCAGTTCTATTATTTGCCTGTCCACTGGCTCGAGTACATTTCGTTCTAAACCATTGTGAATCCTATAGTCCGCGATTTCATTTACGAATCCGTATGAGGTTCAATTCATTTTCAAGGAGAGTTCTGCATATTCACGAATAAAGTCCACATTGAAAGGAAGTTTCTGCATTTTTCGAAAAGTCATGTAGAATTCTTGAAGAGCATCAGCAGTATTATTTTTTCAATTTCAGATATGTCAAAGGTGAAGAATTCTTCGCTGGTATTGAATATGATATCTTGAAAATATTAGGAGAAAAACTTAATTTTCAATATCGAATGAAGGAATTCAAGACTGGAATCAGCGGTGGTGCGAAAAGACAAATGATTAGTAAGGTAAATTAATGAATTGCACCCGATACAATTTGACAAAAATAAAGTTCTTGGCACCTTTTTCATGTTCTTGAAATGTATGTATTCATTTTCTATTATAATGCATGCATTTCTATCTGTGTGTTTTGTATATCTGAAATTATATCTGTTGTTTATTTATACTTTCTCAGATGATATGTTACCTTCCATATGGACTTTCCGCAAAATATCACCAAATGTAAGGAGGGAAATGAGACGGGTGTTTGTTTGACTCCAGTTTTTCGAATGATAGAATGTTACCTACATTATACCATCCCACCATATGTCACCAACCTGTAATATGCACTGTTGTTAACATTTCAAAAAGGATGTGATTTTTTTCTAAATGATAAATGACGTTACTGTTCTGGACAACCAATTTCCTTAGGGCTGTATAATACTGTGTGATAAACATTGTTTGTTATTTCCATGACCCCAAAATTCCAGATACTACCCTCGTCTTCCAAAACTCCTAGTACTTTGAACAGAGACTGATTTTTTCACAAACTATCAGCAAAAAAGTTAGGAAATTTTTTTTTCATGAACTAGACCTTTCCTAAAAATTGACCTTGACCTATAAACCAACGTAGCCAATGCATTGAAAGTGGTGCATAATGTTAGAAAAATTTCCAAACGGGAAGGCTGTTTCAATGGTGTACCGTCATATGCGGAAGTGATGTGAGAAAATTACAACAAGTTCTATTTTGCCATACCAAAATTGAATCGAATCGGACTATAAACACAAATCTCGTCCGCCATCTTGGAGCCGCCATCTTTTTTTCTCTTACGAATACATAATGCATTGTCACGAGAACTATGAACAAATTTCACGTTAATCGAACAACTAGAAGTGGGTCAAATTTAACTTTCAAGATTTGATGACAAACATCGGGACAGGTGAAACTAAGAAAAGCTTGTAAAAAAGTGATAATGATTTTTGAACATTCTGTATAATATTGATAAACGGGTTTTATCGAAATCAATAGCCCAAAACCTCTCTCATGCTTGGTCAGAATTCGAAGGGATGATTCCTATACATTTCGATGTTATTTAGTTTCCAATTGTACCTAGCATTTTCATAAAAAAATCAATAACTCGAGAACGGTTATAGTTAGGTACATAGTACCTCATTTGAAATCATATTATTTTTTCCTGACCTATTCAAAAGTGTGACGGAATACAGGGTGTTGCATTTGAAAAAACACAACTTTGATATGTTACACTTTTTTGAGCTGTAGACTCCAAAATAATTTCCTTTTGCAGCCTTAATCAATATACATATAATGAAATGGAGAATTTCCCGGAAAAAATTACGGTTTGGTGTCGTATATATATATATATATATATATATACATTTGAACTGATGGTTGTTCTGGGTCTTCGGGACTATGATCGGCGAAAATATATAAAAAAATTCTGAAAGTTTTGTTCTGATGACGGGAATAGGTAGTACTTCTATTGAAATATAACTGAAAGGACACTCTAAACACTATCTTTGTATCGCCTTATTTCCTGTCATCTCAGATGAGATAGAAAGAGTCATCAATACCTAGTGAAATATTTCAAAACAATCAGCTATTATCAGCGAAAGTCCATATATAATTTGAACACAAGACTGGAGGACTCTCGATGAAAGAAACTAACTAACTGTAGAAGTTAAAAAACACTACTCAGTAAATTTCTGTTACTAGATAAAGGAAAGAAAACTGGACTGGGGATTGAGTGATGTGACTCTTACCGAAGAAAGATTCAAATCGATGGATTCCATGGTGACATTTGCTATGCAACACTATGTTGCTGTTTATAGAGTCGATCGCTATTACCAGAGAGATGCAGATGATTTCATTGTGAATAAATTGCTTCTACACCCCTATCCAGTATTAGTTCTGTTCAGCGTGATAGCAATTTCTGTGGTTGTCAAATATGGTCTCAAATTATCGAATTATGCTGAGATGACTTTGATGTCTCACATAATAGTGAGTATTTTTTAATTTTCTTATTTTATTTATACATTGATCGGGTTAACCCACATTTTCTAAGGATCATCATTGAGAGATTTTGTTGATGAATTCTATGTACTGTGTACAAACGGGAGCTACTGAATTATTTATCACGAAAGATTAGGTGATAGAAGTTTTTTTTTAATCTTCAAGTTTAAAACAAAATCTATGGTTTTTTGATCGGGTTAACCCACATTTTCTATAAATCATCATTGATAGATTTTTTTGATGATTTTCGGGTAGTGTATAGAAATGGAAAAGTATATTTTTTCAATCTCTTAGCAAAGGAAATAATTCTATTACACTATTTTCTTCAATGTGGAGGTGTAATCTTGCTTAATAAATATATCGTAACGGATATGAATATACTATGCCACTTCCTGCTTGGTTGCGCGATTGGCTAACATACTGGCAACGTTGTTGATAATTATTCTTTTGAATAATTATATTCCTCCGTTATTTTTGACATATCACCTATGTTGATTTCAATTTTTATATTCAGAATTATATGATGAGTCATCAAATTGCTTATATTTATTTATTTATTCATAGATTTTACAGACAAGCCTAATTATATAAATATTTATGAGTTCAAAAATTGAAAATTTAAATATATATAATATATATATATAAAAAACACATGAAAAAAAGCGATATACTAAAATAATATATAATTTAGTATTAGCACGGAGATTATAGATTTGACAAAGGGTGGAATTGGTAAATACAGTAGTGGACATAAAACAACAAAAAGGTTTGTATTAGATAACTAGGGTGCTCGTTTCTTTTTCAAGATGACTCAGAGGGATGTCAAAGAAATTTGGGGTATTGAACTGATTGGCCAATCCTAAAATTAGTGATAAACATGAGTTATGAGCTTCGGTTAATTCTAAACAAGAGTAGAATATTTTCTAAGAGATATGGGCAGTTCAAACGGCTGTTAAATATATTAAAAAGTAACATAAGATCTCTGTTTTTCCTTCTTACTTCCAGAGTGACAATTTTGAGGTGGGATTCAATTTGCGGGTAATCAATTGGGGAATTTTCTTTGAATTGGTAGTTGAATACAGTTGGTTGCTTTCGTCTATGGAAGCGCATAATGTGACATTTGGAAACTTTCAAATTCATAAGATTATTTGCACAGTGCTCAGATTATTCAGGTCTGATTGCAGATTTGAAGCATCGTTTATATTGATGATTCTGAGGAAAATTTTCAGGTCATCTACAAATAAGAGAAAGGTACTTGAGGAGAAACAGGTTGTTATATCATGAATGAATAGGTTGAAATGCAGTGGTCCCAAATGGGACCCCTGTGGGACTCCTGATGATACTGCAATTTCTTTGGAAATGAAGTGGTTCACTCTTATTATTTGCTTCCTGTCAGTTAGATAGCTATGATAGCTATTCTATATCCTGTTGATAATATTTTTAAGGAACACATCGAGTTCAGAGATCAGAGAATGAAAAAGTTTATATTTCACTCAAGCAAGATCCCACCACCACAATTCAGCACAAATTCAACAGAAATATTTCAAAACTAAGATTTTGAAAAAAATTACACTTTTATGGCTGGCCAAGGAAGTATCAATCCCCCATGATATATAATTAAGTAGTTCCCCTTTTCTCTACACTACCCAATTCATAAAGCAAATCTTCCCAATCTATAGTATTACCAGTAAATTCTCCAGATTTTTTAACAAAATACTCACAATTGCATATAATACAGACAATCCATTTTATGATGAAGCTGGATAAATCCATCAATGATTTTCAATTTCCATTGAATCATGTTATAAATAATATCGGAGTGATTTTCAGAATCACCCATTCACCTCTCTTGTTGGTCTACTCTGGACTTCATTTTGGATTCGAAATTTTTCATTTTTATTTATAACCTCTACAAATTTTTGAAATACTTCTTTCAGCAAATTATGTGATGGATTAATGATCCGATTATTCTATTTCTCAAGTGACCTCCGACGTATCATTCATCAAACGTTTTGTAAATGTTTTAATCTTATCAGTGCCATATGATATTGTTAAAGAGATTTCATTCATTTTCTATTTCTCTAGCAGCAATATTCAAGAAGGAACGAATAATAGATATTACTCTGATTAGGATTGCACATAATGCAATTATTACAACAAAATGGTGCGAAAATCCAATATGTAGTACAATTCATATCATCCACAAAAAAAATTGAAATCAATGTAGTCATATATATAAATACTTGATTGAATTACAAAAATTCACTTCATGAAGTAAAGTATTTTTTTAAAGTTGATATGAATCATAGCAAAAAGTTTTTTTTTCCAGTTGATGAAATGTATTTTTTCAGTTCATTTAATAATTTTATTCTGATTTTGTCGCTATAATAATAATTTATTCGAATAACATAACGATTTTTTTAATAGGTTTCAAATCATTACATTGTTTCGGGTGATATTCATCAGGATTCTCATCGGAGGTGAAATAGAATGTTTATTCCAATTTTTGGTCAAATTGATAGAAATTAATATTTTCTACTTAAATAAACAGTTATCCTGTTGATATAATTTGGATGTTTGTTCACCACTAAAATATTATGCATGACACTGTATCTGAATTGATCATTTCTCGTAACTACTATACTCGAATGAATGAATACAATCGACGAGCGGCTCTTCTTATAATCAAAAGACAAGTCTAGAATTCACCAGATTGTCGTTATCTGAATCACCCGGAGCTTCTTGGAACTTGCGACGGCTCGGTTGGAGAGTCTAGTGACCCGTCGGAATTCATCGTGAGCAATGGCCACTGGCGTGGTAGATTCGTAACATATACCCCTTGTTCCGATCGAGAGCCAACGTCTCACCATGGCATGACTTTCTGGATGAACAACTTTCACCTTGGTCCTCGGTTTGCGTTGGATTCTGTGAATCACGTCGTTGATCCTCTTCTTCACCTCGTACACTCTTTCCCAAAACGGTGTTAGTTTCTTCTGCCGTTGATTATACATCAAAACCTTGTAACCTTCTTTGAAACCCCCTGAATTGACTCTCAAATCATAACAAGCTTTCATTCTGTGACTTGCCAGTATTAACCTATTCCGAGCTGTTTCGTGGATTTTCAACAGGTTGTCTCTCAGTTTATCTGCATTCACGTGTATTCCCACTTCTGCTTGGTGATCCGAACACCAAGTCACAGGGCAACCGAAGTTTCCTTCAGAAGATTATGCTAGCCGGCGTAAGCTTGGTTGAATCGTGGACGGCTCCTCTGTATGCCATCAGAAAGAGTGGAAGGTGACTGTCCCAGTCCTTTTGATGTTTTCCCACAACCTTGAAAAGTTTTTTTCCATAGTTTGGTTGAATCTTTCGAACATTCCATCCGACTAAGGGTGGAGGGCTGTGGTTCTGATCTTGCTGATATTCATCAGCCAACCAACTTTCGTGAATAGCTTCGACTCGAAATATTTTTCCTGGTCGTGATGTTACTTGAATGGTACGCAAAATTTTCAGAACATGTTATCCATCAATGACATTGCTATTGTTGATGCCTCCTGGACTGTAGGCTTCTACCCATATAATATAATAGTCCATAGCAACAAGGATGTATTTGTTACCATTATCGGTCACAGAAAATTGTTGAGCTACATCAATGTTCGAATGTTGCACCTACGTTGTGTTCCTCCATTTCACCCCATGACCTTGTTTCGGGACCTTTACTATTACCAACTTTGGACCTCTACCAAAGTCTTCCAAGACATCACAAACACATCTTGAAGACGTATTCAAGACATCCACCTTGAGATGTTCGGGACGTACAGAAAAATCTTAAAGGCGCTCAAAGACGTATTTGAGACATCCATTGTTACAAAACGGAACGTCTTGAGCACGTCTTCAAGACCTCCCTACGGACATAAATGGGAAGTCTTAAAGATGTCCCTCGAATGTTCAGTTAATGTCCAATAAGAACCTGAATGTAAACTGTTTTTGGGCATTCAGTACATTTTAGGTTTTGAATGGGATCCCCTGCTCTTCTTAATCACGACTGTATATATGCTTCAGTTTCCTTCTGAACACTGAATCCTTTCGTCATTTCACTGCCACCTAGAACAAACAGTTCTCTTACAAAAAACTGTGATTTATTTTATTCTAAAGACATTTTTCAAGAAAAATATATCACTTATTATTATTAGCAGTTCTGCAGTTGAATAATTATTACTGATATGGTCAAAAATTATTATGCATTTCAGCACGCATATATTTCTGTACAGCAATATAGTATGGAGTCGACTTACCTCAAGTGATTTTTTTTATAACGCCTTCACTTATGAGAATCCAAAAGAACACATTAATAACAACCACAATAACTAACTTTCTGACCTGATGCCAGATGCACACCACAACGACCAGTACTCATTCGACACAAATTGTTCCAGATGAAAAGACAAAAAGAGACGAGGAGTCCCGACGCTCGACGATTCAAATGCAAAATCCATTTCATCGATTCCAATTTGTTGCTTCTTTTTTCATTGGGGACAGTCAAGCTCAATATTCTGATTTTATGATTGGCCGAAAACTGACATTTGTCGAATTTCACCAATTGAAATGACGGATTATCATTCTCACGTTTCATGGTACGGAAATCGGTGGAAAGCAAACTTCAACATCAACAACCGCTCAATGAGATAGCATTTATAAGAGAAAAAATAAAGAATGTGATGATCTTACATTTTTCAGTTCACTTCTGGCAGTAAAAAATTTCAACAAAAACTAAATTGTTATTCAAATAATAATTTTGTAGAGTTCTGAACACTACCTCTTTCAGAAAAACTCTGATGCCACTTATTGGAAAAAAACAACATTCCTTTTCTTATACGGGACGTCTTGAAGGCGTTCATTCATGTACGTCTCTAAGACGTCCATCCATGTACGTTTTAGAGACGTCCATTTTATGCCGCTGGACGTTCATCAAAGATATATTTAGACCCAAATTGGATGTCTTTGAAATATCAAGTACTGTTTGAGTTATAGACTCCCAGATGTCCTCTTGATCTTTGTCCGAAATATCACTCCAGGAGGGTCTGCCAGTCCCGTGCTCTCTCCAACGTAGAAACTCCCCAATGTTCGAATCGGTTTTCTGGTCCTGTGTATTTGTCCATCATATTCCTTCTTGGCATCCAATACGCTAATGATGCTTTCAGGCTTCTGGACACGGTGTTTCAGATATAGTCGTTATGAGCGATGTTTGATTTCAAAATGGTACTGGTTTAGCCTTTTTATTCATCTAGCTAGTTGTCCTTCTGGATTTTTCATCTCCAGTAGCCACTTCAGGGCCGCATGGTCAACCCTAATCATTCTCTTCTCCATATAGCTGTTTGTGAAAGTGATCTATTGCCCAACCTATTGGTGGAAGTGCCTTCCTGGTGACACAGTAATTTGTTTCGGGCTCAGACATCATTCTGCTGTAGTATTCGATGACTCTTGCTTGGCCATCCTGTATTACTATTTGGTCTTTCTGGAAAATGTTTGGTATTGGGATGGTACTGGTTCATCTTTTCTCCATTGAGCAAATTATCAGTAGTTCTTCTGGCCTTGTTGACTTAGATGACCCCGAGAGCTTTTCTTTCACTAGCACGAATGAGTCCCGTTGTATTGGGTTATCTAGTTTCCTGGTATCTTTCGGAAAACTCACTAGATGATCCGTTTCCCTTCGCTGAGGGAGGAAGGTGGGAGTGTCTTCCGAAATGATGACAAGCGTGGTGGCAAACTCACTATGCAATGGGTTTTCCCCGGTGTGGAAATTGGGGGAGTCCTCCAAGATGATAACGAGCGTGGTGATAACCTAACCCCGAATATATCTGGAAATGTCCCCTCCGACCACATCTGAATCAGTTTTCTCTTGATCCTCCAGATGATCGTGTCCTTGTAGGTCAGTGAGAACATGAGAGTGTCCTTCAAAGTGATGACGACCGTGTTGGTAACCTTACCCTGCAATATATCTGGAAATGTCCACCCCTACCACATCTGAAACAGTGGCCACGTTTATACCGAATGTGAATTTGGTAACCTTACCAAGTGTATGTGATCAAATTCAAACCAAATGTTTTAGTAATCGTTTATTCACATCGTGTTTTGTCAAATGATTAATCAACCAACTTGGTTCTGGTTTGGTATTTACTTGGTCATGTAACCAAGAGAAAGGTTTGAAACTCTGCTATCTAATTTGGAATTGTGTCATCTGTCAATGACAATGTCTGGATGTCAGTGAGCTCAAGCTCAGTCATTTTTAATTTTATTTGTTCGGCAGTTTTTGGAAAGCCCCTACTTTTTTTGCCATCCAAAATTGATATAATTTTCTTGTCCAAAAATATTTGGAGAAACGCACTGGTTTCTTCATCTGTCCAATGAATACCTTCGGACATTTTTATAGGGGGTTCTTAACTACAGCAATTCATTTCATATAAAAAATACTTACAAAAATATATAAAATAATTTCTGAGGTAATGATGCGGAAACTAAGGTTAGGAATCACAAAACATATTTTTCACTAACACTCTCTCGCTCTCTTTTTCATGGCTATTGTTTCCATTCAGTTCATTCAGCCAGTGCGATAACCACGACAGAACGCTTAGCAATCTTCCAAACCAAAATTTACAGTCACTGTTGGTAAAACTTATCATACTGTTTACACCATCTTAGTCAACTTAGTATTATAGTCTGGTACACAACAAATTTCGGTACCAGACCAAGCTAGTTATTCGACGAAGTGCACAGTTTATACCACACTGACTAACAGAATTTGGTTGGAATATAATAATTAGTCAGCATACCAAGACACGGTATAAACGTGGCCAGTGTTGTCTTGATTGATGGTTTGTGCTGTAATTATTGGGTTCCAGTTCATCCAGTATCCTGTTGAGCATCAGTTCCATACAGCGTCTCTTCCTTTTGGCCTTGGAAGGCTGCTTCCACTTCTTTTCTTGATCGTCCCATCCATTGGCTGTTGCCGCATCTTTCAACTATTTTCGATACATAGACCATGGCGACTGTCCATCAGAAGTCGGAAGTTTCACAGAACTGTTGAATGTGTAAATCCTGTTATGATGGTCTCCAATCTTCAATGATGCAACTTTCATTTCTAGTTTTTTCAGATGCTGCATTGTTCTCTCGTGCGCTACCAACAATTCTTTCTCTGCGTCTTCTCGTACTACTTATGTCCTTACTTCTCGTACTGCATCAACTCCTTCCTTTAGTCCAGCGATTTGCCTTTCAGTTTCCTGGAACATATTTTCGAAGAATAACTACTGTTGTTCTCGTTCAATTGTTTGTTCTCCCATAATTTTCTCCACATTTATCTGCAACCGTTCATAATCCTCGTGTTTTCATTCTCGTCTCTGTAATATTATGATCCAAAATTATATATAAAACGGATTTATAGGAAAGTAATGGCCACCTCAGATATGAAAAGTTACACAATTTAAACGATTGCAGCTTTCTGAAAATTTGTAACATCTTTATATCGGGGAAACGATTTTTATCTGCCGCTCGATGAAATGAAAATCTCCTATGAATTATTCACACCCAGCATAGCCCTTCCTGAACTTGGTAACAACATCTTACCAAGTAAACTTAAGTGAAGGGTTTCTAACTAAACTCGGTATTGGGTCGTTACAGTGACTTTTCCTCATGTTTTTCTATTTGTCGCCGTTCCTTCTCCCCTTGTCGATTTTGCCCTTGTTCTTATTTCTTCCTCTGCCGTTGATCCTCCTCCACGTTCCTCCTCCTCTTGTTTTTCTCTCTGCCGTAAGTCCCCCTCAACTCGTTGTTTCCAGCAATTGTGTCTCTTGTTTGACAAACTGCTGCTTGATTATTTCCATTATGGCCTCCATTTTGTTGTAGGGCCCATTCATTGTGTTCATCATTAACTGTTAAAAAAAATTATATCCTCACTTCTGATACCAAGTATTACGAATCTGAGGTTCGTCTTTATCAAAGTACTTGTCCAATTATTGTCTGTTTATTCACACTTCACAATTACAACCCAATAAGGCACTCCGTCAAATCAATCAATTAATCACAGTTCACTGTCCAGAAACCGTTCGCGACACTTCTTTGTAACTGTACAATATTATACTGGGGCTGATAAATCGACTCACTTTCATATAGCTCAATAACGACGTGGACATGCGTAACGTTTCTCGAAGTCGTTAGATGTGTCTATTCATACTAAACAGTTTTCTTGCTATCTTAACATGCGCTGGAATATTGTATGCGGCAGTGGCGTACGGTATTCGATTTTGTAACGATACCATTCAATTTCATCTCAACTTGTTATTTTTTTTCAGATTAATTTACAATTTATTCTCGACCAACCACTCCCAAGTCGCATACAGATTCGGATAACCCGTTGGAAAGGAGTGCTCAAATATATCATTTGTGCATGGTGGATTGCAGCTCTCATAAATTCTTCATACATTAAAGTTATTCTGAGAGTTTCGTTCCTGCACTCGATTCCTGGAGAAACTCTCAATGATGAAGTTCTTACAACAGAGGGTTTTACATTCGAGGTAATTATCCTTGGAAATTTGACACCTTCATTATGTAGCCAACCAGATGCAGTTGTTTCAAAATTTTGCTGTGGTAACGGAAATATTTCAGGGAATTCTTCGCTTGAGAGTGTACCGTGGACGAAATTACATTGGGGATTTTCAATGGTGAACATAAGCTCACAAACCTCCGAGTTCTGTGAATGAACTGGGTTTCATTTACACCATTCTTATTTTGGAGAGATTGTTCTCTTCTTTCTGTTGACAAATATGTTTATTTTTCGCGAACAATTTTAAAAGTTAGTCGCTGAGGCTGTCCGGTATTTTCCGACCCGGGACCGATAGAGAGTAGGATTTAAGAGAAAAACAAAATCATGAAGTGGAATCTAGAATACAGGTTGACAGTGGATAACAAAACAAGCCATGAACTACAATAATAGATACAAAAAAGGTTCCTTCTCAAAATTTCAAAAGTTGTTCTCGTAGAAAATGGCAATCTTTTTATTTTTGGTATCATCCCGTACTGAATTATTTTGAATTTTCTCTTGGATCAGTTTGTGATATTTTTCAACATGGAACGCTTTTGAGTCAACATCGACTGAACAATTTACTTTGAATCAAGTAATTGTTTGAACAAAAGGACAAATCTGCATGATCTTCTTTTTATTTATCAAAATCGTGTCAAATGTACATAGAGATAAAAAGTCCATTGAAAAAAATATAAATAAACACATCACAGGAGCAATGACATAAGTATCGCTTGTGCGTGATATAGACAAGTAATATGAAAATTAATTCTAAAATATTTTACAGAAGGATAATAAAATGTTTTAGATTGACAAAAATAACATAATCAGTATCATCAATAACATCAATAACGATTATGACGACTTTCATAACGAGAGAAAAAAGTTTCATACTAGCAATGCCACTAAATATCATGAAAGAGTGTAATGATTGGGTAAAGGGGCCAACAGACGTACCATTTTATCGGGCCCTATATAGTCCGTGATAGTCGTGATAATAATTCCATAACGTACCTCATTCCTCTACCGACAAAATATTCAAGTTTCTTTCTGTCATGACGCTACTAAGGGAAATTTAACGAATGGTTAAAGACATGGCTCGTTATCAATGGAAAGATTCGAAATTGAAGAATATTCGAGAGAAATTGGCCTCCGATCCCGAGCTCCAAAGTCGATTCATTCTTATTAATGATGTTCTTTATCAAATGAATAGTCACGAAGAAACTTATTTACTATGCGTACCAAAGTCATTAGCAGAAAAGTTTGCAGAAGCGTATCATGTGGTATTTGGTCACTTCGGTGCGTAACGGTGCATTAAGATATGTAATATGGTAGTCCAACTAATGTGGTCTCCACTTTTTTGGTCAGTTTTGTCAGATGTTCCTTCCAGGTCAGTTCCGAGTCTAGTATCACCCCGAGATATTTGACCTCTCCCTTGCTCTACATGGTTTCTGGTTTTATGAGTCCTAGCCCCTCTGGAAGTATGTTCCGATATAATGTAATGTATTTATCTTTTCAACACCTTGTAGTGGAAACAATGATTAAAGACAATAAATTCTGTAAACAAGTCAGAATTGTCAGTGCTTTCAATTTGTACAAAAAAGGGCATAAATAAAGTTCAACTGTGCAGTTTTGTCTATTCTGGCCTTATATCCACTGGGAAATATTACAATAGTGACAATAGTTTTCAACATTAACAATTTTGACACTTCTTCAGCTAGATACGTCATATTATCAACGTTATAAGAACTTGTTTATCAAAAAAAACATGGTAAATTTTACAAATACCGAATTAGCAGTCATGCATTACTTGTATTGGCTCGCTGACGGAAACGCATATGAAGCCAGGCGACTGTATCAAGAGCGCTTCCCAAATAGAATGGTTCCTGATGCTCGAACGATTTCAAGCACCTACAGAAGGTTATGTGAAATAGGAAGTTTTGAGCCAAATCATCACTTGAAAGGAGCGCATCGGACTGCAAGAACTCCAACAATTGAGGTAGCTGTTAAAAAATTCAGTTGACGAAAATCCTCAAATAAGTACGAGGCATGTTGTCAATGATTTGAATATCGCCCATATTCTAGTATGGATGCTTCTTGATCTATTTATGATTCCATATCCGATTTTATGAACACACAGTTCATTTTCTCAAAGAATAAATAATTTTTCATTCAAGGAAAAAAGCAGTAGGAGGTTTTCTAGTCGACGCGTATATTTTTTTTATGTATGACTACGCATAACTATTTACAGAGTAGACCTATTTTGATGTTTTCTTTTTCAATGGATATAATTCACCTCGTAGTTGGTGCCATATAGATTTGAGACAAATAATCCACTCCTAAGGGTAGGAAAATGGGGAATGATTGTTGGTTCACCTACTGACTCTTTACTTCTTAACCGATTCTAATACGCATTACTTTGTGCTAGGTTATCCGATTCAGAAGACTATTTTTTTTGTATAGGGTACGCTTCGAAGTTGGTCCCATTTGAATTAAAAAAAAATAACACCACTAAGGCTAGTGAAATAGGGGATCATTTATTGATATTACACCTGTGAGGCGATTATGTTGAAACTTGGCTCATATGTAGTTCTGATGATATAACAACATAATGGAGGCCCGGATGATGATGATGTAGACGGAAGACAGTCGAGGGAACTCCTCAACGGTTCACAGCAGCTACCTTGTGTTTGAGGTAATATGTACATGTATATAATTACATGTCCTGGCCAACTGACTCACTGAAAGTGAAAGTACAGGTGGTTTTGGAATTACAGTCATGGAAATTGGTATTTGGTCTCTTCTTCACAAATGAATATAAATGTGTTTCAGAGTTTTCGAAAATTCAATCCTAAAGGGGTAAAATGGGGGTTGAAAGTCTGTATTGTTTCAAAGTTAGCATCTTGAAAATTGATATTTGGAGGTCTTTGTTACAAATAAAAAATATATTTTTCGTTTTTAAAAAACCCCCAAAAGAGTGAAACGGTGGTCAAATTGGGATTGGAAGTTTGTATAGGTTTTCCGTTAGTTTTCGAATTGGGGTCATTAGAATGTGTATTCAAAGTTTTTGTTGCAAATAGAAGAAATATGTATTTCGATGTTGTTAGAAATTCAACTCCTAATGGGATGAAATGGGAGTGAGAGTTTGTAATTGGGGTTAGATTAGTTTTCAAGTTGGGTCATCAAAATAAGTATTTAAGTCTTTGTAAGGGATAAAAAAATACATATTTTAGTGTTTTTATAAATGCAACCCCTAGTGGGTGAAAGTTTGTGTAAGAGTTTCATCAGTTTTGAAGTTTGGGTCATTAAAATTGGTATTTGTGGTCTTTGTTACAAATAAAAAAAAATGTGTTTCAGAATTTTCAGAAAATCCGTCCCTAAAGGAGTGAGTTAATTTGTGAAAGTCATCACAAAAAAAACGAAGATCAACGCGGATGAAGTCGTTGGTACCAGCTAGTTATAGTATATAACAGTTAATAGTCAAAGTAAGGTAAGTAAGTATTTTAAAAGTAATGCAAATTAAGAAGGTGGCAATGGGTAGATATTGGCCACAAAAAAATAAAAAAATAAAAACTTTTCAACAAAAAATCAAACCGACGTAAAAAGAAACTGAAAATCAAAAAATCAAATGAACCTTTTTAGCCTCAATAACTGAGCTCCTAAACTAATGTTGGTAACTTATTTTGAGTCTGCGCCAAACAAACAATCTAAAAAATCATTAAATTACGAAATGATCAAAGCAAAATAACATAAAAATGCAACATGAAACCTCCAGCGATAAACAATAACATTCAAAAAATGCACTTTCCACACGATCACACTTGTGTGCCCGTTCGGATAGCTGTCTCGCTGATATCGACTTCGAGAACGCTCCGCGATTTCCGGCGAAGGGACGCGCCACTGCCGCGCACCTCGCTGCCATCATTCCACGCTTCACGTAATTAATTTGCTTGTTCGTTTGGCGCCGACTCAAAATTAGTTACTTACCATAGTTTAGGAGCTTCGTTATTAAGACTAAAAAGATTCATCATAATTTTTGCTTTTCAGTTTCTTTTTTCGTCGGTTCTATTTTTGTTTAAAAAGTTTTCAATACTTTTTTAGTCATGCATGAGTTTTTTAATCAGCCCAAAATTGAACTGAACTCGTCGCTATATTATTATATTATATTTATCAGATTCTTTTTATTTAGAATATTGTACATAATCAATTCCAATGTTTTTGTCATTATACACTGCATAATATTTCATGTGTTTTTTTTATTGCTCCTTCACTTTCTCGATTTTTTTTATATGAAATATTTTTTTCCATTTTTATTCGTGAATGCGTACCTAAAATTATTTTTTCCAGAATGTCCTATAGATTTTCTTTCAATTTTCGCCTTGATTATACAGTTCTTATGAAATTTCGAAAACACATGATTACTACCAATATTTTTCTGAGCTTGGGATTTCAAGCAATATTTTTGTTCTGTTTTATGAACTCAATTTATAGAAAAAATCTTTTTCAGGTATTACCGGAAGATTTCCACTTCTTGGGTGTATGGTGTGATAATTCGTTATCTCCGTTATGTCAAAAACCCATGAAAAATTAATAGACTATCCATGACGCCTGCAAATCTTTGAAGAAATTTCCCTCTAAAACTGTTTTATTCATCGAAGGTAAACCCTTTGATTTTCTGCTGGTAAGTAATCCATAACGAATGATTCAAGTAACGTTCCATGCGTCCGATCGAATTTATACGTAGTTTATATCTGAATAAAATGAAAATAAGGTTGGAGAAACCATAAACTTATGAATAATTTCAAGGAAATATGAGGAATGTAGTCCCATTTCGAACACCTCGATCCTAATCCCACCGACCCTAAAAAAAGGGTGCATCCCAGTATCAGTAGTTTTATTTGATATTATAATGGTCTCGATATTTTCATATGTCTGAGTAACCCCAATAGGCATTTTCGGAAACTTACTCTGGTTCACCAACTCGGTTCCAATAGATCACGTAACGGATCACTCTGATCACTTACCCCAATACTATAGTTCACGAACGTATCAGGTTGAGCTTATTCTTATTTGTTCTGGTTCTGACACAAGACATAAAACATAACCTCACTCCAACTTTTTCAACAGTTCTTCTTTCTAATCGAAATGGAAATCTTTGAATGATGAATTTGCGAAGGTAATATCAGTCCAATTTTACCTTCCATGTAATAGAGTAAAATTACTTCTCCATAATTCCGAATGCAAACTCGTCTTTGTTCAGAAACGTTCTGATCCTTTATTGTACTGGAAGATAACATCAAAATATGAAACATCTCACACATCTCATCGTCTTCATCAAAAACATAATCAAAAGCTAACTACGTTATTATTTGGAATGTTGCAGTTTTTCTTTTCCTCCTTAATTCAAATGATTTTTGAACTTTTGGTAATGCGCATGCGGTGTCTGTAGCGACTCTGACGACCCTGCTTCTGAATAGGGTTATGCTAGACGAACCTGGGTCAGTGATCGAGAAAGCAACACCAAAGTTTGCGAACGCGCGTAGTTGACTTGGATTAGGAAAACGAACGTGCAGGTTGGGGATCGTGTCAACCCGAGTAGGTTTCCGAAAATGCCTAATGTTTTTCTGTTCACATTCACGTGGTATGGGGTGAATGAGCCGCGACCGCGGCCGCGCAGCGAATGGGACGGTAAGTGGACATTCGTAGAAGGTCTTGGCGGTCACGACATGACTACATATACAAATACAAATGCCTTTATCTCCAGTAGTCATAACAATGTATGGAATCCGTCAGTGTAGATTAACTACCAAATACTGATTACAAATCAGGTACATATCTACATGAAAAAATAGACACCACAATATCATCTTAAAATATTAGATTACATACTGCCATGGGACATATATTCATTCAAATCATAAAACTCACCCTGAACCAAAAAATGTTTTAGTCGCTTTTAAAAGTTATTAAATGACTTTCAATCGCATACATGTCCAGGTAGTCTGTTAAAAACATGCAGACCAAGATTATCTGGTAAATTTTTCCCAACATTTAATCTATTAAAGGGGGTGTGTAAAAAATTATGGGAACGAGTGAGATAATGGTGAACGTCACTATTCCTTAGATAATCCGCCTTGTTCAAAAATACAAACTTAGAGAGTTCATATACAAGAATACCATACAGGGTCATAATTCCCAATGTTTTAACTTTATCCCTACAGGATGTAGTCGGGGATAGACCTACTATACACCTAATTATACGTTTTTGTGCAACAAAAATAGCGTGGGTGCTAGATGATGGACCCCAAAAGCAAATACCGTAATGGAGACGTGACGCAACATGTGCACCGTACACAGAGATGAGGCCGCTCAATGGCAGAACTCGCTTCAAACATCTTGTCATAAAACAGAGGCTGTTTAGTTTAGAACACAGCTGATCACAATGTTTATTCTAGGATATATTCTGATCAAGAGTTAAGCCCAAGAATTTAGTGCTTGTAGCTCTACTCACACTCTTCCCCCACCTGAATAGTAAGGTGGAGATCTTGTTCATTCTGGGGTGTGTGAAACCGTAAATAAGAAGTCTTATCAGAATTTAAATATAAGGAGTTCTGGCTGAACCACTCAAAAAGCGACCTCAACCCAGAGTTACAGGCCGTAATGAGGACATCCCCATCGGAATTGGAGACAATGGAGGAAGAATCGTCCGCGTACAGCGAGACTGTCCAACCATCATGTATAATTGAACTGATGTCATTTATATAACATATAAACAAAACAGGGCCTGAAACGGACCCCTGCGGCACTCTTAGGTCAACACCTGAAGTTTCGGATTTATATGACCTTTGACCCAGATTAGTGTCAAGGTGAGAAATTGGGACAAATTGTTGTCTTTGCTCTAGGTAGCTTGAGAGCCAGCTCAGTGCTGGTCCCCTAACTCCGTATGCCACCATTTCGACGAGCAGGAGTTGGTAGTCGACACAGTCGAACACCCTGCTGAGATCGCAGAATATTCCAGCAGGGCATTCACTTGCCTCTAAATGGCACACCAACTCCTTGTAAAAATGCTGGATGGCGGTCATAGTAGACAACCCAATATGTCAGGAAATTGACCCTGTATAAAGTTCAAATTTATA
The DNA here is from genome assembly GCA_018342105.1 of Gonioctena quinquepunctata. NCBI lineage: Eukaryota > Metazoa > Arthropoda > Insecta > Coleoptera > Chrysomelidae > Gonioctena > Gonioctena quinquepunctata. The sequence continues at coordinate 40,345 of JAFIRS010000977.1, read as the reverse complement.
ATGATAGTTAAAATAGGTGCAAGCTGTATAATTGTCCTACGAATAAAAAATCCTGATACTTCGTCAAAGCCAGTGGATAATTCATTTTTGATTTTGTAATGCAATTCACCTTCCGAGTATGTTGTCAAAAAAATACTGTTTATATTCTGGTTAAGAGGGGAAATTGGCTGCAGACCATCCTTCTTTATTTTCCTTACCACATCCACAGTTGCATTTTTGAAGTAGACATTAAAAATATTAGCTATACGCTTGCGTTTAGCAACCTTATATTGCTCACCAAATTCAGGATGATGCTGTTTTAAATTAGAAAAATCCTTCAAAGCTAGACTTGACTCTCTGATTTCACGATTAACCCAAGATTTCTTATTTTTGTCCACTCCTACTTTCTTAGCTGGAAAGTTAACTTCAAAATAGTACAAAAAAACCTGGTGAAATGTATTAAAAGTAGAGTTCAAGTCACTCATTCCCATGATTGACCCCCACTGCTCTTTCTCCAAATCCTCGCACACAGACGTAATATTTTCTTTACGCTTATCAGAAATCGCGTTGGAAATATAAGTTTCTACTGTTTTATGATCTGAAATATCGTTATTCACAATCGGACACTCTACCTTCGTGACTGAGTATACATGATCCGAAATATATGCGCCTCTGGTGGGGGTAGAAATATTATTAGAAAGACTAAAACTACTTAAAATATCAAGTAACACTGAATAATCACGGAAGTCCCTATTCAAGTCTACATTAAAATATACGTTCAAAATTATCTCACGATTAGGCTTATATACACATTCTTAAACTTGTGCAAGGTTACTGCAAAAAGATACGAACGAGGCTCTGGCAAACAGATCTAACTCCAAGCTGTGAGCGCCGTGGCGACGGATGTATGACACCGGGGTCTTAAAACAAACTGTGCCGCAATGGAACCTCCGAGAAACTGGGCGAAACCTCCAGCCTTAGCCCTGTGCAGGGAGCACCACAAGGCCGGAGCAACCCCTACCCCTTCACTCACTTGGGGGCACAAATGACCACGAGACGAAACACCGAAAGAGAATGAGGACAACCCTTGGCCCTCTTGGTTTCTTTCAGGATACTGAAGAGGGTATGATTCCGAGCGTTCTCTGAGATCAAAAGAGGACTCTCCAGGGTGGAGGTTTTGGTGGGTAAACCTGTGTCACGGAGTCCCACGGTTTGTCCGTAAAAGATTTCCACCACCTTTAAAAAAAAAACAATGTTACTCGGGTGTCCATGAATCTGGAATACTCCATTCCATAAACATGTAAACTCATCAAATCTAGCTACCGGAAATTAAACCGACGAAATCAGAAACTGAAAAGCGAAAAATAACATTAATCTGCTTAGTCTCAATAATAACTGAGCTCCCAAACTGATGTGAGTGACTAATATTGAGTCGGCACCAAACAAACTAGCAGTGAATTAGGTAAGGCGTAAAATGATGGCAGCGGGATGCACGGCGGCGTATTGATATTTATTTTAAGAAATTCAATGATCTTCGTTGATTGTTTGTTTGGCGCCGACTCAAAATTCGTTACTCACATTAGTTCAGGAGCTTAGTTAATCATCAAGACTGGAAAGGTTTATTTTATTTTCTGTTTTTCAGTTTCTTTTTTCCCCGGTTTCATTATTTGTTGAAAAGTTTGTATTTTTAATTTTTCTGTGGCTAAAATCCACTGATAACTACTCACCCGTTTATGGTGTAGTGTGTATTCATTATGTTGTAGTGTGTGACAAGTGTCGACAGAATCGGTTCACAGATAAAAAATCAATCACCCCCTATTTTTTTACCCTTAGGGGTGGAGCATTCCTTTCTGAATTCAGATATGACCTACTCTGAAGTATGCCCTATCCAATGGAGGAAAAATCATTCGAATCGGATAACCCAGTAAGAAAGTTATGAGTGGTAGAATCGGTTTCCATTGGCACGACCATATATTAAATGTATATCCGCCATTTCAGCGTTAGTGTAATTATTCATATTGAAGATTCAAAATACACAATTCAACTTCCAACTACCACATAAAAATCAAAGCGACTTGACAGCCACCTAGTAGACATTTTTTATTTTAAAATACTACGATTGAAGTCACAAGTTATGCAAACAAAACGTGACAGTCACCTACTAGATTTTTTCGATTCCGTTTACAGAAGATCCGTTCATGCACAATGTTGTTTTTTTTTATAAGGAAACTATTGCTTTTACGGAATACAGGAGTCGTCACTGTTACGTCACCGAAGATTTCTTGACTGCGCGCACTTATAGTCAAGATGGCTCTCGAAGGTTTATGGACCATCGCACAGTGATCATGCTTGGCCAAAAAACGGCAAAAGGTGGTCAAATTCAACATTCTCATAGCATCCTCAAGAGATGTCAAGTAAATCTTCAAATGACCCCAAGGATACGCCGCAGTGAAAGTTAGTTCCTTAGTTTATGTTTCTGAAAGTTGAAGAGGGTAGTATAATTTTGGAGCCTGAGCACTATACGTCTGAAGGAGAGAAGTAGAAACAGTTGATTGGCTATAACTAACTAAGGCAAAAATAGTTTTTGGAAGGGTGAGAACTGGTATTTTACTTGGTATAGAAAAATAATTTTGAGGCCATTTTGGTCTCATTATAAAACAAGTTCGGAAAAAACATGCAAGTTTCATAGGCTAGATATTCCAAGGACCACCTTGGTCCGGCAAGCCGGTGTATAGATATAATATATCAAGGCTTACCAGATAAGTCTCACTTGAAATTCCACCGAGGCCCCTGACAATTACAGGGGAATCAATAATTGATGTTTTTCACCATCACCCTCTCATCCATGAATGTCGTTTGACACGGTGGAGATTCATTTCCCGATAAGGGGTCACTTATATCTTGAGTGTGTCCGCGATATGAGTTTAATCGATTAAAAATCCTACACGACATCCAAATAATTTCGAGAGAAGTATGAGCCTTGGGTATATGAAAAACTTTTTTCGATCATATAGTGTCGGTGGAAAAGTCTAATAGATAAAATGTATCTCACAGTCAGTCTCATAATATTATGAGAATACCTTAAGATGTTATTATATAGTTTTTGGCGAAATAATGGTATTTATAATACGGTGAGTGGACTAGAAACTTTTTTGGTAACTCCATGAAACATTTCAAGCACAGCACCTAGAAGATGAAATAGTTTAATATTGTTGTCATCGTTCTTTGATGCATTTTTTTATAATTTTAGTCTTCTTCTTGCGATGCATCACTTTCTGGTGCCGAATATGAAACTGTACCCATAGGTATTGGAGATGGACAGCAGACTTGGCTTTTTGCAAAATCAACACCATATGTGGCGGCTTTCAACAAAGTGATTCATAAACTCCATGACCATGGTCTGATCGAGCTATGGTAAAGTAATATTTTATATAACTTGTAGCCCAAAATCAGTCATTTCACCATGTATATTCACATAAGAGATTCTAAGGTTCGGCTTGGTCATTTCTGTGCCCGAACCACCAGTGTGTAAGAATCAATCGCACATCTGTGCTCGGACAGATCGCACCGCCCTGGGAAATGCAACGCTTTATTCAAATGCTCATTCAATCTTCATATCAACAGAAAAAGATATTTGATAATTTGATCTCGGTCACCCTTGCCACCATCAAGCGATCACACTTGGAGAAACTTTGTTTATATAATATATATATATATATATATATATATATATATATATATATTGTTATGTTTAGAAGTACGTTGAATATTTAAGGAATTGAAATAAAAATTATAAATAAAAACAAACCCATGAATAAATAAAAAATCGTATTTGGTAATCTGTGCTATGTTATTCTACAGTTTTTCTGAAGATTCTACCGTTTTTCTGAAACCTTGTATAATATTAATCGATACCTATGTTTGAAATGAACATGTTTTCAACATTAAAAGCGATTGGCATAATTTTAAAATTTTTAGAAATCAAAATTTACGAATATATTCTGAGCACAAGCAGATAACAAAATATTAGAAGTTCGTACATCCTGTATATGAAATTGGATCTGAACACAACAGCCAATGAGATGCCAGGAAAGATCTTGATGCAAAAATTGGAAATTTGAAAATATAGAAAAGCAGAAACGTTACATGTAATGTTTTGTAAATAAAAACTGTCAAAGAGGTGAAATTAATAAAAAGTACAACGAAAAGTGCGTGAAAATCGAAAATTCGAGAAGGAAAACAGAATGTATTGGTATCAAAGAAGGAGAATCAACAAGCGAGGAAGATTGTGAAAAAAAATAATTTTTGGAAGAACCCAAGATAAATTTACATCTTGAAAAATTATCAATTTATATAAGAAAAACAGCTATTTTGTCAATACAACATGGGAAAGGATATAAAGAACCATAGCAGATAAAAAGATCCCAGATGCAAAGTTAAACTAACCTTTTTCATTGGAGATTTACCAATACGAGGAGAAGTCACAGCCGACAAAAAGATCAGCAGTTTCCAGGAACCGGAGAAAATCCGAAACATTGGCATTCTCGTTGCCAGACGTCACAAGGTATTTTTTTTGAAACCATAATAGTCACCACAGTGCAAGTAAAAACAAAACTCTAAGAATCTTGATAGAACTTTTCACGAATTACTATAAAGAACACCTAACCTACAAAACTAGGTTAAAATTTCACTTTATTATCCCATAATTTCACATTTGCTATGAGGCACTAATTAGGTTATTTATCGCAGACTGGGTAGTAATGAGTTTTTCCTGAATAAAGGAAAGTATGATTTGATGAATCTCTGCATTATTTTCAATGTTTGATCAACCTCCTGCCCTACAGATCAACTCCTTCAAAATTGTGTAATGAAAAGGGGGGTTGAGTTGTACCTTGTTTGAAAGGTTTTAAATTCTGAATACAACCATCTATTTCTTCTTTCATTTGTCTGATGATTAGTCGAGATGAAAGCATTTTAAATAATGAAAATTTTTATTAAAAAAACAGTCAGACAAGTTTCATTTCCAAAAATCTATTTTTTCCCAAAAATTTTAATTAACAAAAAAGGGTCGCGTTTTGCTGTGCTTGGAAGAAATTTGAGTTCTTTATGCTTTAGTTAAAAATACTCCGATAAAAATAACTTAATTTTGACACACTAATTGATGAGATTCTCAAAATGTGCTCCTTCTACTTCCTGAAAACAACTAGGCCTATTATAAAGTTCATTTCTGTTGTTTTCGAACATCTATGGAGTAATCGCCCGCATTTCTGCCATCATCCTATCTTTCAAGTCTTGTATGTTTGCAGGTTTTGTTTGGTAGACCTTGTTTTTTATGTGACCTCCAAAAAATCTAATTGGGTGGGGTCAGGTGATCCTGCCGGCCATTCCAATGCATCTCTTCGACCTATCGGGAACACTGTATTCAAATATTATCTTACAGGAACTCTAAAATGCGTTGGTGCTCCATCCTGTCGAACCCATAAAGAAAAATGTGGTATATTTAGATCAACTGGATTGGGAAATAAATCTGTTAGTATAGGAATGAGCTCTGTCTGTAAAAATTCCAAATAGATATCTCCGGTCAGGTTACCCCTCAAAAAATGTTGGTCCAATTATCCGATTTCTCAGAATGCTGGCCCGGGCATTAGCTTTTTCTGGCTCTGAGAATGTAACTCTGGCATCCAGTGAGAATTTTCTCGGGACCAGTTTCTACAATTCTGACGATTTACATGTCCATGAAGGGTAAAGGTGGATTCAACAGAAAAAATACACAGGTTAGCAATAATTCATGTTGGTCTAACTTTCTCATCATTTCCCCACAAAATTCAATACAGCAGCGGTCAGGATCATCTTCACATAACTCTTGTGTAGGGTGAATTTTGTAAGGATGTAGTTTGTCAGCTATGAACAGTTTTGTACTCATTGTATGACTTACATCGGCAATCCGTGCAATTTGCCTTGCAGAAGTCGTAGGATTTTCTTCTATCTTCAACATTGCATTTAGTTGGTTGGTGGTTGGTTGGTTGGTTGGTTGGTTGGTTAGTTGGTTGGTTGGTTGGTTGGTTGAAAGCTGACGAGCCAGAGACAGGGTTGGCACCTAGCTTCCCTTGACACTGCGACCAGCTGGGGTCTATTGTATCACTCTGTCGTAAGTGGTTCCTCATTCAAACGGGTTCGTGCCTTTAATTAGGTTTAGTAGCCTGTTAATAAGGTTCTTCGGATTCATGCCTGTTTCCGGGCTGATCTCTCCAAAGGTTTTGTGTCGCCTTCTACTTAGGTGCATTTAGTTTACTATCTTCATCAACGGAAGAATGCCCTCTTCTGGGCAAACACTTCACATGACCTAACTATGGAAATTGTTTTTCGATTGTGCCTCCTTGTGAAATAGAAGGCAATTCAGGATACTTTTTACGAGAAAATTTCAACATATGACTGAGTTCTAGTCATATCTCCATTTTCATTCATCATTAGGATGGTTATACGATTAATTTCGGTTAAATAGTTTATTTCAAAAATTACTTCAAAAATTTTAAATCACTATTGGCTATTCCCAATAAATATTATTCTGTTGAGACCACATTTATTATTACCACATTTTCTACTAGTACCTGCGTAAACATTACAATATTCAACATAAATAAATATGTTTCGTTTTCTTTAGTTTTAAAATGCCTCTTTTTCAGAGCCAAGGGAACGAAACATTAGGAAAACATAGGCGTAAACGGAAATTCCGTATCAAAATCTGATTTTAAATTACTAGGTAAATTTACTTTTTCAACTCCTATATTAGTAAACATTGTTTCACGTACAGTTCAATGAGTAAATCCATTATTACGCACAAATATGCGTTATGATGCCTAGTTAGCCTTGAACCACTCAAATCATTTTATTTATCTGTCTTGTGTTTTGAATATTTGACAGTGACATAGTCATTATTTGAGATTTAAAGGTCAGACCGATACTTTATAAATCACAAACCGATCTTCAATTTAATAGTATTCTTTGTATGTCAACGCCACCAGAAATTGTTCTTTCGGCTACTTCTACTGTAGAGAATATTCTGCCGCAAAAATCAAAGGATAGATATGGAAAGGCTTATCAGAAGTTTATGGAATAGAGTATGGATAACCATGTGAGTACGTACTCGAAAAATGTTTAGCTCGACTATTTTAATAATTCGACCAAACCATTTAAGCCTTCCTAGCTCTGGGCAATATACTCGATGTTACGAACTACGTTAAATATAAGGCACGATGTTAATATCGAAAATTATGAAAAAGAGGCAGTCCGACGGCTGCAAGGGAAACCAGTAAAATACTCCTACGGCGGAATAAATTTAAAAAAAAATTGCAAAAAGCTCCGGATCGGGAATTCCTCTTTATGAAAGTAGCCCTGATTATTGGAATATCTGGGGCTTGTAGAAAACAAGAACTCAAAAATATGAAAACAAGTGATTCAGAAGATTCTAATGGGAAAACTCTCATAATAAGAATTTCTGAAACAAAAAATAAAATACCTAGATCGTTCATTGTTTCCGGAATTTTCTACAATATCTGCAAATAATATTTGGAAATGAGACATGATGTAAAGGGGACCAGTATTAGTGAGTTTTTCATAAATTACCAAAATGAAAAACTGACAAGACAAGTAGTGCAACCGGCTCCTAAATTTCATGATGATTTCCCGCAGAGAATAAAAAATCTCATTCGGGAACGGAACCGTGCCAAGAGAGCATATCGAAGGAGTCTGTTCCCTGCAGACAGAATCCGAGCTAATGAAATCAATAGGTTAGAGAAAATATATCTTAATGTAGGAATGAGAAATTCAGCACAATACTTCAAAATTTAGACAACAATGATTAGCTTTGGAAACTTCTTCGAAATTTAAAATAAAAAAAGTCTGATTTCCCTCGTATTTATGGTATGTGCTACGATCCCGAGCAATTCAAATTGAACGAGCACCCAGACGATGATCGGGTTCGTCGTATCCTAAGAGAACCCAATCAAGATGTCATTCGTCCGGTTTCGATGGATGAACTCAAGGCACATATTACGACGGAATTACTAATTGCATGATTAAGTATTTCCCGGATAACCAGGTACAGTCACTTCTGAATATAATCAACAACTCTCTAAGCCTCAAAAGATTCCCTTGAAGGGGGAAGCATGCCATTGTGGTTATGATTCCATAGGAGGGACAAAACCTGACCTTCCCGCAAAATTATCGACCGATCAGTCCGCTTTGCAGTTCAGCTAAGTTGGCTGAAAAAGTCGTTCTAGAAAGGCTTGACGAAGAACAGAAATGTCCTACCGAATGAATAGTTCGGCTCATTCCACCAAACTTCAGGATCTGAGGCTGGTGGAGGACGCCATAACATCACCTAATGTTAATAACAGTGCCCATATAATACCGTTAGATCAGTAAAGCTTTCGACAGAGTTTGCCATGAGGGACTACTGTCCAAACTCATTGACCTCCACCTGCCTCAGAGCCTGGTGAAGTGTATCAAGTCTTTCCTCATGGTTAGGACATTTCAGGTAAAAGTCGACAATTCTCTTTCAAATTCGAAACAGAAAGCAAAGCCGGGAGGCCGGCGTTCCTCAGGTGGCAGTGCTGTCTCCGTTATTGTATGCCCTTTACACATCCGATATTTCAAGCAGTGAACACGTGAAGATCTCCTCACTCACTGACGATACGGCTTTGCTTTCTTCTTCAGCCAACCACTTGATGGGTGTCGTTCAATTGCAGAATGCATTAAACGGTCGGGGGTACCTGGAGTAGAAAATGAACCTGAATCCTGACAAAACGCAGGCGATTCCAGTGGGACGAAAGAGAAACAACCCGTCTCTGGAAGGGAGATAGACTGGTCGGAGCAGGTCAAATACCTGGGAGTTACGGTGGATCGCTGGCTCACCTGGAGGCCACACGTCAAGTTCGTTAATAACAAGATTACCAAGTCTCTCTGAAGAACAAAGTTCTGATTTATAAAATGATGTTCAGGTCTGTCATTTTGTACGCCTCAGCCACCTGGGGCCAGACCTGCAGAACTAACATGCGCCTCCTGGAACGGGCGCAAATGAAAGTCCTCCAATTGATAACGAACGCTCCGTGGTATGTGCGGAACGATCGGATCCTCGAAGACTTGAAGCTGCCTTCCATCAGGAGTGTTATCAGAGACCGCAATCGAGAAGTTTTCGATTGCGCAATAACCCATGAGAACCCCCTCGTGAGGGAAGCCACGCTTCAAACGTCCCAGGCACTCCCTGGAGTGATGGGCTACTTACCAATCTATACTGGGTAGTGAGAGCTGCATCCTCTATAGAAATGAACTTTTTCCCAAATTCTGATCCAAAATTCCATTCTCGGCCATTTTTAAGAACTATTATCATGGCAAGTGCTGGAGACCGGTTTTTAGTCCTCGTTCAGTAAAAATTCTGAATTCGTGGATGGCTGTTGTCCACTTATTTGAGTCGAAAAAGCCTAAGGATTACACTAGTTTTCAAGTTACAGTGATAGGAGACCATGAACGTATAGGAAGTAATTAGATGTTCGCAAATTATAGGAACATTTTTCTTCAAAGGAAATTTGATTGATCAATATTCCCAACTTATACCCGATAATATTCCCCATCTCCTGGATAATATGGCTCAGGATGTCAGACAACGAAGTTAGTTATAACTGGATGGAGCTCGTATATATTCCAAATTCGAGGTTAGAGAGTTATTGAATATATGCTTTTCGAAAAAATGGATTGGGAGGAATGGCACACAAAATTGGCCAGCAAGCTCCCCGAATTCAATGTGCTTCTAACTCTTCTCATGGGTATACTTGAAGAATTACCTTGATAACACTCCACTACACCACTCCCAACAATACAAAGGAAAAAAATTATCTCCTAATGTTAAGTAGTTTTTCAATAAGAAAGTGGCTCTATGTACCTTTTGTACACAAAAACGGGCTGTTGATATTTTCAAATGAATTCATAATTTTTGTTCACACTGTATGTTTCTTTTATATGAGATTTCATGTTTTATGGGAATTTGGCGAGGGCTGGAGACCGGTTTTCAGTCCTTGTTCAGTCGAAATTCTAAATTCGTGGATGGCTGTTGTCCACTTATTTGAGTCGAAAGAGTAAGAGCCTAAAGGTTTCACTAGTTTTCAAGTAACCGTGATAGGAGACCATGAACGTATAGGAAGTAATTAGATGTTCGCGAATTATAGGACCATACCTTTTCAAAGGAAATTTGATTGATCAATATTTCCAACTTATACCCGATAATATTCCCCATCTCCTGGATAATGTGGCTCAGGATGTCAGACAACGAAGTTAGTTATAACTGGATGGAGCTCGTATATATTTCAAATTCGAGGTTAGAGAGTTATTGAATATATGCTTTTCGAAAAAATGGATTGGGAGAAATGGCACACAAAATTGGCCAGCAAGCTCCCCGAATTCAATGTGCTTCTAACTCTTCTCATGGGTATATTCGAAGAATTAGGTTTATAATACTCCACTACATCACTCCCAACAATACAAAGGAAAAAAATTATCCCCTATGTTAAGTAGTTTTTCAATCAGAAAGTGGCTCTATGTACCTTGTGTACACAAGAACGGGCTGTTGCTATTTTCAAATGAATTCATAATTTTTGTTCGCACTGTATGTTTCTCTTATATGAGATTCCATGTTTTATGGGAATTTGTTTGTCACTGACAATTCATCAGTTGTGCTCTACCTAGAATGAAATATGCTAAATAGCTGAATCTGCGACGAACAAACAAGCCTTGTGTGTGTTATGTTTCTACCTCTTCCGATTGGACACGCAATCAGTTTTTTCATTTTATTCCATTTTTATAACCTACTAGATCTGGATACAAGATCAGTCAATCTAATTTCTAATATCGTTTCATTCGACAATGTGAGAATATTAGCCGTCTGAGCAATTTCAAATGTTAACCTATCTATTTTCTCTAGTTTTGGATACTCTTTGAAATTACAAAAGTTCCGAGGTTTACTACAAAAATACATTTTTTCAAATGTGAATATCGTTCCAAGGCAGTAAAAGCTACCTCTTTTGTAAAATAGGTTATATCTCGGTATGTAATAGGAGAATGAAATTTTGCACGAAGGTCACATTCCTGATGTAGGTACATACTGGAGGAGAGTTTTTCAAAATTCGAATTCCAAGGGGTTAAAACTACGCCCTGGATATTTCAATGATTTTCCTTGCGAAGTTTTCAGTTGAAACTAGAAAATATTGTCAATGCATGAAGTATTCATCATCCCAACGAAAATTTTGGTTGGCACACTTAGGGTCATCTTGACTTTTGAATTGATTGGCGTTGAATTTAACAATTCACCAGTGTTGGAAAAAACTGAGATAATTAGGAAGTCGAGAATTGGCATATTGTGGAAAAAATTATCTCAAAATTCCATCTATACTAATTGGAACACATTATTAATATGAAAATCTGTAAAATAATTCCTTTTCTTTTTCAAGGTCACGTTTCTACGGATTGAAAACAAAGTCTTTGAAGTGGAAAGAATATGGAATCCAGCAGTCGCGAGAAAGGCTGACAATGGAGCATTTTAAAGGAACAATATTCATATTATTCACTGGAAGTGCACTTTCGTTGATTGTTTTCTGCATAGAAAAGATTAAATATAGAATTGACCAGAATAATGTTCAAAATAATGTGGCGCAACAATAATTCCCAAGAATCATCAAATTATTGTTACATTATCGTTCGAGCAGTACTCTGAACGTTCTCATTTGGGTTAAAATGGAGTGTACTCTGATATATAGTTAAGAATCTCTCAGAACTTTCCTACCGCACCTCTTTGATGATTGCAATTTTTATTAAAAAAATCACAACCAAATGAATTTCTCTCAATGTACACTTTTATTGAAATTGAACCTACACCATATTCCTCTCGTCAGAGTAAATTATTCAACAACTCGAGAGAAAATGTATATAAATTCATTGAACACGATATCGAATCATTGGATTTTTCCACAAAAACTGAAACATCGCACCTATATTTTTACCGAACGATGATATTTTTCAGAATTGTAGCATATCGTTGAGCATATGAGAAAATAACGAGAATGAAAATTGAATTGAAGTTATGATTGATGATCATATAACATACTGTTACGAAAATGAGTAGAGTACTCCCCTGTTCGTCTCGCACGTGCTAGACAAATGCAACCGCTGGGACTTTCCGATGGCGTCTTAGAATTATCGAGACATTTCCAAGAAGCCAGATAATTCCGGAAAGGACCTTCTCGGGACCAGTTTTATTCACTGATGTTATTTGTGTCATTCATAAGGAGTTAGTACAGCTCGGTATTCGAACTGTGATTATTTCAGTATCAGAGTGCATTATTGTATTGTGTTCGAAGTGTAATAAACCAATAGTAATAATTTGAGTATTGTTTCAATGAAAAGACGGACCCAGTTTCGTAACATTCAGCGTTAGAATTGAGGATTTTGCTCAGATGCCTTGCGGTAGCCGATCGAATAGTAAGATGCATTGAACAATCGTAACCACTCTGGAGGACTCACTTCACCATAACATCAGGTGGAGCCAAAGTCCAAACGGAACAGGTTATCTTCAGGAGAGGTGTGTTCCAAGGGGATTCCCTCAGCCTTCTCTTTTTTTGCATCTCACTTATGCTATTATCCGTTGCGCTCAGAAAAACCCGTGGTTACAACTGCGGCATTCCCGGAGACCGAAGGTACAAGGTCACCCATCTATTTTATATGGATGACCTCGGGTGAGGGAGACCTGCAAGCAATCTCTGAGGGTGTTGCAAGAGTACACGCATGCTATGGGTATGGATTTCGGGATGGATAAATGTGCGCTGGTTCATCTCAGAAGAGGATGATGCGAGGATTACAGGAAGCAAGTATCAGCAGAAACTCCGGCAGATCTGGTCATCAGTGACTATTCGTGAACAAACAATTGATGGTGAATGCGAGAAATAATAATAATAAAAAATAACTTTTATTCCTCGAGATGATCATTTAACAATGATATAGGCAATGTCAAGTGGAAGAAAAGTAAAAACATTTAGATATACAATATAGAGTAAAAAAAACTAACATAGACATTACAATACATTGAAGACAGTTATTTCGAAGTATACTCAAAATATTCATTGATAGAGTAAAAACATCCCTCTAAAAGGTACTCTTTAACCTTCCCTTCGAAAGTAGATATTGATGAGGTGCTTTTCACATTTGAATGCAGGCAATTGAATATTCTCGAACCTGATAGAGAGAATGATTTTTGGAACAATCTCGTACGATGTTAATTAGATTTCCGTTTCTTGTAAGGTAATTGTGACACATTGAATTAGTTTCGAACTCAGACTCCCGTTTTTTTACAAAGAGCGAACAATTATAAATGTTTATAGATGGTAATGTTGAAATTTTCCTTTCTCTAAAAATGGGCCCACAAGAATCTGTGCGACTAAGGCCATACAATATACGTATGACCCTTTTTCGAAAAATGAAAGCTCTATTGATGTCCATTCCTTGTCCCCACAAAAGCACATTGTAAGAAAGTACTCAATAAACTATTGCACAGTAAATGTTTAGCAAATGTTCTTCATTCATAACCTTTTTGAGCTGTACCAATGCATGGATACTGGTGTTGATTTTCTTGCAAACGTATCTTATGTGAATTTGCTCAATCCAGAATCTATATGACGACCTAAAAATTTTGTGGTTTCCAACGGATATAAAGTTGCATCATTTATAATAACATGTATAAGCTGTTGAAGAATTTTTTTTATCGGCATTAACTATAAGTTTATTTCATTTGAGCGTCAGCGAAAAGTGATATTGACTCAGTTTATGTTGTGGTAAATCATTGATATAAATTAGAAAAATAAGCGGTCTCAAAACTGAGCCCTGTCGAACTTCAATGTCTACGTTGAATATATCAAAGTTCGTATCATCCCATTCCACATATACTTTCCTCAACTTCATATACGATATTACCCATGCAAAAAAATTCCCCCGACCACCTAGGGCATATAATTTGTTAATCTATGGAGTCAAATGCCCCGGATAAATCAAAGAAAAGCGCAGGTACAAATACACCTTAGGACGAGATGGAGGCCGTAATAGAAAGAGAAGGAACGTCGACAGAAGATGAAATAATGAGAAGAACAAAGATAATTTTTCCAGAAAACCGAGGGAAAAATCGCAGAACTGAAAGAGGGAGTTGACGCAGTACGGGAACAATTCAAAAAAAAAGTTTTTGCGGTACGAGAAGAAGCGAGAAAAAAAGTCAGGATACTACGAGAAAAAGCAAAGAAAGAAGTGCGAGAAGAACTAGAATATAAAATTGCCTCACTGAAGATCTAATACCACCGCGACAGGGTTGCCACATCGAACAGTTCCGTGAAACCACCAACTTTTGATAAGCAGTAGTCATGGTCCGTATATCGTAAGCAGTTTGGAGTTGTGGCAACGGCCAACGGATGAGACGATGAATGAAAGGCTACTGCACTTATAATGCCTTTTTGAAGGAAACTGCTTTGACAATGTAACAAACCATCCTAAAAGACCAACATGGTATGGATTTTTGATTGCTGCTTTAGAATTGAGGTACGGCGACCAACATCGAGAATGGCTGTACTGGGCACAGTTGAAAACAGGAGGTTGAAGCAGAGTGCAGAGACTTATCCAGCTTGCCTATCCATATACTCCGGAGAATTTCAATGATGGATTGAGGGATATCGCAATAGAAAAGATGATGATGGGATGATGGGATCGAGTTGCGCGGTGGCATTCTGATAATTTTTTTGAAGTAATTCAATGATCTCCGTTGATTGTTCGTTTGGCGCCGACTCAAAATCAGTTACATTAGTTTAGAAGCTTAGTTATTGAGAATAAGAAGGTTTATTTCATTCTTTACTTTTCAGTTCCGTATTTCGTCGGTTTAATTTTTTGTGGAAAAGTTTTTATTTTTCAATTTTTTGTGGTTGAAATCTACTAATTACTACCTACTCGTTTTTTATCATTTCCGAAATACTTACTTAACCACCTTCCTTCAAATATCACCAGTTAAATAATATGATTATCTACTTTCACTATTTGTTATAATATGAATTATTTTTGTTGTTCTGGTTAGTTTATTCCATTATTTTGTATATCATTCCATCCTCTCATTGAATATAATGATTGTGACAGATGTAGGAAAACAAAAATAATGACATTAGCGATCTGTCATTGTCAACTACATATGGGTGCTAATGTTCACAAGTGAAAAATCAATTATTCCCTATTTTTCTACCCGTAAGGGTGGATAATTCCTAATTCCATTCGAAATCCAGATATGATCAACTATGAGGTATACCCTATCTAATAAAAAAAGAACCATCCAAATCGAAGAACCCAGTACAAAGTTATGCCTGACAGAATCGGTTAACGGACCAGAATTCAGAGTGTGAGTGATCAATATCCTTCATTTTGCTACCCTTAGTGGATTTCATCTTTTAAATTCAAATGGGACCAACTTCGAAGTACACCCTATCCACTGAATCATTGGAATCGGACGTTTTAGTAAAAAGTTATGCGTAATCATACATAAAAAAAATATATACGCGTCGACTAGAGAACCTCTTCTTTTTTGGTTTCGTCGGTTAAAAACAGATTTAATTCAATATACATGAATCGTTCTTGCCATAATAGTTATGACCAGTTGTATAAATCAACCTTATAGATGAATAGAAAGTAATATATTCCAAACGTGGATCATATCGACTTCCACTTTGTACTCCTGTCCTCTTCCCGATTGCTACACCACCACATCTTGCCAAAAATTGAGTGATTAGTAGGTGAAAATGGGAAAAACACCATCAAAAGATGAAGTGATAATAGCCCAGATGCCGATACTAGGTTATCTCATAAGAAAGGCATGTCAAGATCTAAGTTGCTTGCTGATTTGTTTGGTGATTATTAGCTCGTAATCCCACCCTATTTCCTAACCAGAAGATTCCAGAAAAACTGCGTAAAATAGTGAATCATGGGATCATCAGGAGCCAGAGCGGAAACACTTCGGACAGTGCAGTCTAGTGCAGATAACTAATTTCAAAAACAAAGACAATGGGTAGAGAAGAATGAAAAACTGTCTTCAGGAACAATGAGTGCCAGTCAGTCCTAAGACCGTAGAATGAAATCAACTAGAGTCAGCAAGAAGAATAGATTAGATTTGTACGGGGCTTATGGCAAGGAGCCACTTCACTGCGACCTTTGCAGATCTATTATATATGCCCTAATGTTATGTTAGAGTTCCCTGTTTACTGGACTCCATTAACCAGACTTTGAGTCCTATATTGGGGGTTATGGATTCTCCTCCCCTATCGTTGAAAACCTTGGGCCTTCACAGTTGCAAAGTATGTGCGCTGAGGTCTCCTCCTCTTCCTGGCAGAACCTACATGTGGTTGTTTCTGCCAGCCCGATCTTATTCATGTGTCTATTGAGTCTACAGTGCCCTGTCAGGAGCCCAACCATGATCCTGGTTGATCTCCTATTCTGGCTTAGCAGGTACCCTGTGAATTTTGACGATGGTTCCTTGATGAACTCTTTAGTCTGTCTCATGCCCGGTGCCTTCTTCCACCATTCTTAAGATTGCTCTTTCAACCACTTTCGCTGTGCCACAAAAAGGTTCTGGGCTAATTGGGTTTTGTCGTGCTCCTTCTTGGGCTAATGAATCTGCCTCTTCATTGTTCTTGTAGCCTGTGTGGCCTGGTACCTGAGCCAGAGCTTGTCTGTTTTGACTGCCTACCTTTTTCAGGGTTTCCAAGCAGTCCAAGACAAGTTAACTTGCATGGAGCTGATTGCTTCAAAGCCGCCTGGCTGTCAGAGTATATGGCTATGGTCTTTAACTCTTGCATCAGTAACTACTCTACGCAGTGGTGTATCGCTACAACTTCTGCCTGGAATATCGTCACATATCTCCCTAAGTTCAGTGACACTCCTGTCTTTGGCTTGGCTAAATATATTCCTGGTCATCTACCTCCTTTGGTTTTTAAGTCGTCTGTGTAGCAGGCAATTTGTGCATTGATTGGAGGTCCGCCCTTCCATACCTATCTGTCTGCTATGAATGTTTTAGAGGTTTTTTCGAGGGTATACATGGATACCGATGGTATTCCCACTATGAGGTCGGTTTTCAACTCTTTGCATAGATCGTTATACACTTTGCCGTGCAGTCTACTATGGGCGCTTGCCCTCTAGTCAGTCTACTGGCGACTGACCTGGCTTTGCCTTGTATGTAAACATGGAGTGGTGGTAGGTTCAGCCTGAGGCGGCTGTTGGGGTGGTCATCATAGCTCCCGTGGCAGCCAGCCAGACTTGCCTTTGGATGCCGCCTATCCTTCGGATCGATCCAGCCTGCTGAGTCTTTGGCTACCATATCACCGAACCGTATGCTATCATGGGTCTGATGGCTGTGCTAATATAGCCAAATTATCATTTTCAATTGTGGCCCCCAGTTTTTTCCACACAATCTTCTACATAGGTTGAGAGCTACCGTGCTTTTTTGAATAATTTTTAGTAGGACTTGATTCAGCTTGTGGTCAAAGATGACTCCCAAGTATTTTGCCTCTTGTGCAATCAGAATTTCTACCCCGTTTTTCAGGGTTAACCGTTAGTTGTTCCTCCTGACACCACTTATTTATTAAGTTCAGAGCAGTCTGCGTATGATCCGAAACGGTTCCTGCAAATTTGCCTCTTGCAATAATTGCCCAGTAGTTCATCTAGTAGGATAGCTTACAGAAGAGGTGATAGAACCCCACCTTGTGGGCATCCCCTACCTACTCTTGCTGTGGTTCAACCTAAGGTTGATACTATTACACTTTTCACCAAACTGGTGTTTACCCTTTGACACAGTAGGGATGGGACCTCTTCATGTTCTAGAGCTTTGGTGGTCGACTTTGTAGATGCATTGTTGAAGCACCCTCGATATCGACGGAGGTCTTTGTCTTCGAGGGACTTTGCTAGTAGCCTATTGAGGTCATCTAGTGCCAAGTCTGTTGACTTACCTGGCTGATACGCGTATTGGAGTTCGTTGAGGGGGTTTGTTATGTATCTGTCTATCAGCCTTCCCAGAAGGACACTAGACTTATTGGGCGGTATTAGTTGGGTGTCATGTCCTTCAATCTCCCCACCTTTGGGTATGTAAATGACCTCCTTTTCTGTCATTCGGTAGGTATGTATCGCATGGCTATACAAGCCTAGAGTATTTTACATAGAAATGAGATTATTATTTCCTGTCCCTTTTGGAGTAGCATGGGATATATTCCATCCTTTCCTGGAGATTTGTAGGGGTTATAGCCCACCTAATTCTATTTGGCCTCGTTATATCTGTAGCTAGTTTCCAGTCCAGGGCATTATGCCTTTTTGGCTTGCTTTGCTAACTGTTCTTCGCTACTGGGTCGTTTAGAATTGGTGCGGCCTTTGATGAGAATTGATATACTTTCCTCAAAAGTTGTTGACTAGGTATCATCTTCCTTTTTTAGGAAACTCACCTGATTTAAAGTACCCTCCTTTGCCAGCACCTCATGGGTTCTAGAGCACCTGGGGATATTCATTACCCCTTCATGGAACTTCTTCTACGATTGCTTTTTTGCTTTTCTGATTTCTTTATTGTACTGTGTGAGTGTGGTTTTATGCTCTGCCCGGTCCTGGTTGATTTTGGCTTTCCTTCTGAGTGCTTCTAAGTGTTTATTCCACCCGGCCGTTTTAATATCATGTAGCCTTGCAAGAAGATGCTTTGTATGGGCCATTTCAATTACAGTGCAATTTCTTTGGTGCACTGATATGAACTCGCAAACTATACACATTTCATTCAATATGTTTGAAATGCTTACTGGTAGTTATTTCCTGTCGTGAATTTTTGTAAACCTTACGAAATTTTCGTGCACTCCCTGCCTACAACTGAATGTTTTCACAATTGCCGCCCTGGGAAGGAATAAAAAATAAACTTTTGACAGTCAAGGAAGATTTCTGCAAAAAATCTAAACGACCTATCAAAAAGAATACTCTCAAAAGTGGACAAGTCAGACTAGAAATTCGAGATAACTTGGTACAACTATTTGAATCATATACGCATATTGTGGCCCTTTCCAGTTATTCATTGAAAATTCAACAGATACAAGTAGTAAAAAAATGTATAGTAATAGAGCGAGTTGTGATGTCAATTCAAATATTGGGTGTTGAATATAAAATTCCACTTTCCTCAGTTGAATTTATAGATCCCTTAGTTTCAAAAACCGATGAATAATGCCTTTGTCCACAGTATTTTCGATAGAATCTGACTTGACTTCTAATCACAAATCTTTTTTCCCATTATTGAGCGGTCATCTTAATTTCTTGAATAAGGAAACATTTTCATTGATACCCAGATACTAATTTCAAATATATTCAGATCCCGAACCTCCAAACTTTTTCGTTTTCAAGTCAAACTTGTAGAATAAGGGAACACAGAGAAAAAATAATAACTGTCATATTTTCACTCCAAGAAGCAATGCCTCAATCAAAATAAAATGAATTGAAATGTAACCTGATATTCTATATTAGGTGCTATTTTATTCAAAATTTCCATCATTGCTGGGAATGAGAAAGTGAGTGACAATATTGATATTTTCCCTGTTATTATATTATTCACAATATGATTCCAATCATTGTCCACATCAGCAACGGATATTAGGTAATAAAACTTTCATTTCAAGTACACAATGAATTGGTTATATGCGGGAATATTTCATACACATATGGTGAGCCTCCTTCTTTGGTGAAACCCTTCATCGGAAAGTCAGTATGAATATACAATATTCCATTCCAGGTATGTATTTCTACACTATCAGTATTTTGGTGAACTTTCGGGTTTCAAATGGTTGAGACCAACTAATTCCTCACTTAAAATGTCATTATCACATAAGAGTTTGTACAGCAAGTGGAATTACGACCGGGAGTACGATAATAACTTCATCAACCTTGAGTATATACCTATTTCAGTGTTGTAAGTTGTGACATATAGTTATTTTCCAAACACCATGTTCATACCAAAAACGAAACAACATACGAAAGAAAAAACATTGGATAACGAATGGCATAATATTTTCAATCAAAGAGCGTGACAAACTAAAACAAAAAACTTCAACTTCATAACATTAAAAATAAATACCGTCAATACAGTAATAAATTAAATTCCTTGATAAGAAAAAAAAAGTAGATTATTTAAAAAAAAGATTGGAAATTTCAAATTTTTCTAAGAATTTATGGAAAGTAGTAAATGAACCAACAGAAAAAATTAAAAAATCCAATATAACAAAACTCTTCATGAAGATAAAGAGGAATTGACAGACGACATGAAAATGGCAGAAACCCTCAAGATCCACTTCGGAATTATTAGTGAGAAATTGTCAGCAAAACACAAAAGTGACACCCAGGTACTTGAAGCACAAGAACGCTTTACCCAATCTATGTTCATGGAAACAACAAATGCTCAAGAAATTGAAAACACAATATTGGACCTAAAAAAGCATGTAGACAATGTGGACAATAGCAATAGGAGCAAGTAAATCTCCAACGAAATTCACAAATCTGTGGTCCATTATATATCAGAACCTTGATGTTACATAGTGGATCTAGCAATAAATAGTAGCATTAAACCCCTATACAAATTCTCATAAAAATAGCAGTTAATCGCGTTTATTTGCTAAACTATTAAAGATTGAAAAACAATGTGGTAGTAATAGCTGTGAAATTACTGATTTAAAACATTTTTGCACCATAAAATTTCAAAAAATACAATGACAAACAAATTTTTCATTCAATTTCTTAACTTGGATTTTATAAATTAGTTTTTATTGAAGAAAATTGTAGGGCATGAACCCCCCTACAAATTTACATCATTTACATTTTCTTTCTTCTAAGTTTTAAATATAAAATAATATTGAGATGAAAATCTTGATTGAAGCCCGGGACTCGAAGTGATGGCGCATTTGCTGT
Organism: Gonioctena quinquepunctata; assembly: GCA_018342105.1. Classification (NCBI taxonomy): domain Eukaryota; kingdom Metazoa; phylum Arthropoda; class Insecta; order Coleoptera; family Chrysomelidae; genus Gonioctena; species Gonioctena quinquepunctata. Next base: position 19,336 of record JAFIRS010000977.1, on the reverse strand, counting down.
TTTAGTATGGGGAAAACCCGGAAAAATCCACAACACCATCAGAGTTCAGATCATCAACTTTCCCATAGAAAAGGACACATGCTCCCTGGGAGATGAGAGAATCAATCTTGAAAAATACACAGGAGTTATCGAAGAGGTCCCAACAATTAGAATAAGGGTGTTTGCAATATGCCGTATAGTGTTCATTGGAAATGCTGCCGCTATGATTAGATATGGCGTAGATATTATATTCATACCATCCTGAGCAGAATATTGGTCCAAATTCAAATTTTGTATGGGAAAATTATTCACATTGTCCAATCTATTGCCATCAGCCGAAGAAACACGTTTCAAATGAATAACTGAAATTATTGGAAATGTTTGTATACGAATCATCTTTTTGAATTCCCTTTTCATTCCACAAGTTGAACTGTATTGGCTCGCACCATCAGTCACAGTCTCCTCTTCTGTCAACAGTTTTATATATTGTGTTAAATTCACGACTTCGTTTGGCAAGTCTGGAATAGGGATTGAAAGTACCCAGAAAGGTTCGAAAGTAACGGAGCAGTAATTACAAAAAGTACATCTCTATATAGACTTCAGCTGACCACAATTTTGGAATTATGAGTAGACAGATATCTTATCCAAGGAATTGAAGCTTTCTGATTATCATCCATGATCGTTTGGAGATGGATGATTCTCTACAATCGCCTTGTTTAAATAATCATGTAAACCTACTAGAAGGTATCTTAGAAACTCTCCCGAATCTGCTGGGACGTTATGATTAAAGGAAGGAGCGAAATTTCTGAATAGACGGACGGAATGTGAAGTATACACCATTTTCCGAGAAGTGTCAGGACTCCAGATATTTTCCATCAAAGATATAAAAGATTTTACTGGATGTATCTTCATTCTTGATGTAGTAATTAAATCCTCCATACAAAAACCATTCTTGAAAAATTCCAACAAAACCTGTGGTCAAAAAAAACTGGATCATGCTATGCATAAAACAGGTATTTTCTACATTATTCAATCCTCCTATGCCAAATGTAGAAATGGAGTCTCTTGTTGTTATGGCATGCTCATTTATGTTTAACGGAGAATCCATAGGTCCATTGTTCCTGTAATTCAAAGAAGGTGATAGAGAAACTGATATTGATTTTTTGGAAGGTACTGAGTGATTATCTTGGATAAACGTTATGTATAGGAAAATTGGGGCGATAAAATAATCCATCCAGTCGATGCGATGGAGAAATTGTACCCATTACAGAAGAAGCATTGCCCCTTTGAATTGCTACTAATTCTTTGTATAAAAAATGGCGTTGAACGTTTATCTTTTGCAGCGCGGCACAATCTCCTTTCAATATCATGAATAAAAGACAGAGATTCAGGGCCAAATACACCAGAAGTTTCGGCAGCTATTGGATGGAAAGGATAATTATGTCCCAAATTTTGATATTTCTTCCTTTTCAATTTTTCGCTGGATGTTGCTGCAGCACCTGCTAAATGAGAACTGGAACTGTGTCAGCACAAGTGAAGTCCCACACCACAGGTTTGCCACATTTCCAAGCTATCAGCGTCATACCATCAGGACGTTAACCATCATCTCGGCTAGTGCCAAGAGGTTCTAACACAGCTGAAATACCTGCCGATACCATAGAACTTCTAATGATATCATTGACTTGGTAATTGGATTGGATTGGATAAACGAACTGCACTTTCATAACAGCTCAAACCATGAGTACCTTCTTGGTTCACTTCACTACCACATATTCATTTATAAGGAATACAAATATCCCAGTCGCAGTCCAATAGATATCCTGAAAGACTCGTCAAAGAGAAACAGCTCCATCGAAAACATATCAGTCGTATCAGAAAAAGTGGAAGGGAGAATAGAATCGATAAGACTTTGTACACTACTCATGGAAGCTAAGAAGGCAGGTAAAGCTAGGAAAGAAGCCAAACGGAGCCCCAGACCTCCAGGATTCACCAGAAGTGTTGCCTGTAAGCAAGAATCTTCATTGAAAGAATTATTAGTAACATTTTCCAAAGTATGGCGCATCAAAGTGTCAAAATCTTGAAGCTCATCAAGGTATACATAAATTTTGGTATAGTGAGGCAATTTCTCAAGAGAAAGAATGAGACGTGAGTTGGTAGTTCATTTAGACGGGTAGAGAGTAACTGCAGAGAGTCCTTTTTATTTCAAATATGTCCAGAAAGAGCATTCATAGAAAGGGCGCACCAAGAAGGCTGCAATCTGCCTTCACCAGAATTTTTTTACCAGGGGCTAATGTTTGGAATTTGGATTTGAAATCAGTTTTTGGGTCTAGTAGTAAGATTAGTTCGCCATTATTGAAATTTGAGTTCAAGACCAATTTGTTGCGATATCCAAATCTTTCAAAACTGTATTGAAATCTCTAGCAATTGAGCCGTCATCCAAATACCAACAGTTGAATTCAGATGACAAACTCTTTGTCAATTCTTCCATTGCGAGACAAAATAGTGCGGGTCCCAATGGGTCACCTTGTTGAACACCTCTTTCAGAAGTTATTAACTGATCATCAAAATTCAAATATGATGATGAGTTATAACATTGTTTTACAAAAGGGTATATACCAGGAAGGTTGTCTCTTACTTTGAGGAGCATGACATTCCTATCAATCATATTGAAGGCATTTTTTAAGTCAGAGTTTCAAAAACACTTTGGAAGAAGGGTCTGGATGTTAATTGAATGTATCTACGAGCTGAATGAGCAACTGCTTCACAACCCCCTGGCGTACCAAAACCAAATTGTAGGGGACGAAGTAAAGAACCAAGCTCTTCTTTAATTTTTATGCAGCAAAGTTTTGCTACTAATCTGCGATAAAAAGTGGCAACAGCAATTGGAAGAAATCTCCATATTTTTTTTTGGAGTGCACAGAGAGAAGCACCAAAAAGTAAAGGACATATCTCCAGATTCACCTTGCCAGATAAAATGAAATTACATAAATTTGTCATTGAAGAAATAAGTTTTTAACCAGCAGTACCAGAGCTATGACTGATCATGTCTTGTAAATGGCTAGGTCTAAGAGAATCCAGACCACCTGCAGAACTAGAACTATAAGATTATATAGCTGCCACAACATATTCTTCTTAAACTTGGAGAATTGAATTATTTGATAAATCTTGATTGATATCTTGAAATTCCATTCTAGAGTCTGAACGGGGATGTTTCAAACGAAGTTCTGATAAAGTATAATTATCGTCGCTGGAACTCAAAATCCCAATAGCTGCGATTTTATTCAAAACTATTTTCGAAAAATGTTGGTTATATTTTTTGGTATTGCAATGTTCGAAAGGAGATGTACTCATTGTAGGATCAACCTTTGAATTTAGAGTTTGTATATTTTTCTTGATCAAAGATGCTAGAGATATTTTACGAGCTTCTTTGAAACTAGGTATAGTGAATGAACTATATGAAAAAGTCAACAGATGTTTCCAACTATCAAAAGAATTCAATTCTATGCATTCATCGATGATTCCACTCAGAGCTGAGGCTGAACAAATTCTAGCAAACTTTGTAGTTCTTTTGATTGGATGATTATTTCGTTTCAAAGAAGACAACCTTGAATGCAATGCAAGAATATTAGATTTCATTTGTGATTCATCAGATATTTGACTTGATTTAGATTAATCATACTAGGAATTTTCTCTAGAACATTCTGGTATAGCTGAAATTTTGTGAGTTTTCACTTTGTGAATTTTTAGACCCTTAGAAGTCTTGAAACTCTTATTACATAAAACACAAGAATGATAAATAATTTCATTCTTGTTCATAATCTGGAGACAGATAAAAAAATTTGATAGATAAGTGTAATTTGAATTTATGTTGAGTTAAAAGTTAATCATTTAACTTAGCTTTTATTTACTGAATCCTTTTTCTTTTCCTGGAATGATTTTCGAAAGGTTCCACTGCATTCGCCTCAAACGTCAGGTTTTCTTAATTGAAATTCAATTTGATAACTGTTGTAACCAAGCATATCACAAAACAACAAGAAAATATGTCAGTTTTGTTTATTGGTTATCTGCAATTCAAATTGGTATTCTTTTACTATTGACGTTTTTCATATATGTCTCATATATATTGATGACACAACAAATTATGTAGCATTTATGTCCTTCAACATTACTGAAGATTGGTATAGCAGGAACAAGGACAATAAAAAGTGGTCTGAATTTCAGAAAATTGTCGACAATTCGTCGTTTATTTGACGTTTTCTTCAAGGCTAAAAATACATAATAGATTTGCATTACAAGTGATATCAAAACATTTTTATGAAAATAAATAGAAACAATATAACAGACATTATGACTAGAACAAATTTACAAACAGTTGAAATTGGTTGAAAAAATTGAAGATAGAGACCTACTGATTCAGATATGAATTATTCATAAAATGATTTCCATTAACGATATTAATTTTGCATTGGAAAACTGCCAATTCCTAATATTTGCCGATGACCTAAAACTGTATTTGAATATAAACTTTCTGGAGGATTTTCATCAATACAAATTTGAATGCACTTTCAGAATGGTGTTCACAAACTTATCTTGATCAACATAAATAAATGTAAAAAATTACATTTCACAAATTATAATAGGGAACGCGCATGTGCCCCTTTTCTAAAATATTTTGAATTGCACATAAAGATTACCACCTAGAAAGCTCAGCAACAAACTTGTTTTTTTTTTTAATGTTTTTCATAATTCGAAATTGAAAACGCAAATATTTTCATCACATTCAAAAACGTACTCCCAGTGCCTCTGATGGACGTATGCATCGTCACTTAACACAGTTCAAACGTTTACCGTTAGTTGCTTCGAACTGTCAACTATATTTTCATATGTCTTCGTTTTTATGTTGTACTTATTTTTTTATCATCCAATTTTCAATTGTTACTGGAACGTCACATTAAAAGTGAGGTTGAAATTATGTTTGTGTTACAAGAATCAGTATATTACCTATCAATATTCTTGAAACAACCACAATTGGTGCTGGTGTTTGGGGGAAGTTATTCAAGTGAAAATCAAATCGAGTTCGACAACATTTTGGGATTTGAGAAATTATTTCCACAAAATGTAATTTTTGAGGACCGATCGATGAGAAAAAAATCATGCGTGTTCCCTATTGAGAACTTTTGAAGGTGTAACTATGGTCAACACTCACCTACTGCTAGGATCATACATGATGCAAACCAAAATTGACATTGATTTTTTCATCACTAGTTCTCTCATTTCAAATGTTTACCGAGATTTAAATCTAGGTAACAGTTTCAGATTTTTTTATTTGTGTTTATTTGAAAGTCTGTGATATTTAAAATCTTAAAATTTAAATGTAGTCAACAGTAATTGGCCCATTATCAAATTTATCCTCATATTATTGTTATTAATTTTATTGTTAGATGTAGTTATCAAATATAGTTGTGATAGTAATAAGACTACATTTCTTATATATGAAAACATACTTCAAGGGATTACACGTGAATAAATAAATAAATAATATGTGTAGTTTTTCTGAAGGGTTTGAGTAGATTGAATTTGAATTGGTTTTGTGTACCACCGAAATAAAAAAAGTATTTGTAAATTGACTTTGGAAACAACTGTGTGGAAAATGGAATACTTTTACCACATTCTTCAATGTACAATACCAAACTACTACTCCATAGGGACTACTGAGGGGCACATATTCACAAGTGCACAGCACACTGCCAAAATGTTGTCCAGTGTTGGCATGCCATCAGATTCTCTCTTCTTCACCAATGTTATTGAAAGAGTTTCGTGAAGTATTGCATATTTTTGTCATAGTACATAAATAAAACAAACATAATTTCCTCGAATGATGGTTTTACTCAATAAAAATGTGTACAGTAACCCCTACATTTTCCTAGATCACACAGAAAAATCAAAATGTGCATCTATGTATGATAGAGAAAAGTGTGTGGGGAAGGTTACTCTACAATTTTCATAGCAGTGCCATTTATTTCAAGAAGTTTTAAAGTGTGCCCATCAATTTCCACTTCACAATTTTCATAGCGGTGCCATTTAATTTAAGATGTTTTAAAGTGTGTCCATCAATTTCCACTTTACAGTTGCAAGGTGCCGGGTTTGTTCGAATTCATATAGTTCCAAATGTTTTTTTACCTTTCAAAAAGGCAGGTATCTTGACCCAGGCACAATATAGACCAATCATATCTTCTATCAAGAAACCACGATCAGCCAACACTAAGTCACCCGGTATTGAATGGTTCAAAATACGGCAGTCTCCTATCAATAACTTGTTGCTATACTACCTACTACCTCCATATCCATATGAAATGAAAGAAATCGCCACCATATGGTGTTATTCCTATCCAATATTTATTGGTATTATGGTGTTTATGGTGTTTATAATTTGATTACGTTGAAGCTTGGGCATGAAGGTTATATGGTTTTTCAATAATTATTCCAGAACAATACCTAATGACTGTTACTTTTTTGGCAAAATATTCCCTGAAACATAAGGGCATAGTGTTTTGTAGCCCTTGATGGCCAAAAAATAAAACATTTCAGTCTTTGAAAAAGAATATCTATAGTAGTGTAAAAAATTCTGGAAATGGTATTTTCACTGCAATTGAAGAAGTCGAAAAGAAACATCCACTCTGAGGCGCATAAGGGTCAATAAGAAATATTGAAATTTGTTTGTTACAACGTTAAGATGTGAGGAAATGAAAGGTTCAATGAGAGAATAGATAAGATTTAGAGAATTTAGGAGTAGAGTTTTTTTGTCATTTCCAACAATTGAATTTTCATTAAATGATAGTCTTTATATTCGTACAATTTTTTATTGAGGTTCAATAACTCCTCTTCCAAACCTTTTAGATTGAAATCCGTTTGTGTTGACATGTCGTGGTGTCATCGAGAACTTGTAAGCCATTTTTTTTTTATTATAAAATCTTGAATTGTGTACGCTCTTTCACTCTCTATTGAACCTGCAGAATGATAGAAAGGAAAATAAAACAATTTTGGTCAAAATAAAAAACAAAAACAAAACTATCACAACAATGTCTCACGGTTACGGGTGCCTCTTTTGATACCTCATTTCCCTGGGTGTTCACTACGAACTAAGGATCACAACAATGTCAAGAATATGTTTTTAGGATATCGGTTTTCGGAGGAATTCACAAGAAAGACACAAGTACTATGATGGAAAAAAGCTCTGCTTGACCCCTCATCAGCTGTTTGACATCTGTCAGATTACGTCACTGAGCACAAAGCTCTCTTTATCTTCAACACACTGTATCTCGAAAACTAGTAGGTCGATTTTTTTGGGCTAATGGACACTTTTGCCAAGGAAGTCAAAATCTACAACATAGCAAAAATTCAGGATATTTAACCGAAAGCCATTTTCCATAAGGCTGGTGCGGGGTCCTTTGAGTATTGAATGCGCGATTTCCTCATCTTATTTCTATATATGATTCCTCTTTCCAGTGGAAAATATATGTTTGTGGGATCATGGGCGTTTCGTTTCAACAAATTTGAATGACAAGATCGAGGGATAGATGTACGAAACCTATTCGGGAATCTATCGCGTTCTTATGTTTTTGTTGGAAGACCAACATGTTCAAGCATTTGGTTTCATGGAGAGAATTAACGATGAAGATTCTACTTGATGAGTTTTCAATGAGCGATTTCCACATTCTATTTCTACATTTGATTTTCCTTTCGGTGGATAATGGCTATTTGTGAAATTGTCGGAATTTCGTTCCAACAAATTTGGAAGGAGAGACCGAAAAAAGGATGTGCAAATCCTATTTGGGAATCTATCGCGTCGGAAGACCAACTTCTTTGAGCGTTTGATTCATTGGAGAATTAACGGAAATTCTACTTGCTTGAAAACGATATAGGTACTCAATTACAAATTACATTCGAATGTAATGATACATGAAACGGAACCTTTGGTATACGAAGCGTCCACAATTTTAATTATTTAATTCCCTCGCAGAAAAATGCCAATTTTTTTTTCAGAAACCGGAAGGAAACTACAAAACGTATAATTAATTTTCGTATAGAAATATTTTTCACTGCAGTTATGGATTATAGTATGTACTGTGAAAAAATATTCAGAAGAAAACAATTTGTATTTACTACAAAATTTTTTTTTTCCCGGACAATCTTGAAATTTGTTTTTCTGGGTGAAGCTTATGAATGAATTATTTTTTCAAGCAATCAAACATTTTTTGCATCTTTTATTAACACCAAAATTATTTTTCAAGGATTACTCCTACTGATTGTCGACATGACTTTGGCAAGGATGATTTCTACTATACCACCAGCAGATCCGTCAGATAATAATACCAAAATAGTTTTGAAAATCATTCAGAAACTATATGACTACCAATTGATTTTCCACTATGACAACCCCAGAAATGCTGAAATCCTATCCAAATTGGAAGCTAGGTCAACTACTTGGTTTTTGAAGGATTGTGATTTTTTGGAAAATCTCAAAAGACCACAGGGTATCAAATTTCTCCATATACTGTATTGCAATGACCTGCAGAAAGTTGAGAATTATTTCTCCGACTTCTCCAATGTGGCTATCAAGGACAAATTTCTCTTCATATCAAATGCGAAAAACATACCTGAAAAAAAAATGCTGGATGCACTTGCTCATTCAGGTGGAATATACTTCGTCGGTTTGCCTGGTTTCCAACTCCAACAATGCTGCTTTGAATGTGGTGAGAATGAATGTCGAATCAAGAGTTCAGAAATCGATACTATGGACACCATTAGAAATTTAAGCGGTAGCATTAGCCTCGAAGGAAAAACGTTTTCAGTTGGGTTCAATGCATTCCCACCATATGCTTATACGGGGTAAGTAAACCCTCCAATAAAAAAGTACGTATACAACAATATACCCAACAATCATCAGACTGTTACCCAAAACAATAATGTTACATAATATGGAACAAAATTTAATATAACAAAAATATCGCCAGTTTCACTCGTATATTTTTTCATACACTTTTTTCAATATTCGGCTTTCAGCTGAGAATTTGTTGCCAAGAACAACATTTTATTGGAAAAACTGTCATTTATACTCATCACACTTAACAATCGCAGATCAGGTACTGAAGATGAATTATCGAATGGGTTGCGCAGTGCCTCACCGTGGAAAACTTCCTACACAATCATAGTGTCATATTTTTAATGGTGTGAGTTTCACCTATATCATGAAGGAAGATGTTTCTGGTTTTCTTGAAAGTCTGCTTCAATCATTTCCAACCATGCGCATGTTCATTGCATGAGTCCTTTCAAATCCAACCTCAATAATAGCATATTATGATACAAGTGTATGAGTGAGCCTTTAAAGCAAGCGCAATGAGTTTGAGGGCACGACGCGGAGCGGTGTGCCCTCAACTTTGCAAGTGCTTTATAGGCACTTATACACGTGTATCATACGCCATTTTTCATTATAAATGCATCATAACTTCAATAACAATGACAGGAATGATTTTAGATCTGCAGGATAATGACAAGTAGTATTCAAATATCAAATAATCATAATTATACATTCAACATTTACTTGAAATAGTTATTTCATATGTTTGATGTAATTTGACACATAAATAAGAAGTTGTACTCGTTTCTGTTACCTAGCAACCTTGAAAAAAACGGCGTGTTTTAATCTTGAGATTTCGCACGCTTTTTCTTCTAAAGTACGGCGTATTTTAATCTTGAGATTTCGCACGCTCTTCAGTTCATGAAACGAGGATTATGATGCAGGTATGATGAAAAAGTATGTTTATATCTATCAAATATGGTGCAAATGATTCTACTTAATGTCACATGTATCAAATAAAAACACATATCGATATCACCTTGCATCCTCAAATGTGTCGCAACAACGTTGAAACATGAGTGGAACAAAGTAATATCGCAATTACATCGCGGCGACAACTAGGCTGTTTCAAATGCTGTTTATTTATTCATTTATTCACGGGCAATGCCAATTCAGATAAAAATATCACAGTGCTGCTACTGCTATAAGAAAAATTCACAAGATGTAACAATATGAGCTAGTCTAGTTGATGCAGGCATAATAACACTGAAAACAATACAAAAGCTCGAGCTGGAAGTTCAAATATCTAGAACAAGAACATGGTTTCTGAAGCGGGAAACTGATATATTAAAGATTTGAAGGTTATGCAAGGAGTTATCCAACCGAAGAGTTCTAGTGATAAAGCTGTTGTATGAGTAATTAAATCTATGGAAAGGAATGTAGAAGGTTTGCACCTGTCTGGTTGAACGACTACGGACAAATAGGGATAATTTGGAGGGAAGCACGGGGCTGATACACCGTCCATTGATAATTTCAAATAGAAGTATTGAGTCTCTTTGTTTTCTACAAACCTCAAGAGAAGGTATGTTCAATATGACTTCTAATGCACCATAGTCGTAGTATACGCGCAACTTGAAGGCAATATATCTAAGGAAATTATGCTGGACAGCCTCAAGTTCCACTTTATATGTAACGTAATGGGGGGACCAAATTGTGGAACAATAGTCAAGATGCGATCTAACCATGGAAAAATAAAAGGATTTTATAGCAGTGGTGTCAGTAAAATCTCAGGTGGTTCTCTTTATAAAGCCTAGCATCTTCATAGATTTCTGAATTACAGTGGAAATGTGAGATTTATAGCTAAGTGCGGAATCAAGGATCACACCTAACTTTTGGCTTCTGAAGCAGAATGTAAGGTCAGATTATTTATACTATATCCGAAAGTGATTGGGTGATGAGTTCGACTTAATGAATCAGCTTCGCTTTCAATTATTTTAAAACATTTCAAGTCGTCAGCAAATAGCAAAGCTTCACCTCCTTGGAAAAGGTGAATTAGATCGTTGATAAAGAGGTTGAATAACAGTGGTCTCAGGTGTGATCCTTGAGGACGCCCGAGGAAACTGCGATAGTATGGGAATAGTAATGATTAACCCTGACAATTTGCGATCTATCTAGTGTAGTTCCTCAATGATTCACTGCTTCTATCGGAATAGGTATCTAACAAATATTCATCCAATTCTTCAAAATAATATGTTACTCATTTTTGATAAATATTGAGCATTGTAACAAATGAAAAATATTTAAAATCGAACCGTTCTTCAAGCATTTATATACAAAATCGTGTGCGGTCGAAAGACCCTCGTCAGGAACTGAGTTCCTTTACACGGCTTGCGGTAGGTGTTGACTGCTGGAAATCGTCACGTAATACATACTATACCTATGTATTCTTGTTCCAAACTCCTCCGCTACAGTGAGAGGTATTTCATTCCTGAGAATATTATTCGTTATATTATATCAAATTGACGTGCCACATATTCAATGTGAACCATTAATCCAACTGAATCTTAACACACGTTATACAGAAATAAAAAAGAAACAAATATCTCCCAGGTATTTTTTTTTTATGTTCTGGTTCTCACGAAAAGGGATATCCTGTAATGTTCAGAGAACATCGTGGGAACCAAGGGAAAGAAGGTAGGAGTTGGTGTTCTTCTTAAATTTCTGGAGATTGTATGCCTCGGGGAACACCTCCCTAGGCAATGAGTTCCAAAGCCTCGCTGTTCGTTGGATGAACGAGTCTTTGGAAAGTGATGTTCTGCAGGTCTCCAAAGTGACCACGAAGGAGTGTGATGACTGAACTTGACGGGTTAATCTTGAAGAGACTGCCAAAGCAGGAACGATTGTTGATATTTCAGAAGAGCATCGCCCATGAAAATATCTATAAAATAGAGACAAATCGCCAACTTTTCTACGGTGTTCCAGACAAGTGAGCGAGTTGACAGAGCATCACGACACTTGCCCTTTTGGACAGAATCCAATAGCCTCAGGATATGTTTAGGTGCCGCGCTCCAAATATGGACAGGTCGGATCTGTGCCTTATAGATCATAAGCAGCTGAGTGGGGTGAAATAGCTCTTGGCACGAAACAAAAAACCAAGTTTTTGGGATGCACTTTTGGCAATGGACCTCACGTGATTTTCCCAGGAAAGGTTATTGCTGATAGTAATACCAAGCATCGATATGGATGACTTTAGTGGTATGGTTACTCCTGACAAAGTTATGTTAGGCACAGTGAGATCGGCTTTTCTAGAGAAAAGAAATGCTTGTGTTTTGTTTGCATTGAATTCTACCAAGTTATTAGATCCCCACTCGAGAATTGTTGCTAAGTCCATATTTATATTATTAACATTTCTTCCTCGTTCATTTCTGATTTCACGGGCTGATATAGGGGCCCTGGAAGAGAAAGCGGTATGGAGAGTACTATCATCGGCGAAGCTGTGTACTGGACATGAAGTTGCTTTCAACAGGTCGTTGATGTGAAGTAGAAATAGTGTTGGTGCGAGAATAGATCCTTGCGGAACACCAGCATTTATGAGTAGAGTGTCAGATGAAACTCCATCGACCACTGCATGGAGAGACCTGTTTGAGAGAAAACTAGCAAGCAGAGAACACAGCTGAGGGGGCAAGCCATAAGACGAAAGCTTGGCGAGGAGTCCCTGGTGCCAAACTCGATCGAACGCCTTGGAGATATCTAATGCCACAGCTAAAGTTTCACCATACTTTTCAATAGATAGCTGCCATATATGTGAGACGTAAGCGAGCAGGTCACCAGTTGATCTCTGATGGCGGAAGCCATATTGCCTATCGTTGACAATTCCTGAGTCTTCCAGATATTTCATGAGCTCGATGTTGATGGCTTTTTCCATGACCTTTGAAATAATAGATAGCAGTGCGATAGGTCTGTAGTTGCTAGGTAGGGCCTTTTTGCCTTTTTTAGGTTCTGGCTGTACTCTTGCAATTTTCCAATTGGACGGAAATACCCCCAAATTGTAAGAGTGGTTGAACAACTTGCAAAGAACAGGTGTTAGTTCGGGGGCACATTTCTTGATAACAATCGGCGGGATTCCGTCAGATCCACAGGCTTTGTTGGTGTTGAGACCCAGCAAAATCTTTCTGATAGTACGTTGGCGAAAGGTGATCTCGGGCATGTAACTGTCAATAGGTGTAATGTTCGGGGTTGTTTTCCCGATGAATCCAGAGTGGAATTTCCAGCAAATAGGTGCGCAAAGATATTGGCTTTTTCCTGGGCAGTCGTTGCTAGTGTTCCATCTCCTTTGGTTAGAGGGGAAAATGAGCTGGAAGTGAAGTTTCTTCCCACAGCTTTGGCGAAAGACCAAAATGACCGGATCCGTTAGGACATTCAGCAAGTTTTGATCTTATTTTGGCATTGTGGGCATCTTTTGAGCATTCTATTGTCTCTTTGCATATGCCTCTAGCCTCGACATATGCTGCTCTGGTCTCAGGGCCCAGATTTTTCAGCCATCGATGGTATGCTGCCTGTTTGGAAGCCACAGCTCTAGAGCAGTTTCTGTTAAACCAGGTCTTATCGGATGATGTTCTTCTTTCGGTATTCGGTATGTAAGTTTGCATCCCCAACATGATGATTTCAGAAATTGTCTCAGCACATCGTGTTGGATCTACTGAAGAGAAACAAACTCTCTTCCATGGAAACGCTGAGAAAAACATACGAAGACCTTCCCAGTCGGCCGAATTGTAATGCCACATGAGACGGGGTGGTATTGTGCAGCTCGATGGTAAATGGAAAGAGCATGTTGTGGAGATGAGGGTGTGAGAGAGTTTCCAAGTGAGGCACAAACTTCTATTCTATACGGGTCAGGATTGGTGGTGAGGAAAAGATCTAGTGTATTGGCAGACTGGTTGTTGACATCAGGGATGCGGGTTGGTAGTTCGACCAGTTGTTCTAGACCATGAGTGATGGCGAAGGCCTCGGCTTGACGACCCGCATCATCTGTTTTGTTAGAGAATTTGAGCCAGGCAGCGTTATGTACATTAAAGTCTCCCATGATTATGGTTTCAGCTGTTGGATGGTTCTCCTGAATGTAGTCCAGTTTGAGTGATAAAAACTCAAAGAGGTCGTTATATGAAGGTTCATTAGGTGATAGGTAAAGACAGCAGAGGAACTTAGTCAGTTTGATATCAGATAGCTTGAACCACATCAAAGTCTTTCGGTTCCAAATTCTCTCACGCTGGCATGAAAGGTTAGCCTTAGCGTAAAGGCAGACTCCACCTTTGAACCTGAATCGAGAATGGAGTTCGTAACCAGGACAAAGCATATGGACCTTGTTGGTGGACGAGTTTACTTGTGTTTCTGTTAGAGCCAGAATATCCGGTTTTTTCGTCTGTAGGTGATGGTGGACGTCATTGATGTTCTTGTTGAGTCCGCGGATGTTGCAAAAATTAATCTTCAATGTTGAGTCCCCTCGAGTACCTCTCGCCCGGAAATCCGAATGGAGAGGTATTTTGCTTCCGGAGTGTTTTACTCTAGGAGACTTCATCATTATTACTATTAGGATGCACCTGAAAATAAAGGAGGAATTGGGGAGAAGGAAAGAGGGAGACCGGAAAGTATCGACCGAACACTGAAACATGGAATGATCCATTTCACAGCACACAAAGTCGATATGGTGGTATTTCACCGGGCGATGAGACCATCTTCCACCTAAGGTTATCCTTTTAGTCGCCTCTTACGACAGGCAGGATTTACCATGGGGCTATTCTAAAGCCGACCCCATACAGCTATTACCACTCAATGATAATGTCCGACTTATATTCGCATAGATATCCTACCGCTCATGTATCGTGTATCATGTATCGTTTATCATGAATGCTAGGGGTTTTATCGCTAAAAAAATTTGTAAATTTTCGAGGAAGCATTTAGCCTGGAAATTCGCGGTATCAGTATCTGATTAAACCTCGAAAACGAAGCTTGAGTGGTTCAATCTTATATAATAAGGCCGCAAATTGAACTAGTCAAATTTCCTAGAGGCAAAATGATTGGGAGAAAATTAAAAAAAAATGTTATAAAATCTTCCAGCACGAATGATATTAGATGAGAATATTCCTCCAATCACATTTGAAACTGGATGAAATTATCAGAATTCATATCATATTTAAATTTTCAACGGGGAAAAATACAACAATTCTCGTTCCAAAATTGAAGGAATCATGTCCGTTTCTAAATGCTTCATGTCTCAGATTCATTCATTCACAGTGATCATTCACTGCTCTTGAACTCGCCCAAAAACCCAAAATATATATAATTTTTTTCACTGTCAAATGAAATATGTTTGTTACTGAAACCGATTAAAAAAAACTCCATCATATGAATTCGAACCCGAGCTTGCCGGGTGAGGGACTGACGCGCTAACCAATAGTCCACAAATATTATTGTTGATGTCATGAAAATGAGGGTTTTCACTTATTCATTGCCTTACATGAAAACCCGAGGATTTTTAGCATGCTGAAAAAGGTATATTTCAATCAAAATATCAAATTACTGTGATAGTGAGTTGAGAATCCCTCATTTATCCAATTTTGCATTTCCTGTTTTCCCAAATAGGAATTGGATGCGTTGACATATAATTTTATCGCAAAATAATAATGAATCTACTGGTGGTTTTATCAGTATAAAACGGCGAGAAGACGTTTTATCAACAGTAAAAACACAAGAGCTTTTTATTTATCGGATAAATTTCTTTTTGTAACGAAATAATTTTGCCAATCAGTAATTTTAAGAAAAACTGACATGACGAAATCGCGAGACCGAAGGTCGAGTGATTCTGTCAAATGTCAGTTTTTCGAGCAAAATTACTGATGGAAAAATTTTGAGTTAAAAAGAAATTTATTCTTAAAAGAAAAGCTCGAGTGTTTTTTGGCAAGATAAATTAACGACCGAATATATGAATGAACAACAACAATAATTATCTTTATTGATACAATTAAATTATTTAAATGAACAGTTATTAAATACACAATTGTTATAAATTGTTTGGTTTGGTGTACTGATTTCAAAAATTTTTTCTCTGGTATTCACACATATAGAATATTCATTTTGATTTTTCTCACTCGGGGCTCGTAAGGAACTAATAAGATTTTCGTGATGTTCAGGATCAATTTGGAGGTAGGGTTTAATAGAAGATGATGATGAGTGTCCCGTTATCTTTATAAGTTGTTGGTCACTTACTCCTGCTTTGGCTAACTGGGAAACTGTACTAGCACGGTTCGACTGATTGGTAATTTTATTATTTGTAATGTCGAGTCCAATTTTAGTTGCAGAATATTTGGTCCAAGTAGAAATCGTATTAATACCCAGTGGAACATTTTCGTACCAACCTTTAGAATTTTTGTTTTTCCAAAAGGGATTTTGAGTTAAAAAAAGTCGTTCAGATGTTATGTTTTCATTTCTTTTTTGTAACAGTAATTTCAACAATGCAACGGGACAAATACCTTCATCCATTTCATTTTTTGTTATCCAATTGCTGTCTGCCAATTTTTTCGACCCCCCCTGTGTCGTATTTAAAAATGTTGTATTGTATTCAAATCTTTTTGTTGGAGTTCCATCTTGATTTTTTTCTTCTTTAAAATGGTAAATTCTACAGTTTGCAGCTTCTCCCCCCTCCAAGCTAATCCATAGGAAGCTATATGAAAGAATCTTTTTTGTAATCCCTCTGGGTTGTCTATATTCCACAATTTTGCCATTTTTACTATATTTTTCTTGTTCGATGCTACAGAACTCACTTTTTTTTTCTCTGGAATAACTTGTAATTTTTTCCGTTTACTATTTCTTGCATCACGAGCTTCTTCAAAAGTTATGTCGGCAAAAGGATCAAATTTAATATTGTATTCATTGAAATATTTTTCTTGAATAATCTTCGCAGTTGAATTCCAAATTGATTTAACTGCATATTCTTTATAATCTTCTCCATTCCCCTTTTTCATATCATAGGCCCAATCCTTTAATATATCTGCTACTTTTTGTAACGAAGTTTCGACAGTTCGTAATTTCGTACTTGACAAAACTCCATAAATTGCCTCCATATTGACGCTTCAGTATTTTTTGTGGATTGAGGGATTGCTTTTTCTATATTTTTTGTTATTTGTTGAGTCGAAACTTCCCCAAAACGACTCAAGTTGTAATGTTTCAGTATCAATTATCAACAATACTTAAATAACTGACAGGGCAGACATTAGAGTGACGTAAGCATACTAGATGTAGACGCTTAATCCCTTCAAACCCATGTTGCCACATGTGGCAACAAGCTCAAATTGATCTATATCCCAGAGTGCCACTTGTGGCAAAAAATGCCATATTCAAAATAAATGTTGGAATAATATCGTAGTTGAGTAGTATACCCTGGAATGGGATCCTTAGGTGGGCGGGATTAAATTTGATTGGCTGATTCAAGGTCAAACGCATGTATAGTCCACATCCGTATTTTTGGCGGTCATTTGCAACGGTGCAGTGCTGTAGTATTTGATAGTTTTTGGTGCGTTTTACGTGTTAGGATGTTTCATAGCATTAGTTACTGCTTTTTCTATTTCGATTGCATATCATTTTACGTTAAAAAAATACTAATTTTGAGATAGTCAGTTTGTTTTTTTTTCACAAATTTAGGCCCCCATAGTAACGCCACTGGATAAAAATCAATAATTTCACTTTTAAGATAACTAGAAATACTGTCCTAATATAGTGCCACCATAATCAGTGGATTACAAAAAAAAAAGAAATAAACAATTTTTCACGTTATCTGGGATATAGGGAGCGACTTAAAAAATTTACCTGGGCATGAAGGGGTTAAGAGGAACAGGCGTTTTTATCGGTGATAAAAAACAATGCACCTTTTTTATCGCTGTCAAAATGACAAAACAGTCATCTTTAAATGACACATTTTATATAGGAGTTAATTTATCACTATAAAACTGATCTGATGGTTCTCTGGTTGAAATTTAGTCCATTAATTGGCTCAAAAATAATGAGGGAAATAGTCGCTCAATTTTATTTTTTTATTTTCAGGAAATCATTTCGCCTGGAAATTTTTCCGAGTGAGATTTGCGCTTTTATTATCTGATTAAACCACGAAAGCAAAGCTGAAGTGGTTTAATCTTTGTTAATAAGGCCGCAAAGTGCACGAGTTGAATTTCCTAAAGGCAAAATACCTGAAATATATATATAAATTGTTCACTAACAGATTAAATATGTTTGTATCTGGAACCGATCGGAAAAAAAGTATGGTATCGAACACGAGCTACCGCGTCAGGGACTATCATGCTAACCACCGCCCTACGAGGACTTTTATTGATATAGACAAAATGACACAATTAAATTACTCATTGCCTTACTTGAAAACTGAGGCTGAAAAAGGTATATTTGAATTCAAATATCAAATCACGGTATGTAGTGAGTTCAAAATCCCTTATTCCATCAATTTAGCATTTCCCATTTTCCTTTATAGAATTAATGTATTGTGACAGTTAATTCTGACAGGACCAAGTGTAGTTGTCACACAGACTCGAATATAATAGAAAGAGACACAGAGAGAGAGAAAGTCGCATGGAGGGGGCTTAGCGTTTTTTTCTTACGTGACAATTTCTACCTACCGCAAAAACTACTACCTACTTCGTTTCAAAAATCCGTGAGAATCGCTGAGAAGGTGCGAAAAATATATTCGATACGGATGTCGAATCTATTCCACGAATCAAAGTAGATATGCTATGCCGGTACGAGCGCAACCCCTATTTTGGGGTGGGTTTTGGCGAGCGGTTGAGGGGGTGGTTTTCGGGTGGGGGTAGGGATGATGGTGGCGGTCATGGGCGGTTCGTTGTGGGAGGGGTTTGTGAAAAAGATGGTTGTATGTGGGTAGGGGTGGGGGGATGAGTGGCCTGTGATTGGTCGGAATGGTGGCAGCCATGTTGTGTATGGGAGTGTGTGATTGAGAGTGGGGGGTGGGGAGAGCTGTGATAGGTCGTGGGCGTGGTGATAGCCGCCGGCCGTTATCCAATAGCCGAGCAGCATATTGAAATGGGGGTGTCAACCAATATCCGTCAACGGCATTGGTTGGGAGGAAGTGTCAGTGACAGTGAATGGCGGCGGCCTTTTGGAAAGTGGGAGGAGCCAGCGATGATGCGGCTATGACTCAACCGACAAGTCTTTGCAGGAATATTATCTACGTCAGCACTTCTTATCAGTTGTTTATTTAAGCGACCGGATATCGGCGGCATCCTTTGTTTACATTGAGATATCGGCGGCGGCATCCTTTGTGAAAGAGTTTGTTTACATTAACAAGATAAGAGAGTATGCAGCTGCACGCTCGAACCGTGGGATAACTTCATTCATATGATTACTATTCGTATTTGTATCTAAGCGGACTAAGGCACTGTCGGCGACATGGAAGCAGGACGGATAACTTTTAAAACGTCACCA